>JALJEV010000539.1:1200000-1800000 GCA_026586105.1 Hylodesmum podocarpum | reverse complement strand
TTAATCATTAAGATGAAAATTGTTGGGGATTGACTTTCACTAGGCCTTTCTCTCATGAATTATAAAGTATATTCATTCAATAATCAACTAACAAGTTATCATCAATTCTATGTATATTCCAACCTGAGTCTAAGTTGCTTATTTAAACTATCAATTCCTTATTTAGTCTAACTAAGAAAATTGTCTTAAAGATAAGAGTTAAAAGGATGACTAATGCATCTTACTCTGTTTGTAGTAATAGGTTCATTAGTTTCTTCTTCGGTTCATATAATTTAAACATCATTTCTAACAATATTCAATTGATACAAATCAAGTTAAAGGTGATCAAGGCAAAAACAAGCATCAATTTAACATAGAAGAAGAGTAATAATAAAGAGTAATATTGAATAAGTAGTGAGTAATTATATGAGAGCTAACTTAGTTACATCAAACTCTAAAAACATAGGAACTATTACTCATAGTCCTTAGAAGCATAGAAAATGAAGAAAAAAATGAAAAAGTCAAGACAAAAGGAGCTTAAGAGAGCTTGGAGGTCCTTCTCTACCCTAGCATAGTGTTCTCCTAGGTGTATATGCAGGAATTAATTCTTCTGAGACTCCAAAAATCAGCATATAAAAGCCTGTCTTTTCTCTCATTAAGTATTAGTTGTCTTCTAACACTAAGTGTGATAATATTTTGCACTCAATACCAATGCTCAAAGCCTATCCTTAAAAGGTATCAAGCTGCGTGTAAGACATGTGGCATTTAGTGCTAGTTGTAGGAAAGCAAGGGTTCTCCTTTGTAGGCCTACACAGACATGAGCCAAGTGTGACACTCAGTGCGAGGCTTTAGAACTAAGAGTGAGCTTAACTTCATCAAATAGACTTTCTAGAGCTCTACATGGAGTGCGAACGCGAGGTAGCACTTAGTGTGAGATTAGATGTGAGATTAGATGTCTTTGGAGGTTCAAGAGGATGGAAATTATTTGCAATCTTTTGAGTATTTCTTCTAGATTTTTTTTAACTAAAGAGCTCTTCCATAATTACAAAAGTTATCTTAATCACCTTTCTTTAATCATTCTTGAGAGAAAAATAATGCCAAAAACATTAAATAAACTCTGTAAATGTAAATTTTATAAATTATATATATATAATTAATTGTAAGTTATTTTTATAATAAAAACAAAGTTATATTGTAAAAGAAAAAAAAATCTCAATTTTTCTGATATAAAATAGATATAATTGACCATGATAGTAATCGTAGATACTATCTTTATTGGTGCTTTGATTTTTATTTACATCTTGTTAACAATGTTATCATGTCTAGCTGGGTTCCATTCCCATTTTCCACCCAACTATTAAAATGTTTTGGTTTAATTTATTAGTTAGCATCTATTAACTTTTTAAACTATTATACTTAAAATTTCTTACACAAACAACTTTTAATGTTTCAGTTCTTCTGTTTTTATTCTATGATACTCCAAAAAAGTAACATCCAAGATTAAAATATAAAAATATGTACGTATAGAAATTGAAAAATAAAATTTTTAAATATAATAAGTACTAAAATGAAAAGTTAGTCAAAATAGTTCCCTCAAAAATAAAATTTTACACTCTCACAAAATTACTCACACATACAAAAGAAGAGAGAATTTTTAATACACGTTAATGTTCAAATAACTCATGCTACTTTACAAATCTTTCTAATTTTTTTTCATATACTAATTCATATTATAAGGTGTCTTTTATAGACAAATTCTAGTCAATTCTTAAAAAAAAAAAAAAAAAAAAAAAAAAAAAAAAAAAAAAAAAAAAAAAAAAAAAACTAAGGAGACAGAGTGTTTGAGAAATTTCACTTTTTGACTTAAGATAAATGTAATATATGTAAAACTACATAGTTCTATCAAAGATTTTTGTTTATTTATTTATTCTTAACAATAGTTAGCATATCTATATAGATGAATTGATTATTAAACTAATTTTTTTCCACACTCCAAGTCTTCCATAATCATAATCCAAGTCAACTGGCGAATGTATTAAGCAGCTACATGCTGTCACGCCAAGGCCAAGTGTTTAATTAAAATAGTTAAGAGAGTCTCCTCTCACAGTCACCTTATAACATATTTAGCTAAAAAAAAGTAGTAAGTGATCTTGGAAAGATGAGTGGAGTTTATGAATCTCTATTATTGCTTTTGTTTTGTTACCTTATACCACTTGTGGTGACAACTGGGAACCAAGGACAGTGCCCACCTTCATTTGCTTGTGGATATGTTGGCAATATCAGTTTTCCTTTTACTACAACAGAACGCCAGGACTGTGGCTTATTTCCCATACTCAATTGTAATCATCCTGATCCACAAAAGGCCAAAATGATCCAGTTACACAGCAAAGGCAAACCGTTTTTGGTTGTACGAGTATCTCAGTCTCCTACTCTCACAATTTTTGAATTTAGAGACGACAATCTCTATAACCTTCTGCAGAACGAAAGTTGTGAAGCTTTCAACAACAATTATACACTTCCTCACTTGAACTTTGCTACTTTTCGTATCGATTTCAATGCAACTCTGTTGAGGTGCAACCGCACCCTCCATTTCATGCCTCCAACAAATATCTACAGTTACACTAAGTGTGCTGACTACGATCTCTACTACTCGCCATTTACCAATTCCAGTTATGGGTCTCTGGGTTCTGCATGTACAAAGATCCAGCTTCCAATTAAAGACGTTGCAGACGCTAGAAACCCATTTACATTCGTAACTGCAGATATCAACATTCAAGTAGAATTAACTGATGAATGTGCGGTTTGCTACTATCGCCAACGAGGGCAGTGCCAACTTGACAGCAGAAGGAGGTTTTATTGTGCGAACAGTTATGGTAAGTGTTCTTCTGCAATTCTTAAATCATCAAAGAATGAATTACAGAAGTTTAGGTTAGCACAGTGATCTTTTCTCAGTTTTTATTTTAACTTTATTTCCCTAACAATTGCAATACGTAGTCAACCAGCCCACTTACTCATAGAATATATATTCATTTCTCTCTTTTCACATTTTATATATACACGTATTTCTCTTATTTACGTATTTCAGTTGTCTATCAAGTTTTTCCTTTTTATTAAGATACTATTATTATATTTATTAGTTTATATTGTTATTTAATATTTAATTTTACTTTAATATTCTAATATTAAATAAGGATACTTGTATGTTATTATTAAATTTTTTAATAAATCATTATTTTGGTTCATGAAAATATAAATATTAAGAAAATTAGTATATGAAATTTAAAAAAAATAGTAAAATAATCTTTAAAAGATATTATTATTATTATTTAAGTCTCTGAATTTTGATCCTTTAAGACTAAATTTTTTAAATAAGTGAAAATATTATTATTGATAGTTATAAATAATACTTTTAATTAACTATGAAGAAATTAACCAAGAAATATTAAAGATTATGTTGATCTTTTTCATAGCTTCTTTAATGATAACCTTAGTTTTACGATAGCTTGTTATTTTATTATTTTTCTTTCTATCAATAACATAATTATCATAATTGGATTAAGCTCCAGATTGTGATCTGCACACATACATATACATTATATAGAATTAGCCAAAGGTAGGTGATCTGAAAAAATTAGATAACAAATTAAGCAGTTGCTCTGTATTCGGTCTCTTTGACTTTCCAGAAATAATTTTAGCTACTGATGTCGTTTCAAATCATTTTAACCAAAATAGTTGCTAATTGTTTTCTAACATCTGTAGGGAGTAAAAGTTGGGTCGTGAAAATGGTACTGGCACTCGGACTAGGTAATGCATATTGATTAATTTCATTTTCATTAGTATATCTTCATAATATTTAATAATCATACATATATTACTCTATTTTTTTTTAAGTATTATAAATGTTTTTGTTAAGAAATCACTTTTTTTTTATTTCATTTAGGAAATTCGTTGACATTGCTTCACTGTCAAGATATATATAATCCAATGGGTTTTTTCTTCTCCTTTAACAATCTCATTACCTTTTTTTTTTTTTTTGTTAAAAAATTGGGCAACAGACGAAACAAAAGAGGAAATGCACCGGAATAAAAGAACTAGTGGAAAAAAAAAAAAACAGAGAGAAAAATGGAGTATAAGCTGTTCTGATAATTTTTGGTTTAGTTCTCAATATTATACGCTATGAGTTGTTATGATAAGTTATTTAAATAAAAATTCCTTATTAGCCGAAACAATCAATAAATACAACTAAGTGTTCTCTGGGGGAATTAATTGCTGACTTGGACAAATAATAATTGTTGACATGGATGGGCTGAGATGTTTGTTTTGGTTCTAGTCTTATCCGAGATATTGGATTAGTGTCTTCAGCTCGTTGTCATTATCTTAATCGGACGGGGCAGTACATGTAATAACCTTTCGATGTGTAATTCAGTTTAAGAAATAGGTTAGACAAGTGAGTGTAAGGATAATAAGAGTCTAAAGCCGATAATTTTTATTTATATAAAGTGGATCGGTGATGTGTCTGGACAGAGATGTATGAATAATTATGTTGATTGACATGACCAATTTTATTAATTAATAATTATTTAGGAGGGATGGGTGATTTTGTAGAATTAGAGACATGCATCTATTCCTTATTCGTCAAAGAAGCTGAATCTGAATCTTTATATGCCGAACTCTAACTTCTTATTAAAGGTAAAGTCGGGTTGTCACGTTTGGCAATGTAACAATAGATTTAATACCTTGGTACTGGATACTAAGTTAAGTTGTCCAAAACATTACTGATCTTTTCTTACCACATGTAAACCAGAATTATTAAAATATTTTATTATGACAGCAGAGAATTTTCTCTGCCAATAGTTTTTATAGCTTTTATGCATCTGCATTCCGGAAAATAAATATTCAATTCCTATCCTTTGTCCAAATTCCTTCCATGTCTTTCTAGCCAAGATTAGCGTAAGTCCTGCACTTAAAAGCCCAAAGTCTTTAACTCAGCAAAGCTGTTTTATAGGTAGGCATAATCAAACTTAAGCTTTATTTAGCTCCTTATTTTTCTTGATTAGCAAACGGTGCAAATCATTTGCAACTGCACTTAAAGCAACCATAAGAGCAGGATAATTTCTTTTCTATTTTGTTGTGTTCAATTCTGTATTCATCCACAATTATATGAAATTTCAGTTATTTTCCCTCTCTTTTGAAACCGGTTAAAAAATTACTATTTCAATTGCAAGCAGGAAGTTAAGAACATTCCTTACAAAAGGAACATTCCTCGTATAAGGAACGCCACACAGATTGCTCCAGCCGGGTTACAAATTAGGAACGGTCCTCAAACTTTAGAAACCCAGTTGGAGTTGCTCTAAGCAGCCTATCTGCCAAGTTAAAGATTTCCTCGTTTCAGAATTAAAAAAAAAAAAAAAGGCCTAATAGATCCGGCTTGCAATAATTAGTTATTACATTTACCATTAAATTCCGGAGCCAGAAGGATATAAAAAATTTATTCTATTTCTGTGTAGCATTAGTTCTCATCCTTCTAATTAATCTTTCTAATTTGAATAACCTCTCCAGGTACTGCAGTTGCTCTGTTGCTAATAATGGTCAAGATCTACTGTACAAGATGGAAGAAGCAAAATCCAACCAACCAACGGATTGATATCTTTTTGAAACGACATGGACATCTTCAGATTAAGAGATATGGTTATTCTGAACTAAAGAAAGTGACCAACTCATTCAGAAACAAATTAGGCCAAGGGGGATTCGGTAGTGTATACAAAGGAAAATTACTGGATGGATGTTATGTTGCCGTGAAGATCCTAAATGAATTCAAAGATAATGGTGAGGAATTCATCAATGAAGTTGCAAGTATCAGCAGAACTTCTCATGTTAACATTGTTACTCTTTTGGGGTTCTGCTACGAAGGCTCTAAACGAGCTTTAGTTTATGAGTTTATGTCTAATGGATCGCTTGAGAAGTTTATCTCTGAAGAAAATGCCTTCATGACTACAAATCGTCAATTAGACTGTGAAACATTGTACCATATTGCAATTGGTGTTGCTCGAGGACTAGAATACCTGCATAAAGGTTGTAATGCCAGAATTTTACATTTTGACATAAAACCTCACAACATTCTCTTGGATGAGAATTTCAACCCCAAGATTTCTGATTTTGGTCTAGCAAAAATTTCCACAAGAAAAGAAAGTATGGTATCAATATTCGGTGCTAGAGGAACAGCAGGCTATATAGCCCCGGAAGTTTTTTCTAGGAATTTTGGGGCAGTATCACACAAGTCAGATGTTTACAGCTATGGAATGATGGTCTTAGAAATGATTGGAGGAAGAAAAAATATTAAGACTGAAGTAGACCCCTCAAGTGAAGTGTACTTTCCTGATTGGATTTACAATCTTCTTGAATCAAATCAGGAGCTTGGTTTACATAACATAAGAAATGAAAGTGATGACAAATTGGTAAGAAAAATGACAATAGTGGGATTGTGGTGCATACAGACCCGCCCTTCAACTCGACCTGCCATAAGTAAAGTAGTGGAAATGCTAGAAAACAAAGTTGAGTTATTGAATATTCCACCTAAACCTTTTTTCTCTTCTCCTTCAGACTCTCCCGCCCATTTATCATTTGAGACATTGTAATTTGTGACTTGTGAGAATGGTATATTAGATGAAGTAAATGCTGCAGTATTTCAAGTTTATAGGTTGTATGGTTATTACTTCGTGAGTTGATGAATAATTGTGATGATAGAGCAGTGATTTACTGGTTGTGTTAAAGTAACTACTACATTCAGTGTGTTACCTTAGAGCCTTGACTAAATTGGAGTCTTAAATTAGTTTCATCTTTGGTTCAAATATAATATGTTGGGGATGCGTAATCAATAGTATTGGTAGGTCCGAGTGCTGACTCAAATACATGTACATTTCTTAAATATGACCTTGCCTTTTGGCATGACTAACTCAGTCAAGATTGGCTGAATGCATCAAAGTCAATGATACTAAATAAGTAAACCAGTCGATGGTTTCCTTTTGCTTGTCTCTTGCTAACATTTCCATGACTTGACTTGTGTTTCCACTTTTGTTTTTTAATGACTTTTCTGACCCCATCACGATAAGATAGTAGCTCCTGTATTTAACTTTAAATTCCTTTACTTTGGGACAAGTATCTTATGTATCTGTTGTTCCAAATGGAGGTTTTGAAAGTAGCGTTGATTTAAATTCTTTTTATTTTAATTTTTTTTTATTTTGTAAATATTTTGCTTAAATGAAACAATTTAATTTATTTTATTTTAATTTCTTTATTTAAATAAAGTAATTTAATTTTTAATAAATTTAAATTTTTATTTTTAAATATTAAATAAAAATAAATATTAATCATTAAGATGCGATTGCGCAGGAACTATAAGGTGGAACACGAAAATTGAAATGTTTCCATTAGGTGAAATTTCAAATTCTTCAATTTTGTACAATTGAAATTTGTAAAAGAAAAAATACAAGAAGGAGTTGAATTGTGTTAATTAAAAAAATTTCTTTTAGAGCAGACGATATGAGTTTATTTCTTCTATTTACAAGATTTCAATTAAAAGATTGATTTTAAAACAAAGACTTAAAAGATTTCAAACACCTTTGTTAAAAGATAAAGATAAGCATATAAGACGCAAGATTTTATACTATTTTGTCTTAACGATTACGTCCAGTTTCTTAGCAAATAGCTAAAATTTCATTAGTTCAGTGTAACATTTTTACAAGTATATTTTGATCTCAGCCACTTCTATCTATACAATGATATTTTTTGGACCCAGCCTCCACATGCTAAAAACAACTAGTATTCTCTATACACAGCCTTCACATATTAAAACAAGGTATTCTTTCACCACAGCCTCCACAGGTTAAGCACCATCGTGGATTTGAAAAAGAGGTTTTGAAAACAATTTGAATAGTAGCCTTTCCGAAGAGAGGGGTATTACAATGAAGATCATAAGCTTAGAAGATTTCAGAGCAAAATTTGGGGTATAGACTTTTAGCGTAAGTTTCGTCAATCTTGCATTATTGAAGATGAAATCCTTTTATAGCTAAAATCTTGAAGTATCCGCTAAACATAATAGATTTGAAGGTTGTTCTTTTCTTGATACATTAGAGGTTGCAACGTTTAGAACTTTTATGATTTTCACAGTAGGGATTTCGACTTGCTCAAATTTAAACACCAAAAAGTGATGTTTGCTTTCGTGTAGTAGAACCTTGTGTCAGAAAAAGGTTTTCACCTTTAAAAACTTATTCTAAGTAATGTCAATATTTGTTGACTTGGCACGAAAATCTTTGTAGTTTGAAAGGACTTAACTCAAGTCAAAGACAATAGATAAAAGAAGAGTAATCAATACTCATTTTCTCTGAAGTGAACGTCTGTGAACTCATTTATCTTTCAACTTAAGCTTGCGTTTGTACTTCATTACCTCTTCATCTGAAAGTTTCGTCTATAACTCTTCTTCGTATTTCTTGATGTGTGTGTCTATTCTTATGAGGCTTATGCATCTGTACTTCTGAGGCTTCTTTGCTTGTCTTCGTCTTAGACTGTTTCGTCTAACTTTATCTGGAATTTGTTCCGTTTGTACTGTTCATCAAAACTCTTATAAATATATTAATTTTGACTTAACAAAATTCTTTTTTTAAAATGATATAATTTTAAATTCTTCTAGATATTTTATCCAAACAAATCAATGAGAAATAGTAATTCAATTTCACAAACATAAATAATTTATTATATGAAATTGATGCATCCAAACAAAAATAAACAGAACTTAAAAACTAAATATTAATTAAATTTACCCTTGTTAGGTATTCGTTGAATCGGTAGTATGGAATTCTTCGGTGCACGAATAACCCACTTCTGTTACGACAATCCTCCCGCTATCATATTTCTTTTTCAAAAATATATTTTTAATTTCTATAAATATAATTATCTAATTTTAGTTCTTCAATTTTTTTTTTAATTCTTGCTCTTATAAATTTTAAGCCAAATTTTATTTTTAATATTTTAAGTTTAGATTTTTTTTTATTTTTTTCTTTATATTTAAAGTTTTAATTTTATTGCTTATGTTTTTAAAATATATTATTTTAAGTATTTTTCTCTTAAATGGAATAATTTCACGTCACACTATTGTTGATATAAATTTTAAAATAATTAATTTAAATAAATTTTAGAAATCATTGTGTTTGAAAGGTGGTGAGATGGTTTCATATACCTATGCTCTTGACTATATACATGATAGTGATGAAAAGTCTTCACAATTTTAAATTAATGATTTTAAAATTTAAATCATAATAATGTTGATGTAAAATTAAATTTTTATAGAAAATATATTTTAAAAATGTAAAAAAATAAAAAATAGAACTCTTTAAATATAAGTCACGTTTAACCGAAATCTTATAATTTTGTAAGAAAAATCTTATCACAACTTAGTGATCATGTATGAGTCGTGGATCTATTCTTGAGATGTCAACAGTACGTTAAACGAAAATGACAAATGAGGCAACACTGTTAATTGTATACTTCGTCAAAGTAAATTAAAATATTATGAGATTTAAAATTAATAAAGATCAAATGTAATAAAACAGAATAGTATTTATAAGAATTAAATCATTTTTTATTAAAAATAATGTTTTTTATAAGGTCATTTTCCCAGTCAACTGGCTTACCGAGGACTTCAAAATGATGATATATTATGGACAATTTGAGAATGAAGATGCAACACACTTTGATTAGGGAATACTTGTTCTCATTTCTAAATTTGTAAAATAAAAAACAAAAAAAGAGTGGGGGTCTTTCTCTTCTTTTGTTGCATTGAATGCATTTTTTTTTTCTCCCTAAGACATAAACATTTCCTTAGTTTTATCTTTTGCTTAACAATTCTAAACATTCGTAATCTACCTTCTTATTTTGAAATCATTAGTTTTATTTTTATGGCAGCTTCATGTTTCAGCTGAGAATGGAAAGTGTCCACCATCTTTCGATTGTGGATTTCTTGGCCGCGTTCAGTTTCCTTTCACAACCGCAGAACAACCACACTGTGGCCTGTTAGCCATACATGGCTGTGAAGGAAACAACGATCCATACGCCAACAAAACCGTCAAATTAAGAAACTCAACATCATCAAGATCCTACGGTGTTCTCAGGGTTGAACCTCGTTCCATAGTGATCAACGATGATGAACAAGACCAGTATGTGCGAAGCAAAAGTTGCAGAGCCTTCACAAAAAATTTAACTCTTCCTGGCACCTCTCCCATAGCTTCTTTTACCATCAAATATAATATCACTATCTATAGATGCAACCACTCCCTCAAGGTCAACCTTCCCCAACATTTTTATAAATACTCAAACTGTTCTGAGAACAATATCTACTATGGCTTTCCAAATTCTGAAATTGCCGAGGTCTTAAAGAGGCAGAACTCTTTCAGAACATGTTCAACCGTTCAGCTTGCAGTACAAGGAAATTCTACTAACGACCCCTTTGAATTTCTAAGTGGTAATACTGTTATTGAAGTAAAATTATCTGATGCTTGTGAAAGATGTATTCAGAATGGAAAAGGTCAATGTTTACTTGACAGTAAAGCACAATTCTATTGCGCCAAAAGTGCAGGTGAGAAGACACCGGATGCCTCAGTCAAAGGTTACAACAAATTCGAGAATTTTTATTTCGACGAATACTGCCTAATTTATATTTAGTTACCACAGAGCACAAATACTTTGCATTTTGCATGAATGCATATACAGTGTACTCTATCTGATATATAGACTTAGCCAAAGGTAGGTGATCTGTAAAAATCAGATAAAAGTACATAACAAATTAAACAGTTGCTCTGTATTCGTTCTCTTTGACTTTCCAGAAATAATTTTAACCAAAATACTTGCTAAGTGTTTTTTAATATCTGCAGGGAGTAAAAGTTGGGTCGTGAAAACGGTACTAGGACTTGGACTAGGTAATACATGTTGATTTATTTCATTTATATTAGTCTATCTTCATAATTAATATTTAACAATTGTTCTCGCTGGAATTTGAGGTGGTCCGAGCTGAGCTCGGCCCTGAGAATTCCGGCGACGAGAGGGGTTGGAACCCTCGTTGATGTGTGAGTGATTTAGGTTTTATTTCGTGTGTTATTGTCGAATCCTCTATTAGTATTTATAGGGATCGTAATTAGGGTTCCATATTCGTGGATTTTGTGGGGAAGATAGCTTCAGGCCCAAGAATCCCGAGAAATCAGGGAAAAGATATATGTCCATATTTGTCCAGATTTGTTCTGTTTATGTTGAGCTCAGCCCGGTCAGTGGGGTGAGCCCGGGTCCAGTGGATGAGCTCGGTGCTCATCCCCGGCCCGGTACATCAGCCCCCCGAGCTCGGGCCAAGCGATTGATTGGCGTGAGTCAAGTCACGAGGTCGGCCATCAGAGGTATTATGGCGGGAAACGTTCGCGACGTTTGGTATTCTTTCATTTTATATTTAAATTTAGTAATTAATTTTGTTACTTATTATTTTTAATGGGCCCTGGCGTGGTTGGGCCACCGAATGGGCCTAACCGTTACCTTTGGCTGGTAACGGCTCCTAGCCTTCCTTAAACTCGCTGCTCCCTTTTCATTTCTTCATTTTCACCCTTCTTGGTTCTGCGTTTTCGTTCCTCTTCTCGCTGTCATTTCCTTTTCTTCCCGAGATTCTCTCTCACTCTCGAGGCTCTCTTCCACTCTCGCTCTTGTCGAGTGAGTTCTTCGCGGTTGGGTTCAGTCTTTGCTTGCCTTTTTCTCCCCTATTTGCTCGTCCTCCATTTCCGCGTTTCTCCATTTTAGGTATGTCTTCCTCTTCACATTCTTCTGCTACTCGTAGCATTGATAGTATGCTCCCTCCCTCTGTCTCGGGCTTAGAGCCCGAATCGATGGAGACTTCTTCTCCCTCCATCGAAGTTTCTACGGGAGAGGCCGATCTCAGATCCGGGCTCTCCTCTGCTGCCACCGAGGTCCCCCCGGCTGGGGCCGAGGTCCGATCTGTTGGCATCGCCGAGGTCTCTCCATTTGAGACCGGGGTGAATTGTGTTGATGTCGCTACTGAGGTAACCGGCGATGGGGGCACCCTCCCCGGTTCGGTCGAGGAGGGGGTAGCGAGGGAAGCCGAGGAGGCCGATCTCGTAATCCTCGTCCCTGCTGGGGAGCCCGACTTCTCGTGGCTCCTGGCCGAAGTGTCTAGCCGAGTCTCTTCCTTCAGTAATACCGAAAGCGTACAGGCCATCCTCGATCGGTATGCCATCTTGAGGGACGGGTTCGAGGATGTGGCTAGTTTTAGAACTTGTAAGCCCCACCAAAGAGTTCATACCCGGACTCTCATCTCTGGTCGGTATGCCATAACGGTGTACGAGTATATGTTCAAGGAATATGGCATAGTCTTTCCTTTGAGTCGTTGCGAGACCGAGGTCCTCGCCTTTTTGAATGTGGCCCCCAGTCAGCTTCATCCTAACAGTTGGGGTTTTCTCCGTGCCTTCGAAATTCTGTGCAAGATGCTCGGCCTTAGGCCGAGTTCTCGTGTGTTCCTTCATTATTATCAGTTGAAGCACGGCCCCAAGGTAGGTTGGGCTTCTCTTAGCAGTGCTCGGTCTGGGGGGGGCTTGCTCATTCCTTACACCCAATCATATAAGAATTTCAAGGAGAGGTATTTCAAGCTAGCTCCGGTCACTAACCGGGCGTCCAGGGCCTTCTTCTTGAAGGAAGACCTAAGTCCTAGGTATCCTTTATACTGGTGCCGTCCTCACAAATATACCAAGTTTCCCGAGGAGAGGCTGACCCTGGGTGATAGGAATATTATTCAAGTTTTGGACGGCCTCCCCCTACCCATTAGCAGCCGAGCTCTGATTCATTCATCTCGGGAGGAGGATCCTTATCAACACTTCTTAGGTAATAACCTTTAGCGAGTCTCTGGTCCGAGTTATTAATTGCAGTATTAACATGGTGTATTTTTTGTTTTAGTTGCAGGACTGATGGCTGGGAACCTTGACCTCACTGCCATGCTGAAAGCTCGCCGGGAGGGCTCGGGTCCGAGAACGAGGGGTGGCCTCAACCCGGCTCCTAGTCCGAGAGCGAGGGGCGGCTTGAGCCCGGCACCTCAGCGAGGTGGACTCAGCCCACGTCCTCGCCCCGCCATTACCCCAGCCCGGCCAAGAGACCCCGGGAGGAGGGCGCTGAAGCCCAGCCCGAGGCTGCTGCTCCTAAGAGGCCGAGGCCCGAGCATGCCGAGACCGCACCAATTACTCCTACCACAACGAGCACGCCGGCTCCTCTTACCATCTCGGCGGACGCGTTGGCCTCGCCCCCAGCCCCTTTAGTAAGGACCTCCGCCAAGTTACCTCTCGGCGCGTCCTGGTGTAGCAAGGAGGGCTCGGAGCCTCGCATTGAACAAATGATGGCCGATGTCCTCCCCGGCCAATCCTTGTGGGACTCCGCCATTCGGGGCGAGCACATCAAACTCGGAGATCCCTTCCCCAGCTCCTACGACAGCTCGTTGCTGGATGCCGTGGGCGTGGAGGAAAGCTTTGATGGGGCCGAGGTCCTCCTAGCACGGACGACGGCCATACTACGCCATGGGAAGAGGTTGGCCAAGCGGACCGCCGATCTCGCCGCTCGGGTAGCCGAGTTAGAGGATGCCGCCACTCGCCGGGAACAAGAGTTTGCGACACGGGTGGTTACATGGGAGGTGGAAGCCGCCAGGCTGAGGTCGGACAAAGAAAGGGTCGAGCAAGAGCTCGCTGCCGCCAAGGAGGAGCTCGTACAAGAGCTCGTTGCGAGCAAGGCCGTCCACGAGGAGTTGGAGGGCAAGGTGGCCTTAGCTGGGGATCGGGCTACGAGTGCCGAGGTGAAGGTTCTTCAGCTGACAGAGCAGCTCGGGACGGCCACGGAGAAGCTTGGACTTGCTGAGGAAAAGCTAGGGGAAGCCGAGAAGACCGTAGAGCATCAGAAGGCTGCCATGGACGGGCTAGAGGAGGCCGTGGTGACGACCTTTTATACGGGTTTTGACCAAGCTGTTCGGCAAGCGTGCTATCTGGCCTCCACTCTGAGCGCTGAGTCCTTCGACGTCCTCAAGGATGTCATTGATGGGGAGTGGGTGGACCGCCCTTAACTGAGCTCCCTTGTATTTTCTGTTTCTTTTTGGTGCGGCCGGCCTCATAGGTCGGTCTTCGTTGTAATTAAGGTCCTCGGGCCGTATGCTTTTTACTTCTTTAATGTGATTGTTTTCGTTTCTACACCATATTATCGCTGTCCCCATACTGCGCTTTTTTATTTTACTTATGCGGCTTTACTATCATCGCTTTACTTCTCTTCTTTTTTGTTTATCCGGCGCTGTTACCTACTTGAACGTTTGCTTACGTCGCTACCCGACCGGCCTCCAACGGGTCCGGGGTGAGATGTCTACGTTAGCTCGGTAGTTGCCGAGCACGATAAGAAGGGACGCGATGTCTCCTTCAGCTTGGTAGCCGCCGAGCACGGTAAAGGACTTGTAAAGGGACGCGATGTCTCCTTTAGCTCGGTAGCCGCCGAGCACGGAGTGAATGGGTAAAGGGACGCGATGTCTCCTTTAGCTCGGTAGCCGCCGAGCACGGAAAAACTTGTAAAGGGACGCGATGTCTCCTTTAGCTCGGTAGCCGCCGAGCACGAAATGACTTGTAAAGGGACGCGATGTCTCCTTTAGCTTGGTAGCCGCCGAGCACGGAATGAATGGGTAAAGGGACGCGGTGTCTCCTTTAGCTCGGTAGCCGCCGAGCACGGAATGACTTGTAAAGGGACGCGATGTCTCCTTTAGCTCGGTAGCCGCCGAGCACGGTATGAAGATAAGCATGATGATGAAAATTCTCTTTATTGAATACTGACGCGGTGCCTCGTTAAAACCTTTCCCGGAAAAACCCTCCTTAGGGAAAAACCCGGGCTTAGGAAAAAGAGTACACCTCTGGCAAATACCAAAAGTACAATGAACGTAACTTACCGACTTGAACACTAATTTAAAAATGGCATATTCTAGCTAAAATAGGGCTTCAAGTGACTTGCGTTCCAAGTTCTGGGTATAAGACGTCCACCCATCTCTTGCAACTTGTAGGCTCCATTGTCATGGGTCTCAAGGATGCGAAAGGGACCGTCCCAGTTGGCAGCAAGCTTGCCGTGAGCTCGGTCTCTCCTAGCCTCCCCGGTCTTTCTCCAAACGAGGTCACCCGGGACGAAAGACCGGTCTCGAACTCGGGAGTTATAACGACGGGCCGCACGCAACTTCGTGGCCAACTCCCTCACTCTAGCTTCTTCTCGGACTTCTTCAATAAGGTCGAGCTCCTCCCTGAGGGCAGTCTCTTTGCTCGAGGGTGTGTGCGTCAGCCTCCTCCACAAAGGTTCGCCGACCTCCACTGGTATCATGGCATCGAACCCATATGTGAGGCGAAATGGTGTTTCGTTGGTGGAGGACTGAGGTGTGCAGTGGTACCCCCACAACACGCTCGGTATCTCTTCCGCCCAATCTCTTTTTACACGGCCGAGCTTCTTCTTCAACTCGTTGAGGATGACCTTGTTGGCCGCCTCGGCCTGTCCATTAGTTTGAGGGTGTTCCACCGAAGACGCCCGGTGCTGGATGCCGAGTTGGGACAAAAACGTGCAGAAAGTAGCGTCTGTGAACTGTCGCCCATTATCGGTGATTATGTCGTGCCGACAAACGATATGCTTCCAAACGAATTTCTGAACCTGCTTCGCTGATATGGTGGCAACGGGCTCGGCCTCGATCCACTTGGTGAAGTAATCGATGGCCACGAACAAGAATTTGGTTTGCCTCTGCGCTGGTGGGAATGGGCCGAGGATGTCCATCCCCCATAAGGCAAAGGGCCAAGGTGACGAGACGAGGTGGAGCTCGGTGGGCGGGGCTGTCGGTAGAGAACTGTGTTCTTGGCACTTCTTACAGCTCCGGACATAGTCCTTGGCGTCCTTCTTCATTGTATGCCAGTAGTACCCGGCTCGGATTAACCGGGCCGCCATGTTCTTAGCCCCCGAATGCATGCCGCATATGCCTGTGTGGAGCTCGTCCATCACGTACTGCGCTTGCTCCTTGTTCAAACATTTGAGCAAGGGGGTCGAGAAGCCTCTCCGAAAGAGCTCTTGATCCCTTAGCACATAGTAGGGAGCTTGACGACGCACCCTCTGTGCCTCATTCTTGTCATCGGGTACAACGCTGTCTCGCAAATACAACACGAGGGGGGTCATCCATGAGCATGGTTCGGTGTTAAGCGAGTAGACCTCATCCTTGTCCCAGCTTGGGGAGATGAGTACTTCTTGGATGATTGAATGGTGTTGTCCCCCTTTGCGGGAACTCACCAGTTTGGACAAGATGTCCGCTCTGTCATTTTGCTCACGGGGAACGTGGATGATCTCAAACTTGGCGAAGTGTGCCAGCATGCTCTTCACTCTATGGTAATCCGCCTGTAAGAGAGGCTCTTTAGCTTGGAACTCGTCCCTGACTTGAGAGGTAATCAACTGGGAGTCACTTAAGCATTTTAGGTGTCGAACACCCATGTCCCAGGCCAATCTGAGGCCGGCAAGCCGGGCCTCATACTCGGTTTGATTGTTTGAGGTGGCGAACGAGAAACGTATCGCTTGTTCCAACACGAGATCATCGGGACCTTCCAGAATAACTCCTGCTCCGCTGCCCTTCTTGTTAGAAGATCCATCCACCCTCAACGTCCAACCTAGATCGCGGTCGCCGAGCTCGGGTAGCTCGGTGAAGAACTCTGCTAGGAACTGGGCCTTCATGGGACCTCGGGATTCAAACATTAATCCGAATTCGGACAACTCCACAGCCCAGGCTGTCATGCGACCCGCCAGGTCGGGTCGCTGCAATATTTGTCTGACTGGGTAGTCTGACCTCACTATTATGTCATGGCTGTGGAAGTAGTGTCTCAATCGGCGAGCCGTGAAGACCAGGGCGAGCACCAATCTTTCCACGGTCTGATATCTGGTCTCCGCGGGTTGGAGTGTTCGGCTCACGAAGTATACCGGGGTCTGTACTCTGTTAACTTCCTTGACCAGGACCGAGCTGATGGCAACCTCTGAAACCGCTAGGTAGACATATAAAGGCAGCTCGGGTGAGGGGTTGGCCAGGGTCGGTAGGGAGGCTATTTGAGCTTTCAACTTGTCAAAAGCTAAGGCACACTCCTCATTCCATTCAAAACGGGCTGATCGTTTCAACAGTGCGAACAAGGGCTTACTCTGCTCCGCCAGCTTGGGCAAAAAGCGAGATAGAGCAGCCAGGCGTCGTTGAGCTTCTGCAAATCCTTCAGGCAGGTCGGGCTAGGCATACTAGAGATGGTCGTGCACTTGTCCGGGTTGGCCTCAATTCCCCTATGGGAGATCATGAAGCCGAGGAACTTTCCCCCGCCAACACCGAAGGCGCACTTTTCTGGGTTGAGCCGAATTTGATGTCGGCGTATTTCTGAGAAGATTTCTCTGAGGTCGGCGGCATGCTGAGTTTGGGTCTTCGACTTCACCACCATGTCATCAACGTAGACCTCCATGTTGCGTCCGATCTGGGCACTGAAGACCTTGTCCATTAGTCGTTGATAAGTGGCACCGGCGTTCTTGAGACCGAAAGGCATGACTTGGTAGCAATAATTGGCCGTGTCTGACATGAACGCGATCTTTGGCTCGTCAGGTGGATACATCGGTATCTGGTTGTAACCAAAATATGCGTCCAAGAAACTGAATGCCTCGTACCCGGACGTGCTGTCCACTAGCCGGTCGATGCTCGGCAACGGGTAAGTGTCTTTGGGACAAGCTTTATTCAAATCGGTGTAGTCCGTGCACATCCTCCACTTCCCATTTGACTTCTTGACCATCACAACATTGGCTAACCAGGTGGTGTAGATTATCTCTCTAATGAAGCGGGCCTCCAGAAGTTTGCCAACCTCCTTCTGAACAACTAGGCGGCGCTCCTCGCCTAACTTTCTCTTCCGTTGCGCCATGGGCCGGGCATGAGGAAGCAAGGACAGCTTGTGGCACATCAAATTAGGGTCAATGTCGGGCATGTCGGATGGCCTCCAAGCGAATAGGTCTGCATTTTCTCGTAACGTGGCGATCACTTCCTGGCGGAGGGGGGTCGGCATGGAGGTGCCTACCTTGATGACCTGCCCTGCTTCCGGGCCGAGCTGTAATGGCTCAAGGGGCTCGGCAAAAGAGGGACGCTCTTCCTCGAACTCGGCTCGGGGATCCAAGTCCAGTGTCTCATCGGTGCCGAGTAGGACCGAACATATGTTCGAGGTCGGGTTCCCCTCTTCCCTCTTGATGGAGTACGGTGTGACCTTCAAACTCCGTGCGTAGCATACCCGGGCAGTCCTCGGGTCGGCCTTAACAGTTACTATCCTTCCCCTTTCTTCAGGGAACTTCATGGCCATGTGCGGTGTGGACACAATGGCTCCCAACTGGTTCAGCGTCCTTCTGCCGATAATGGCGTTGTAAGAGGTGTCAGTGTCGATCAAGATGTATCTGACCTCCACCGTTTTATAAGTCTCACTCCCGCCAAAGGTGGTGAGGAGGTCAATATAGCCCCGAGAATGGACTCTTTCTCCAGCAAATCCGAGGAGGGGCTCGGGGTACGGCTTGATGATGGTTTCAGGCAGCTCCAACTGCTTGAAGACAGACCAGTACAACACGTCGGCCGAGCTTCCTTGGTCGATCAGTACTTTGCGGACTCGCCAGTTGGCGATGGTGCACGAGATGACCATGGGGTCGGTCTGGTCGGGGTCGTCGATGTTGAAGTCGGCATCGGAGAATGTGATGGAGGGCAGGGTTCTTTTCTTGGGTGACCCTATGTGGTTGACGCTTCTCGCGTATCTTTTTCTGGCCGAAGAGGTAGCTCTGCCTCCTGCGAAACCTCCGGCAATGGTATTGATGGTTCCCTTTACTTTGTCGGGGTTTTGGTCGGTCTTTTTGCCCCAACCTCTGTCGGTGCGTTTACTCGGGCCATCTCGGGCGTCCCGGTCTTGGTCCCGGGATCGGGTCTTGGAGCTCGGGCCGATATATTTCTCTGGGTGGTTTCTCTCCTCCTGTACGAATCTCCGTAGCTCCCCGGATCTAATGAGTCGCTCTATGAGGTCCCGCACTTGGCGACAGTCTTTGGTGGTGTGTCCCGTGTTCTGATGATAAGCACACTACTTGGTCGGGTCGGCGTCCACGGGCGATTGTGAAGCCTGCGGACGGCGAACTAAGTCTAATGCGCATGCCTCCCTAAAAATTTTGTCCCTGGACGCATTTAAGGGGGTGTAGGAGGTATACGAATTGGAGCGGCGCTCTCTCCTTGACTCTGCCCGGCGAGAAAAGGAGGATTCCTTTTGTTTAGGGGGAGGACCGGGCTCACGAGCTCGACGCTTAGCTGCAGCGTTATCTTCTATACTCATGAACCGGGCAGCTCGGGAGCGGAGCTCGTTCATGTTGACCGGAGGCTCGGTAAAAAGAGAGTCCGAGAAGGGGCCGAGGTTGAGCCCGGCCTGAATGGAATGCAGTGCGACGGCAGGGTGAAGGTTCGGGATGTTCCGGCAGGCCAAAGCGAAACGCGTCATATAGTCCCTGAGTGATTCCTTTTCTCCCTGCACTAGGTGATGCAGAGTTATGGAGGTGGTTGGTGTCGGTCTAGCGTCCGCGAACCGAGCCTGGAAGTGCTCGTACAGGGAATTGAAGGAATCAATGGACAATGGTGGGAGGGAGTAGTACCAATCTAGAGCTATCCCCTTTAATGTGGAGGGGAACATTCGGCATAGCACGTAATCGTCGTCTACGGTCATGGCGGCATGAGTGAGGAAGGCCCTCACGTGAGTAACCGGGTCCGTAGTCCCATCATATTTGTCATGGGACGACCATCTCCACGATTCTGGAACCCGGACGGAGAGGATGGCCGGCACGAAGGGATGGAGGTTCCAGACCTGACCAAGGCCAGGTGTCCGAGGAGGGGGTCCGAGGTCGGCGAAGGGCTGAACTTGGAGGGACCCGGTCGAGCTGACGAGTCCGCAACCCGTATCTGCGAGATGTCGTGCCGAGGTGTGGAGGTTGCGATGTGTATATCCTCCCCGGTAGTGCGCTGGTTGGTGGGACCGACGCGTGAGTTGGAGCGGGCCTCCTCCCTAACCCTTGGCTCCTCCTCCCGGTTGGCAACAGGGGTAGGCCTACCCTGAGTTTCTGGGTTCATTTGTCGCAGGGCCTGCAATTCTAGAAGATCGGCTTCCCTCTGTCGCTGGACAGTATTTAAATCCGCTTGTGCGGTCTGCAACGCTCTCTCAATTTCTCGATTACGTATTCGCAAAGCTTCCTCGCGATCATGCATCCGTGTGTTGGCCTCCGCCAATGCCGCATCCACCCGTGATTGAATGAGTTCCGCTACGGCGAGGTCTATCGTGGCGTTGGAGTTACTGCGCGTGCGAACCATCTAGGGATGTTTTGATTGCAAATTCAGAAAGTGGTGGTGGTGGGATAAAGAATTATCTCGCCCCACGGTGGGCGCCAAATGTTCTCGCTGGAATTTGAGGTGGTCCGAGCTGAGCTCGGCCCTGAGAATTCCGGCGACGAGAGGGGTTGGAACCCTCGTTGATGTGTGAGTGATTTAGGTTTTATTTCGTGTGTTATTGTCGAATCCTCTATTAGTATTTATAGGGATCGTAATTAGGGTTCCATATTCGTGGATTTCGTGGGGAAGATAGCTTCAGGCCAAAGAATCCCGAGAAATCAGGGAAAAGATATATGTTCATATTTGTCCAGATTTGTTCTGTTTATGTTGAGCTCAGCCCGGTCAGTGGGGTGAGCCCGGTCCAGTGGATGAGCTCCGGCCCGGTACAACAATCATATATATTACTCACTATTTTTTTTAAGAACTATAATATTTTTTGTTAAGAAATGATTATTTTTATTTTATTGAGGGACATTCCATATCCAATGAATGCTCCTTGTATAAGGAATGCCACATTGGTTGCTCCATCCGGTTTACAAAATAAGGAACGGTCCTTAAACCCTAGAAACCCAGTTGGAGTTGCTCTTAGCAGCCTATTTCGTTTCAGATTTTCTTTCTTTTTTTTTAAAAAAAAAGGAAGGTTTAATAGATCTGGCTTGCAATAATTAGTTATTACTTATTACCTTTAAATTTTCGGAGCCAGCAGGATGTAAAAAATTTATTCTATTCTCTTAGAGCATCAGTTTCTCATCCTTCTAAATAATCTTTCTAATTTGAATAACCTCTCCAGGTGCTGCAGTTGCTCTGTTGCTAATAATGGTCAAGATCTACCTTACAAGATTGAAGAAGCAAAATCCAACCAACCAACGGATTGATATCTATTTGAAAAGACAGGGACATCTTCAGACTAAGAGGTATGGTTATTCTGAGATAAAGAAAGTGACAAACTCATTCAGAAACAAATTAGGCCAAGGGGGATTCGGTAGTGTATACAAAGGAAAATTACTGGATGGACGTTATGTTGCCGTGAAGATCCTAAATGAATTCAAAGATAATGGTGAGGAATTCATCAATGAAGTTACTAGTATCAGCAGAACTTCTCATGTTAACATTGTTACTCTTTTGGGATTCTGCTACGAAGGCTCTAAACGAGCTTTAGTTTATGAGTTTATGTCTCATGGATCGCTTGAGAAGTTTATCTTTGAAGAAAATGCCCTCATAACTACAGATCGTCACTTGGACTGTGAAACATTGTACCATATTGTAATTGGTGTTGCTCGAGGACTAGAATACCTGCATAAAGGTTGTAATGCCAGAATTTTACATTTTGACATAAAACCTCACAACATTCTCTTGGATGAGAATTTCAACCCCAAGATTTCTGATTTTGGTCTAGCAAAAATTTCCACAAGAAAAGAAAGTATGGTATCAATATTTGGTGCTAGAGGAACAGCAGGCTATATTGCCCCAGAAGTTTTTTCTACGAATTTTGGGGCAGTATCACACAAGTCAGATGTTTACAGCTATGGAATGATGGTCTTAGAAATGATTGGAGGAAGAAAAAATTTTAAGACTGAAGTAGACCCCTCAAGTGAAGTATACTTTCCTGATTGGATTTACAATCGTCTTGAATCAAATCAGGAGCTTGGTTTACATAACATAAGAAATGAAAGTGATGACGAATTGGTAAGAAAAATGACAATAGTGGGATTGTGGTGCATACAGACTCGCCCTTCAACTCGACCTGCCATAAGTGGTGGAAATGCTAGAAAACAAAGTTGAGTTATTGATTATTCCACCTAAACCTTTTTTCTCTTCTCCTTCAAACTCTCCCGTGCATTTATCATTTGAGACATTGTAATTTGTGACTTGTGAGAATATTATATTGGATGAAGTAAATGCTGCAGTATTTCAAGTTTATAGGTTGTATGGTTATTACTTTGTAAATTGATCAATAATTGTGATGATAGTAGCAGTGATTTACTGGTTGTTTTAAAGTAACTACTACATTCAGTGTGTTGCCTTAGAGCCTTGACTAAATTGGAGTTTTAAATTTGTTTCATCTTTGGTTCAAATAAAATATGTTGGGGATGCGTAATCAATAGTATTGGTGGGTACCGAGTGCTGACTCAATTACATGTACATTTCCTAAATATGACCTTGCCTTTTGGCATGACTAAGTCAGTCAAAATTGGCTGAATGCATCAAAGTCAATGATACTAAATAAGTAAACCAGTCGATGGTTTCCTTTTGCTTGTCTCTTGCTAACATTTCCATGGTGACCTGTGTTTCCACTTTTGTTTTTCACGACTTTTCTGACCCCATCACGATAAGATAGTAGCTCCAGTTATTCCAGCTTTGTTCTTGCACCAAAAGCGTATACCGTACAGTATAGAGAGAAATAAGAGAGTGTATTAGAGAATATTTTCTTAGCACTTCTCTATATAGCAATTAAGACAGTGGTGTGGCACTCAAAAGAAGCAGGGTCAATGGTTGCAGTTGTTGTGTTTGGTGTCGTTTTGTTTGCATGCCTTGCAGTAATAGTATCTGGTGGGAACTGTCCTTCCTCAATTAAGTGCGGCAATCTCGGTTACATCACTTTCCCTTTCACCGACACACATCACCAAGAGTGTGGCATATTGGTGATACATGGCAGTGATGACAACGAATCAGGGGCAAAAAAATCCATAAAAAGTAACAATACATGGTTTGATATTGTGAATCTTGACCGGTTTACAATTACTGTTAAAGATGATAAGGTGCAACGGCACCCTCCATGTCAGGGCTCCAACAAACATGTACTATTATAATTATACTAAGTGCCATCACTTAGATCTCTACTACACGCCATATCCTGTATAAGTGATACGTCTTAATTTAATAATATTGAATAACAGATCTAGTAAAGAATGAATAAAATATAAATTTATAAATTAGATACAACTTAATCAAGGAATTAGGAAATAATTAAGTAAGGTGATACAAATCAAATCATCATAAAATCTGTGTTAAATCACCACCAAATCTGTTAGAAAACAAAATTTATGTTAAATCACCACCAAATCTGTTAGAAAGCAAAATTTGTACTAATTAAGGAAATAATTATCTTAACACTAGTTTCATTCATCCTCACATTTCGAAAACATTTTCACTTCATTTAGCATTCATGAAAATCTCTCTTATTTTTAAAACGCAAAGCTTTACAAACATATTCACTAGGGCAATCTCAGCAGCAGGCATTCATCCCTTTTCACTTTCAAATAATTTCAAGATTATCATGAACCTAAACGACTCATCAATATAATATGCCCGCAAAATTTATCTCTCAATCCACATCAATCATTTTCCTTAACATTGAAGAATGTAACACATCATTACAATTGTATTATTGTCGTCCACGACAATACATAGAAGGAAGAATACACTAAGGGAGAATGAGGAATGATGTGTGATCAGAAAGTACATCAGACTCGCCCATCCATCTTGGTATTTACTACCCACTAAAATTATAACGTTATATAATCAATTTTCATTATTTATTGAAGATAATTATTTCCTTAATTGGTGCAGATTATGCTTTCTAATAGATTTGGTGATGATTTAAAACAGATTTTGTGGTGATTTGATTTGTATCACCAACTTATTTCCTATTTCCTTGATTAAGTTGTACCTAGTCTATAAATTCATATTATATTTATTCTCTCTAAATAAGATACAAAAATAACATTTTTTCAATATTATTAAATTGAGACGTTATAATTCAATTATTATTATTAAAATGATATATTAAATAATTAATTAAAATTAAAATGAGATGTTACACAATTAATTATTATTAATAAAAATTGGGCTGCTAGTGGGTTAAAATTCCACCTCCCATTGGATACGTTCACGATCATTTAGACTTACTTGCAGTGGTTTTCCAGTCAACTGGCGTGTCAATTGGTTTCAAAAGTTTTGTACATAACAAATTGTGAGACACGAGTGTTGATAAACAAGGGGAGAGTACATAGAGTTAATTCAATTTTGCTTTGCTTGACTCGAGGGTGAGAATGAGAATTGTAGTGTAAAAGCATTCTCTGCTTCTGCTGCTTCTCTCACCTTCAAATATAATGTCTCCACTTTACTTACTTTGCTTCCTTCTGTTTGTGTTGCTTCTCTCAGCTGCAAATGCACGATGGAACTTTAGTGATACTTCAGACTCATTTGATTGCGGAAGCTTTGGGAAAATTGAGCTCCCTTTCACCAAAGTAGAAAGCCAGAACAGGGGTCTTCTGGCAATCCAAGGTTGTGATGATGATAACCAAAGAGCAATGAAGCGTGTCCGGTTGAACAAGAACAATACATCAAAACTGTTCCAAGTTACGCATATTTCTATGTGGCCCCCTACTACTAGTATTTCCATTATAGATCAGGATTTCAGCAAGCTACTGGAAAACAAAAGTTGTAATGCCTTCAGCTATAATGTAACCCTCCCTCCATCCTCTCTTTTCGGTTATTTTTATGTGCAAAACAATATAACAGCATTCAATTGCAGCCGCAAACACAAACCCAACGGTACAAATGATTTCGTCAGCTATACCCGATGTAGTTCTTCCTTTGATATTTACTTTGCACCTCCATCCTCTGATGAAGAGTCTCTGCGCTCTTTAAAGTCCTCATGTTCAATGGTTCAACTTCCCAAGAGACAAGATTCTCAGTTCTTCAAAGACCCGTTTGGATTTTTAACTTCTGAGATTACCCTCGAATTCACCTATTCAAATGATTGTAGCCAGTGTTACCTGGAAAAACAGGGTCTTTGTCGACTTGACAGGCAAGGGAAATTATATTGTCACATGACCAGGTAATACATTACAAACATTTATATAAATAAATAGAATTTTACAATCTTTATGCTTCATTATTTCTACGGCCGGTAAGGCCATCGCATTGTTTAAAGTACTTCATTATATGACATTTAATTAATTTTTTATGCTAATATTTAATTTATAAAAATTTAGAATTAATAAATCAGGCCTCAATAATAAAAATCAACAAAAGTATTTCATGATATATACATTTAATATTCAAGGGAAGACTCTTTTTACATTAACATTCCGTGGAAGACACTTTTTGTATCAAATATTTTTTTTAATGCAATAGAACAATATATTTCTTCATTATGAAACAACTGTTAATTTTTTTATTGAATTCAATATATGAATTTGTATTATTTCTTTTGTTTTGTGAGTTTAAACTACTTGTCTTAGGCGCTGGGAACCAAGGACAGTTCCGGCCTTCATTTGCTTGTGGATATGTTGGCAATATCAGTTTCCCTTTTACTACAATAGAACGCCAGGACTGGGGCTTATTGCCCATACACAATTGTGATGATCCACAAAACCCCAAAATGATCCAGTTACACAACATAGGAAAACTGTTTTTAGTTGTACGAGTATCTCAGAATCAAACAGAATTAAAAAGCTCAAGAGAAGTGACATTGATGTGTCTAATCTAAGTTCTCTCCTTGTGTTAAAATTTTGAATTTAGTGTTTAGTTACTAATGTTTATTATTATCAAAGTAAGCGTGCCATATTTTTTATCACACAACTTTATCTTCACACTTCAAATCTGTGTTATTTGCTCTAAATTTTTTCTTCTAATTGCATCAGGCACCAAGGAAAAAGGCTGACTTTAGGTAATGTACTCTGTTTACATAGCCTATACGTTACATTGGTTTGTAGTATAACAAAAAGCAAAAATTTGTCCAGTTAATCAACTGAACACAGCCTTAAACATTTTCCTTTTATGTCAATCAAATTCTCCAGCATTGGGCATAATGGCTGCTGGAGTTGTAGTGCTGTTGATGGTCTTGGCTTGCTGTTTAAGGAAAAGGATCTTCCGTCCGATGTCTCTTGTGTTCTGGAGGAAGAATCCAATCCATCGGATTATGGAGGAGTTTTTGAAGGAACATGGGCCCCTTCCTACAACTAGGTACAGTTACTCACAGGTTAAGAAAATGACCAATTCTTTTAGAAACAAATTAGGTGAAGGAGGATTTGGTAGTGTATATAAAGGGATGTTATGTGATGGTCGTGCTGTTGCTGTGAAGATTTTAAGCAAATCAAAAGGCAATGGAGAAGAATTCATTAACGAAGTTGCAAGTATTAGTAGGACTTCACATGTTAATATTGTTAGACTTATGGGATTTTGTTTGGAGAGTTCTAAACGGGCTCTAATATACGAGTTCATGCCTAATGGATCTCTTGACAAGTTCATATATGAAGACAAATATCCGTTACAAGCTGAACACAAATTGGATTGCAAAATATTGTATGATATTGCAATTGGTATTACCCGTGGATTAGAGTACTTACACAGAGGTTGCAACACTAGAATCTTGCATTTTGACATTAAACCTCACAACATATTACTAGATGATGACTTCTGTCCAAAAATTTCAGATTTTGGACTTGCACAAGTATGTCCAGGAAAAGAAAGCACAATATCCATATTTGGTGCTAGAGGGACTGCAGGCTATATTGCCCCAGAAGTTTTTTCCAGGAATTTTGGTTCAGTGTCACATAAGTCAGATGTTTATAGTTATGGAATGATGATCTTAGAAATGGTTGGAAGGAGAACCAATATTAAGGTTGAAGTAGCCCACTCGAGTGAGATATATTTTCCTCATTGGATTTACGATCGACTTGAATCAAATCAAGAATTTGGTTTGCAGATTATAAAAAATGAAAGTGATGACCAAATGGTGCGAAAGATGGCAATAGTGGGCTTATGGTGCATACAAACTCAACCTTCAAGTAGACCAGCCACGAGTAAAGTGGTAGAAATGTTAGAAAGTAAAGTTGAGTTATTGCAAATTCCACCTAAACCTTTTTTGTCTTCTCCACCAACCTCTCCGACCCATTTGTCATATGAAAGTGAGACATTGTAATTTATAAGAATACTCAGTTGTAGTCTATATATGCATGGGTGTACAATATTGCACGTATTGCTATACTTTTTGCTTCTGGTTTGACTCATTACTGAGTTTTGTATCGTAAATTGTAAGTTAGCCATTTTAAAATACTTCATAGATTATGCCTATTTTTTGGCTTAATATATTTGTTTGGATTACCGTTGGAGTTGATGCATGTGTATTTAACTTTAGATTCCTTTACTTTGGAACAAGTATCTCATGTATCAGTTGTTCTAAACGGAGGTTTTGAAATGATAGCGAATAAGTTTAAGATTTTGCTTTCGCTTCATTTACTCTCTCATGTGATAAGAAAGTTAAAATCTCTATTACCTTTTTTAAGGTAAATATCTGATTTAATGTTATACTTTTAAAGTTAATGATCAATTTACATCCAATATTAGATCATATCCTAATATAAAGTATTTAATTAACGAGAAACTGCACTATTGAAAAATTAAAGAAGGAAAGACGAAAAACTTTTAAGGTAGATAGAACTTAAAAACTAAATATTAATTAAATTTACCCTAAATTGTTGTTAGATCTTCGTTGAATTGGTTGTGGAATTTTTTGGTCCACGAATAACCCATTTCTAACACGACAATCCTCCCGCTTTCATATTTCCTTTTCAAAAATATATTTTTAATTTTCCATAAATATAATTATCTAATTTGCTCTTATATATTTGTTTAATGTTATTCGTAGTACTTTAAGTTTAATTTGTTTTCTTTCTTTCTTTATATTTAAAATTTTATTTTTATTATTTATGTTTTCAAAATAATTATTTTAAATTTTAAAATACATTTTACGTCACACTATCATTGATCTAAATTTTAAAATAACTAATTTAAATTTTTTTAAAGAAATCATTGTGTTTGAAAGACAGTGAAGTGATTTCATATACCAATAATTCCATCGCCACAACATTATTTTTTTCTTTTTTGACTATATATTGCAGCAATAAAAAGCCTTTATAATTTTAAAATAATAATTTTAAAATTTAATTATAATAATATTGATGTAAAATTAAATTTTTAATAGAAAATTGATTTTAAAAACGTAGGAAAATCAAAAATAGAACTTCTTAAATTTAAAAGTCAAGTTTAACCAAAATCCTATAATTTTGTAAGAAAAATCTTATCACAACTTAGTGATCATGTATGAGTCGTGTATCTATTCTTGAGATGTGAACAGTTAATCGAAAATGACAAATGATATAACACTGTTAATTGTATATTTCAGTGAAATATTATAAGATTTGAAATTAATAAAGATCAAATTTAATAAAACAAAATAGTATTTATAAGAATTAAATCATTTTTTTATTAAAAATAATATTTTTATATGGTCATTTTCCCAGTCAACTGGCGTACCGAGAACTTCAAAATGATGATATAATATGGACAGTTTGAGAATGAAGATGCAACACACTTTGATTAGGGAATACTTGTTCTCATTTCTAATTTCGTAAAATAAAAAACAAAAAAAGAGGGGGGGTCTTTCTCTTCATTTGTTGCATTGAACGCTTTTTTTGTTTTCCAAAAACATTAACATTTCCTTAGTTTTATCTTTCGCTTAACAATTCTCAATATTCGTAATGGCCTACCTTCTTATTTTGAAATCATTAGTTTTGTTTTTATGGCAGCTTCATGTTTCTGCTGATAATGGAAAGTGTCCATCATCTTTCGAATGTGGATTTCTTGGCAGCATTCAGTTTCCTTTCACAACCACAGAACAACCACACTGTGGCCTGTTAGCCATACATGGCTGTGAAGGAAACAACGATCCATACGCTCCCAAAACCGTCAAATTGAGAAACTCAACATCATCAACATCCTACGGTGTTCTCAGGGTTGAACCTCGTTCCATAGTGATCAACGATGATGAACAAGAGCAGCATGTGCGAAGCAATAGTTGCAGAGCCTTCTCAAAAAATTTAACTCTTCCTCTCACCTCTCCCATAGCTTCTTTTACCATCAAATATAATATCATTATCTATAGATGCAACCACTCCCTCAAGGTCAACCTTCCCCAACATTTTTTTAAATACTCAAACTGTTCTGAGAACAATATCTACTATGGCTTTCCAAATACTGAAATTTCTGAGGGCTCAAAGAGGCAGAGCCGTTTAGGAACATGTTCAACCGTTCAGCTTGCAGTACAAGGAAATTTTACTGACAACCCCTTTCAATTTCTAAGTGGTTATACTACTATTGAAGTACTATTATCTGATGCTTGTGAAAGATGTATTCAGAATGGAAAAGGTCAATGTTTACTTGATAGTAAAGCACAATTCTATTGCGCCAAGAGTGGAGGTGAGGAGACACCGGATGCCTCAGTCAAAGGTTACAACAAATTCAAGATTTTTTATTTCGACGCATACTGCCTAATTTATATTTAGTTACCACAGAGCACAAATACTTTGCATTTTGCATGCATGCATATACAGTATACTCTATCTGATACATAGAATTGGCCAAAGGTAGGTGATCTGTAAAAATCAGATAAAAGTAGATAACAAATTAAATAGTTGCTCTGAATTCGTTCTCTTTGACTTTCCAGAAATAATTTTAACCAAAATACTTGCTAAGTGTTTTTTAATATCTGCAGGGAGTAAAGGTTGGGTCGTGAAAACGGTACTAGGACTTGGACTAGGTAATACATGTTGATTGATTTCATTTTCATTAGTATATCTTCAAAATTAATATTTAATAATCACATGTATTACTCTATTTTTTTTAAGAACTATAATTTTTTTTTTTTGTAAAGAAATCACTATTTTTATTTTATTGAGGGACATTCCTTATCCAAAGAATGATCCTTGTTTAAGGAATACCACATAGGTTGCTTCATCCGGTTTACAAAATAAGGATAGGTCCTCAAACCCAGTTGGAGTTGCTCTTAGCAGTCTATCTGCCAAGTTAAACATTTCTTTGTATCAGAATAAAAAATAAAAAAAAAGGCCTAATAGATCTGGCTTGCAATAATTAGTTAATACTTGTTACCTTTAAATTCCGGAGCCAGAAGGATGTAAAAACTTTATTCTGTTCTATGTAAAGCATTAGTTTTTCATCCTTCTGAATAATCTTTCTAATTTGAATAACCTCTCCAGGTGCTTCAGTTGCTCTGTTGCTAATAATGGTCAAGATCTACTGTACAAGATGGAAGAAGCAAAATCCAACCAACCAGCGGATTGATATCTTTTTGAAAAGACAGGGACACCTTCAGACTAAGAGGTATGGTTATTCTGAGATAAAGAAAGTGACCAACTCCTTCAGAAATAAATTAGGTCAAGGGGGATTCGGTAGTGTATACAAAGGAAAATTACTGGATGGACGTTATGTTGCCGTGAAGATCCTAAATGAATTCAAAGAGAATGGTGAGGAATTCATCAATGAAGTTGCTAGTATCAGCAGAACTTCTCATGTTAACATTGTTACTCTTCTGGGGTTCTGCTACGAAGGCTCTAAACGAGCTTTAGTTTATGAGTTTATGTCTAATGGATCGCTTGAGAAGTTTATCTTTGAAGAAAATACCCTCATGACTACAGATCGTCAATTGGACTGTGAAACATTGTACCATATTGCAATTGGTGTTGCTCGAGGACTAGAATACCTGCATAAAGGTTGTAATGCCAGAATTTTACATTTTGACATAAAACCTCACAACATTCTCTTGGATGAGAATTTCAACCCCAAGATTTCTGATTTTGGTCTGGCAAAAATTTACACAAGAAAAGAAAGTATGGTATCAATATTCGGTGCTAGAGGAACAGCAGGCTATATTGCCCCAGAAGTTTTTTCTAGGAATTTTGGGGCAGTATCACACAAGTCAGATGTTTACAGCTATGGAATGATGGTCTTAGAAATGATTGGAGGAAGAAAAATTAATAAGAATGAAGTAGACCCCTCAAATGAAGTATACTTTCCTGATTGGATTTACAATCGTCTTGAATCAAATCAGGAGCTTGGTTTGCATAACATAAGAAATGAAAGTGATGACAAATTGGTAAGAAAAATGACAATAGTGGGATTATGGTGCATACAGACCCGCCCTTCAACTCGACCTGCCATAAGTAAAGTGGTGGAAATGCTAGAAAACAAAGTTGAGTTATTGAATATTCCACCTAAACCTTTTTTCTCTTCTCCTTCAGACTCTCCCGCCCATTTATCATTTGAGACATTGTAATTTGTGACTTGTGAGAATATTATATTGGATGAAGTAAATGCTGCAGTATTTCAAGTTTATAGGTTGTATGGTTATTACTTTGTAAATTGATCAATAATTGTGATGATAGTAGCAGTGATTTACTGGTTGTTTTAAAGTAACTACTACATTCAGTGTGTTACCTTAGAGCCTTGACTAAATTGGAGTTTTAAATTAGTTTCATCTTCGGTTCAAATATAATATGTTGGGGATGCGTATTCAATAGTATTGGTGGGTACCGAGTGCTGACTCAACTACATGTACATTTCCTAAATATGACCTTGCCTTTTGGCATGACTAAGTCAGTCAAGATTGGCTGCATGAGTCAAAGTCAATGATACAAAATAAGTAAACCAGTCGATGTTTTCCTTTTGCTTGTCTCTTGCTAACATTTCCATGGTGACCTGTGTTTCCACTTTTTGTTTTTCACGACTTTTCTACCCGATCACGATAAGATAGTAGCTCCAGTTATTCCAGCTTTGTTCTTGCAACAAAAGCATATACCGTACAGTATAGAGAGCAATAAGAGAGTGTGTTAGAGAATAGTTTCTTAGCATTTCTCTATATAGAAATTAAGACAGTGGTGTGGCACTCAAAAGATGCAAGGGTCAATAGTTGCTGTTGATGTGTTTGGTGTCGTTTTGTTTGCGTGCCTTGCCGTAGTAGTATCTGGTGGGAACTGTCCTTCTTCAATTAAGTGCGGTGATCTCGGTTACATCACTTTCCCTTTCACCGACACACATCACCAAGAGTGTGGCATATTGGTGATACATGGCTGTGATGACAACGAATCAGGGGCCAAAAAAACCATAAAAAGTAACAATACATGGTTTGATATTGTGAATCTTGACCGGTTTACAATTACCGTTAAAGATGATAAACTCCACGACCTCTTGATACAAAGAAGTTGCGACGTCTTCGGCTACAAGCCTAGCTTTATAGTCAAATCACCTTTGGTTAAGACTTCTCATTTAGAGAATTACGTAGAAGTACTCAGATGTAACCACGCCCTGGATGCTGTTGCTAAGCCAAACAACTCTGTTGCTAATTCTACACTCTGCACAAATGTAACACTGTATTCAATTATGGAACCAGACCCCTCTGGCTACAGTAATCTCAGAGAATGTGCAATGGTTCAGCTTCCACTTCCAATTAACTTCCAGCTAGTTGGCCAACTTGATCCCAGTGACCTTTTCAAGTACATAACTGATGAGACTGCCATAGAAATAGAATTATCTTCTGATTGTTCTACATGTCTCTATGTTCATGGAGGGCACTGTATGCTTGACAACACCCAAAAGTTTTATTGTGACTCAGGTACAAGCCTATATTACATGATAGTTAAAGAACACATGATATTTGAACAATAATTTTGAATATTAACACCATATGTTTATACTTGTTCATAATTATATTTGTCAAAAGATTTACACTGTTAGCAGTTAAAATTTAGAAGTCCCGATACCTTGATCATTATAAAAATCTATCAACTTATAAGTCAATTTGTGATTGAATGTTGTTTCTCCATAGACTACTTCTCAATTATATATCGATAGCCAAGATCTAAAGTTACACAGTTACTTAAAGATTGTAATTGATTCTCTTGTTGATCTAAGAAATATTTTTATTTGCATATGTTATGCAATTTATTATTATTATTTCCAATTTTGCAGGAAAATCAACGAAGACTCGTCTCAAAGTGGCAGCAAGTATGTAATAAATCTCATCTACCCTCATCTAATATATTATAAATTTCAGTATTAAGTTTGAAAATCAAGACAACATTTATACTTACTTTCATCTGTAATCTTTAATTATACAAAAGCAATCCAGAAGTTAGATACATTTCAATATTTTGTGCAATTTTTTGTCATCCTTTCTCTCTATCTCTCTCTGCATTCTCTGCATGTTTTTATGAGAATATAGGTTGCTTTTTACACTCACCATGCTTTGCATTCTCCATTCCCTTGGGTAATAGAGATGATCTGAACTCTTAGTTTTTATATACTTTAGGAATCACATATCTTCCTCAAAAATCTAAAGACAAAAGCTAGTTTGGTAGTTATGCACAATTAATCGGTGACTATGCTGAAGTACTTATTATAATCTCTGTAGTTGCATCTACCGGTGGAGCACTAGGAATTCTGATATTTTTGGCTTGGTGCATTAGAAGACGTTTCTATAACAAGAAAAACCCCACATATCAAATAATAGAGATGTTTCTGAACACCCACGGTCACCTTGCAGCCAAAAGATACAGTTATTCAGAGATAAAGAAGGCCACCAACTCCTTCAGAAACAAATTGGGTCAAGGAGGATATGGTAGCGTCTACAAAGGGAGGTTACATGATGGAACTCTTGTGGCAGTAAAAGTTTTGAATGACTCCAAAGCTAACGGTGAGGAATTCATTAATGAAGTTGCTAGCATCAGTGTCACTTCTCATGTGAACATTGTTAGTTTACTGGGATTTTTTCTGGAAGGTTCTAAAAGAGCTCTGATATATAAGTACATGCCTAATGGGTCACTTGAGAAGTTCATATGTGAAGAAAAGGATGCACTAAAACTAAACCTTCAATTAAGTTGCAAAACCATATACAATATTGCAATTGGTGTTGCTCGAGGGTTAGAGTATTTGCACAAGGGTTGCAATACTAAAATTTTACATTTTGACATAAAACCTCATAATATATTACTAGATGAGGATTTTTGTCCAAAGATTTCTGATTTTGGACTAGCTAAAATATGCCCCAAAAAAGAGAGCGTTGTGTCCTTATTGGGAACCAGGGGAACTGCAGGGTACATTGCTCCTGAGGTATTCTCTAGAAATTTTGGAGAAGTGTCTCATAAATCTGATGTATACAGCTATGGGATGATGGTTTTGGAGATGGTGGGGGGAAGGATGAATAATAATGTTGAAGTTGAATGTTCTAGTGAAATTTATTTTCCACATTTTCTTTACAAGAGTCTTGAATTGAATCAAGAGCCTAGATTGCGAAGCATAAAAAATCAAAGTGACAAAGAAATGGTACGAAAGTTGATTATAGTAAGCTTATGGTGCATACAAACTGATCCATCAAATAGGCCAGCAATGAGTAAAGTGGTGGAAATGATGGAAGGAAGCTTGGAGTCTTTGCGAATACCACCAAAACCTTATCTCTTTTCACCTCCTAGATCTCCCCCAACATCCTCAGATCATAACACACACACTTCTCAGACTACTTATCCTTTAGATTACTAATAATTTTTCATTATTCACTTTGTTTCGTGCATATTGTTGTTTCTAGTATATTATAATGTTAGCAGTATTGTTCAAAAAGCTTACCAGTTAATCGAAATAGTTATTGTTTGATACGTGCATTGTCCCGTAGTTCCCAGTAACAGGTTGAAACACCATTTTTGTCATTGAATGTACGCAAGATAATTCAATCTTACAAAATGAAAAATGGCAAAATAGTTACCCAAAGATTAAAAATGAAAATTTGCAATATATTTATTGTTCTGGTATTGAAAATTTCTCTCTAAAGCATACGTTAAACAAATAGTTGTTTACAAGTTATTTTCCAATTGTTCATTAGGTCTTTTATATTGACAAAGTATCTTTGGATCTCGACACAGTAGGGGTGGTATATTAATTTATATAACATAACACACGTTAATTGTCACCTTATCAAAGTCGTATACTAGTTTATTTTAGATCTAATTTGATACAGTAAGAGATAATATAAACCAATATAATAGAATAAATAAATAAAATAAAGTTAAAAAAAATAACTAACACATAAGATGTAATAATTCTGTCGTATTATTCATAATAACACAAATTTAATAACATACATTATCAGGAGAATTAAAATAAATAATAAAACATTAATTCAAGAAATATAGTATAATGTCACTCCTTTTCAAAAATTAATAACTAAAATCAAAAATATTTATACTATTCAAATATCAAAATTATTGTTTATTCTGAATAAAGACTTTGAACTTTCAACGTATAAGGTGCACGCCATGCGTGTCAGAAGTTCGTTTTAGTACGGGTTGTAGAACGAGAGAGCTTCTCAAATTTCACGGCTGACCTTAGTTCTGAAGAATTCTTAAGAAAATTAATAAAAAAAAATTAATTCAGAATTGTTTCAGAAATTAACTACTCAAACAACTGTCTCCTCTTTAGTTCCTGTCTCTCGATACCATTCCAAGATCTATCTTTTTCAGCTAAAGACCACAGATTATTATATTTCAACTCCGTTTTACGCCCTCTACTGTTCATTTCTCGATGCAATGCTACATGAAAAATTCTTTTCTTAATCCTCGTTTCAAGTTAAGTAATCCACACGAAGTATAAAAAAATATTTGAAGAATATTGATTGAGAAGAGACCAAGGGGAAGAATCCACTCAAGGATTAGAGGAAACACAATTAGTATTTAATTAATGCATGGTTAAGAAATGGGACAACATGTGCATGTAAGTCCAAAACCAAAATGAAGGCGATCACCGATCCATAATATAACTCTAGTCACAAAAAGGCGCAGTACTCATGTCAATATTCTAACATGTCCTTCTAATACTATTAACATCAGAAAATATATCTACACCTTTACTTATCGTAAATATATTTGAAAGAACAGCAAGGACAGAATGGTCATTCATGTGAAACGTAACAGTAAAAAGTTACATATTATAGTCTTTTGAGGTACAGCAACATGTCAGTGTAGCGAAACCACGAATAGGAAGCAGGACATTAACTCAACATGCTTATTTCTGTTAAACCTCTCTGTGTTAATACCAAAAAATAATAACTCCACCCTAATTATTGCTCCAATTTTCATTACCGTTAAGCCCTTTCATTCTCTCATTAACTTCACATTTAACACTCCTCTTTTACACAAACACGCTCACTCACTCACTTCTCTCTCATAGCAACAACAATGGCACTCGTTGCGGTGTTCCATTTTCTTCTTCTTCTTCTTGTTCTCACGGTTCGAGCTTCCACTAACCCAGATTTCGACGCTCTCGTTGCTTTCAAAACCGCTTCAGACACATCCAAAAAACTCACAACGTGGAACACCAACACCAACACTAACCCGTGTTCATGGAACGGCGTGTCGTGCATTCGAGACCGAGTCTCGCGACTCGTTCTCGAAAACCTCGATCTCGAAGGTTCCATTCATCCCTTAACCTCTTTAACTCACCTCCGAGTTCTTAGTCTCAAAGGAAACCGTTTCTCCGGCGCGGTTCCCAACCTTTCTAACCTTACTTCCCTCAAACTCCTCTTCCTCTCCGACAACTTTTTCTCCGGTGAGTTTCCGGCCACCTTCACGTCGCTCTTCCGCCTTTACCGCCTCGATCTGTCTCACAACAACTTCTCCGGTGAGATTCCGGCGACGCTCAACCACCTCACACACCTCCTCACTCTTCGTCTCGACGGAAACAACTTCTCCGGCAACATTCCCGGCTTCAACCTCCAAAATCTTCAAGAGTTCAACGTCTCCGGCAACCAACTCTCCGGCGAGATACCAAAATCATTATCAACTTTTCCCGAATCCTCATTCGGGTTAAACCCGTCTCTCTGCGGAGCCCCAATGAAATCATGTTTACCCGACCCGACAAAACCCGGATCCGGAGGCGCCATTGCTTCACCATTGTTGCCACCAAACAATAACCCAACAAGCATTGTATCATCTTCACCAACTTCAATGCCGAAAACACCAACATCAACAACAAGTAGCAAAAAGCACGAAAAGGGTGATTCAAAGATAAGTCCAGTGGCGCTTATAGCTATTATAGTGGGTGATGTTTTGGTCCTCGGAATAGTGTCTTTACTTTTGTATTGCTACTTCTGGAGAAACTACTCTTCTAAGATGAAGGAGGGTAAAGGGTCGAAGCTTTTTGAGAGCGAGAAGATAGTGTATTCATCGAGTCCATACCCTGCACAGGGAGGGTTTGTGAGGGGTAAAATGGTATTTTTCGAAGGGGAAAAAAGGTTCGAACTTGAAGACTTGTTAAGAGCCTCAGCGGAAATGCTTGGGAAAGGAGGGTTTGGAACTGCGTACAAAGCTGTGCTTGATGATGGGAATGTGGTTGCTGTGAAGAGACTGAAAGATGCGCAGATAACAGGGAAGAGAGAATTCGAACAACACATGCAAGTGTTGGGAAGGTTGAGACATCCTAATGTTGTTTCATTGAGGGCTTACTATTTTGCGCGCGAGGAGAAGTTATTGGTCTATGATTACATGCCCAATGCCACCTTGTTCTGGCTCCTTCACGGTATCTATTTCAACATACTTATCTACGTCTTTTCATTTCCACCTCCATGTCTGTTTCTGTTTGTTTTGTTTGTTATGTTACATTTTGTTTTGTTATGTTTTGTTTTGCGTAGGTCGCATGAATTAGATAAAACAAAGTAATGGGTTATCTGCTTTGAAATCAATTGTCTTTGCCTTCAAGGGTCCATACCGCAACAGAGTCACGCATGTAGGTTGGTTACCCGTGCGTCCTCTGAAGAGGGTATTAGATACCCTTCATTGTAGGTTACCTGTCCAACCATGTAACCGAGTTTGAGGGGGTCCAATTTCAAGGCTCCTTCGAATTTCAAAGTTTGATCATCAATCAAACCATGCTTTCTTTATGACGATGATTCCTTCCACTTTCTTCGTATTAGAGAACCTACTTTATTAGTCAAAATAGTAGCTTGACAAATTTTTCCCTTTAAGCTAGTTTTTTTTTTTTATTTATTCAAGACCAAATCCAAATTCTAAAATAATATCCTAAGTGATTGTTTATTCTTGTAAAATATCATATTAGAAACTCCAAATGTATAAATCATAACACAAAGGAAGTATTCACATTATTGATTAATAATACACAGTGAAATGTGTAAGAAGTGCTGCATGTTTCATCCTCAATAATTTGATATTTAGGATTGAATTAACTTCTTAATATTTATTTATTAAAAAATAAATATAATTTTGGCAGCAATTGGAGACAAAGGAACAGTCAAGTGTGCAGTCACTGCACAGTCATAACCCCTGGGAATTGCATCGTACCATGCAGACTGAGATGTCTTGAACTGCTTTTCATTGATAAAATAAATAAAAGAATTCGATAATTACTTTGCTTTATGTATCATTTCTGAGCAACATTGGAGCTTTTGCTTTATCTTTTTATCACTCGAATGTCCAAAAAGCGCATGCTAATGTCCGAACAATACAAAATTGAAACCTATATACGTGTGGCAAATGTGTAATTAAACAGAAGCTAATGGTTGAATTGGTAACAGGTAACCGAGGACCCGGAAGAACCCCACTGGACTGGACCACAAGGCTAAAGATAGCTGCTGGAGCGGCCCGAGGCGTGGCTTTCATTCACAACTCGTGCAAGTCTCTTAAACTCACCCACGGTAACATCAAATCCACCAACGTTTTACTCGACAAGCAAGGAAACGCGCGCGTTTCGGATTTTGGGCTTTCCGTGTTCTCCGTTCCTGGCCCAGTGGGCCCTGGCAGATCCAACGGGTACCGCGCGCCCGAGGCATTGGACGGTCGTAAACAGACTCATAAGTCTGACGTGTACTCCTTCGGTGTGCTCCTTCTGGAGCTTCTCACAGGGAAGTGCCCCTCCCTTGTGGAGAGTGCTGGGAGTGCCTGCGGTGGGGTCGTTGACCTACCACGGTGGGTCCAATCTGTTGTTAGAGAGGAATGGACGGCTGAGGTTTTTGATTTGGAACTTATGAGGTATAAGGATATTGAAGAGGAGATGGTGGGGCTGCTTCAGATTGCCATGGCGTGTACTGCGGTTGCACCTGATCAACGGCCCAGGATCAGCCACGTGGTTAAGATGATTGAAGAGTTGCGTGGGGTCGATGTGTCTCCGTTTCATGACTCGCTCGACTCTGTGTCTGAGTCACCTTCTTTGTCCGAAGATGCGTGTGGAACGAGTCAGTGAAATGAAAGAGGGATTGGTGGTAACTAGGGTTTTTCACGTGCTAGTGTTGTAAATCGCATTATTGGGGGTTTTGTTTTTCTATTTGTTTTTAATCTCGTATTTGCTTGATCATTTATGTTTCTTTGCCCGTTTTCCTTGATGCCGATTTAATTTTCGTTCAAGGTTTTCGGTTAATTATGGCTAGGTGAAATTATTATTATAGGAGTAATGAGGCTCTAATTTAGGTTATGGGCAAAGGCCTTTCTTTCCCTTATTTATTGACTATTAGCATGTTTTGGCATTGGTTTCTGAAAACGGTGTTGGGCCAATTCAAATTTTCAATAATGGTTGACGTTTACCTATCAGATCACACCTAGAAACACTAGGATTGGTCTAGCACTTAGAAATTTTAATAGTATACTATACACTTACTTATACAAGATCTTCCAAAATTATTTTATCCCTGTACACAAAAGGGTCAACATTACTAATTAATGTTAATTAAATGTTTACAGCATAAAATATGTTTTGCTTTTTTGTGTGCTTCCATCGTGGCCCTTTTTTATGGTCTAATTTGTCATTATCGTAAATGGTTATGGATTCTTAACTTTTTGTTACCGAGATGCAAGATCCAATCAGTGGTAAAACTCACTAACAGAGATCCATGCGTGAAGCCAATGGAAAAGCTCATGGTATTGATGAAATAAGTCTATACCGGATAATTAGAAAGAGTTACAAGCTAAAAGAATGAATTGAATAATTGGCTATAGTGATGAGAAGTGGTGTTTCTGTACCAATGTTAGTATTAGAAATGCATAACCATGGGTGCAATCTTGAGGAGCTTTGACAAAGAACTAGGCGCGAACTTCCGAGCAAACAGAAAACAGACATTGGTGCTGTCTGCATTATACTTGCATTTCTTATCCCTTAAACTCTCCAAGAAGTTAACTGTAATATCTGATCTCAGAAACTTAGCTGGGTGTGGACCACCCTTTGACCAATCAACCCAAGTCAAACTCCTATTTGAGTTCCCCTCCCAAAATTTTATGCTCGCATATGTTGGCAAGTAATGTTCATCTGCATAACATGAACCTTTGCAATACTCTTGAAAAACTGGGAAGTATTTTCTGTCAGATACTACTTCTAGTGCGAGTTCTCTGTCCATTTCAAACCACTGAGACCCTTTTCTCCATTGTTGGAGAGTGATCTCGGGCAACATTTGGATTCTGTAGCGGCCTCGACCAACAGAACTAGGATCATCAATAGCCATGACATAGTTTTGAGTAGAGTTCATCAAATAAGAATAGACGGTTGAGAAGTTGAAGAGTGGTATGCATGATTCTGACAACAGTACAAAACGTTGGTTTGAGATATCAAGAAGTGCATTGGCCAGCAAGCGTCGCTCAGCTTCAATCATGTTCACATTACCCCATTCCACTTCCTGCATATTTGATACCAGATTATAAGATAAAGAGTAATAATTGATCAATGTTTCTTTCTAAATTGAAGCAGATTAATGGAATTAGAATTATAAATTTTAATCAACTTCATGTCCTATAATGATCCGGTCAAATGATGAGTACTTTCTGATAAGGAAAATAAATCAATCCATATAAGAATTGACATGATGTACAATTTACACAAGAAGGTAGTAAATATCATTGTCCTTATATCAATTTGGGTTTCCTAACAAAGAAGGTTTCCCTAAACCAGTAGCAGCTAGCTGTTACCAGTTAATGGGGCTGCAAGAGCTACCATTTTTAATGTTAACCAATATATGGAATTGTTTGTAACGATTATTTTTGGATGTCCAATATAATGTCTAGATTCTAGTCATGTTTAACTTCCTTTTTTCTTCAAAGCATTCATGTTTTACTTCTTTTTTTTATATATATATAATGGAAAAAATCTAATGATTAGTAACCAAGTACATCAAAAACTGTTCGTTTGAGAAAAATAATAAAGTATCATTTAAGTCTAGATCGCAGTAGGTCATTGTCGAGATAGTTGCCAACTTACATAAGTTTGCAATGAGAGAATACAATATTTTTTTTGCCTTTTAGAACCTACACTAGATAAACTTTTACTCAAATTGGCTGATTAGTTCAGACTTTTGGACATCCACAGAGTGTAAATACTCTGGCGACAGCTCTTATTTTTCTTTTTATTTTCTTATCACGTCAAATCATTTGTCCATTTACACTTCTCTCTTCTATTACTTTCTCTTTCTCTTTGGATGCCTATGAAGCAAATATACATACAATCAGAATTTTCTGTTCTGTTTTCTTCAACGTCTTTACCTCTTTATTTGTTCATTCTATTAAGCAAGTTGCATGGCTATGAAAATACGCATATAACAAGACACTTGTATAGGAGTATACTGTATACATAACTTCTGATTCATTTCTATATGATCCGTTTTTATAACAAGATATTTATATGGGAGAATACATAGCCTATGATTCATTAAAATATGCAAGTAATAATCATTTTCATAATTGGCAATAATCAATAGTAAATGTAGCAATTAACTGAAGAAAAAACAACTGACCTTACTGGGAATTCTCCGACCCTTAAACACTGAACTCTCTGGGCGTGATCCATTGTATGATGGATTGGAGTGCACGTAAATTGAGTAGTACTCTTCATGCCCTTTGAAGAATTGCTCCCACAGAGGTGCCAAAAACACAGGACCCCTTGTCAAGAACATGAAGGCAACCTTTGGAACACGATCAAACGGATAATCAGGGATCTTTGCAGTCATTGAAGCTCTCCATAGCAATTCCTCATCATCCATATCATGCACAACTTGAGGAGGCTTAAGAAACTCCTTCAATCCTACACGACCACTTTCAGTTTGAACTTGAGTTTGAGTTTGAGTTTGAGTTTGAGGTTGAGTTTGAATTTTTGTTTGAGTTTGAGTTTGAGTTTGATTAGATACTTCTGGTTTTGCAGTTGGTGGTGACAAGGGTAGCGTTCGCGGAAAGGAAGAGAGTGACAACTGAGTGAATTGTAGACTAAAATTGCAATCTTTAAGATAGAAACTGAAGATAACTCCAATGGTTATACCAAAGCCTAAAATTAGGATATAAGTAAGGAACTGAATAAAATGGAATTGAACATTGAACATCTTCGAAACAGAGTTTAAGGGGTATTGATTATTTGTACCCTTCATTTTGTAGGGACAAAAACACAAAATTCCCTTATAATTCTCTTATATGTATATATAATAAGCTTGTAAAGAAAACTAATATCTGTGACTTGAAGAAAGATCTGTGCAGGTCGCTATGGCTATATGTACTGATGAAACACTTCAAACAATATCAGCAACAAACTTGTCTTAAGACCATAACCAAAGGATCAAATGAAAGTTTTTTCAATACAATAAGGATCACCTAGTGTTAGAGAATGAAGAGAAAGAAAGCTCTAGGAAGAAATAGAGAAAAGTAGAAGAAAAACTACCTCTCTTGGCTCAATTTTATGCCACAGAGAGACTTTCCCACAGGAGTTGATGGCTTTTGAATTGAATTGGAGAGTTTTTCTCTTTATGATGCGCACTTTATATTACTTCACAAGAGGATATGCCCTTTGTTTTCTACTATTCTAGAAATAATAACTGCTTTGTTTATATGTTGAACTAGCCAATGGCAAAAACAGTTACAGCTGGTTCTGGAAACCCGTAGTTACACGTCTGAAATAAGAAATGTATTAATAATTATTACGTTGAAAATTACTAGGAAATGCAGATTCTGTTGTCATTATCTGGTGCCATCTGTTTGTGGTGCAGTGAGCAATGTTGAAACGACAGAGACGTTTTCTATGGACTTATTGACATTAGAAACGTGAGTTACGACGAAGACCAGGTTATATAGCCGCCGAGTAAAACATTGCATAGTTTTCAACACGTTGGTTTGTTACGTGTTTGGTTACTGAATCAAATTCTGCGTCGACCCTTTAGAGAACAAAGGCTCTTTTGTCAAAGTGCCCCAAAAATGTTGTTACCACACAAAAGAAGCCACCGTCCTGCGAAGACTTTTCAACAAAATAAACGATCAAAACTGATAGGCTGAAAATGATGCTACTGATATAATGAAAAAATTATCATTTGTTTTTATATATTTGGGGGATGCTTAGGACTTTTAGAATTTTGATTATATTAGACACGCGTATATTTATTAATTGCTCCTTGAATTTAAAGTTGGAAGAGAAATATTCCATGTTCCAGTCAAATAAGAGAGGAAAATAGTTGAGACATTGAACATAATGAAAATAGGATGGTAACAAGAATGAGGGATGTATTGGTGCACAAGTTGGAAATTGGCATATGGCATAATGATGTAATAATGAATATGATAGGAGAGATAAGAGATATAAGAAGAAAAATGGGGTAATTTTTTTAAAAGGAAATAGAAAAAAAAATTATTAACATGAACTCTATTGCAAATGTAAAATAATAATAATAATTAAAAAATAATTATTAGTAATAAATATTGGATATTTAGATACACATATGAAGGAAAAGTGACCTTATTTTCAGTGAGGAATACTATTGATAGAGATCGAAATATTTTAGAATATGTTTAGTTTACTGTTTAGAGTTAGAAAAAAAATATATTTTCGGAGAGGAATACTATTGATAGAGATCGAAATATTTTAAAATATGTTTAGTTTACTTTTTAGAGTTAGAAAAATATATATTCGTATATTCCGAGGGATATGAAATTGAGAAACAAGAACAGTTTTTTAAGTTGTGAGAGCAATATTTATATGCATAAATTAGTCAAATTTTAAATTAATAGCATTACATGTTACACATAAAATATCTATGTAAATTAACTTCAATTATAATTTTTATATTAAATGTGTTATAATTAATGGGTAAAAATGAAAGGGTAAGGTTATGTTCTGGTGTTTTCAATGTAAACGATATTTGGCAGCAATATAAAGTACACGACAACAATTCGTTGCCACCTAAGTTCTGTTAGTCATATGTTAATTCGAGCAAAATCCCTTTCCTCCGGCCAATTATTGCTCAACTATTTTATGGTATTTCTTGTTTTTATCTCGTGGTCATATGTTCACAGACGATGTTACATTAACTATTATAAAAACAAATAAGTTTGTTTAGAAATTTAACCATTTACTTTAAATAATAGGTTCAGTTTTAATACATTATTTTTAGTAAAATAATGTTTATACACTCGACTAATTAAAAATTATTCTATGTGATTTCTAAAATAATCATTAAAAAAATTAATTTTGTTAATTATTTAACAATTCAAAATTACATAATAATGTAAAATATATACCTACACTATATTCAGTTAAAATCTTAAATTATGTCCTCTATTCTTAAGCTTTTTAATATATTATTTCATTATTTATAACCATTAATAAAGAAAATTCTCTTTATTATAACTGTTTTTTAGTCTCTATTTTTATTGGACAGTTTTGTCTATATAAATTTAAAAATTTATTTATTACAATTTTTCCATAACCACCTATCTTTGAATTAGTTAAATGAAACATTTACACTCAAACAACAAGCTCAATGAAATATCTCGTTTTTTTCATTTTTGTCCAATTATTGATAGGAGCAAGGTAAAAAGAAAATGATTTTAAACATCCTACAATATCATTCTTTTTTTGGTGTTGGAGGGGAAATTGTTAATGAGAATACTAAAAGGCAGATTTAGCGGTCCTGTATGAGAATCAAATTTGATTTGAAGACAAAGACTTCTCATCATTTTTATGCATCATCGGAAGAATCTGAATATACGCCAAACTATAGCTCTAATTAAGTTTGAAAGGGCTTTTTCAGGTAGTAAGCATCACAAGTTATTTCCACGAATCGCGGCAATATTTCTCCACCACTATTTAGCCTCAATCAAAGATATGAAGAAATGTGATTTATGTTCAGAATTTGTTGACTATGTAACTTTAAGGAAATGTTTAGTTTGGTTTCTAAAACAAGCCATTTAATATGAAAGGAAACTATATTTTCAAAAATTAAGAACTTCACAAATAAAATTAGAGAAATTTTCCAATTTTATTTATCCATGAAAATATCATTTAATTAAAACCACAATTTACAATATTTGTTTCCCCTTGTCTCGTTATCCATGTGAGACTATACATTTTAGTGTGTTTGGTTCCTTATACGTGCCTAACAAATGAGACTTGGCTCAGTCAAATGTGATTATCACCTATGACAAGATATGTGGGATCTCATTTGAAAAGCAGAGTCTCACCCAGAAATGCAAAAGTCAGTCATGATTGATTATAAAGAAAATGAATCGTAAGTATAAACAACTACACTTTTAGAGTTGATCAGGGAAGAACGCGAGAAATTAGTACATGGCGAAGTTGTGAGCCTAGCCTTGACTTCAATGGAGTCAAGATGCCAACGAGAGATGTTATTGGGTAATCAAAAACAAAAACACAACCCAAGTGAGACCAACCTTTAGACTCAGACTCAAATTGCACCAAAAATCCTATTTGAACTCTTTTCCAGTAAATGGAAGACAAACTCGTTGAGAGCACTTCAAATTACTCCAGTAATATCGTAGCACATTATATCAAGGCTCACAATTTAATGTCTAGTTCATATACAAGTTATGTCATTAAGCAATTCCACTGAACGATTACCAAATAGAATATAATCCCCTACATAGGCACACCTGCCTATTTATTTAACCTGCTTTTGATAGTACAATACAGCAATGCCAGCCAGAACACCAGCAATAAGAAATGAAGATTTCCCTATTGCATGTAATAAATTGCATTTAGTGTAAGTCCATATCCATCGAGATAGAAAATGCAGCCCACAGGTATTTTTGAACTTCTGGATTGAAAAATCCTATCCATGAAAGAATAGCAAGCAATTCACAATTCTCCTCAGGTAAATTATACAGGGCTCTAAATATTTCTACAACTATTTTGCACACAGTTCCCGTTATCTAGGGCCATTTCAATGCAACAATGAACTTGGGGAATAGAGTTACACATCACAAAAAAATGCAAGGGAAGAAGCTGATCGGCAGTCAGTGAGCCAACATTCTCAGCAGACACTTATAGTTTACCCACATTCTCAGCAAATACAGCCAAACTGGAATTGAAAGTTTCTAGAGAGAAATCCCGCACATTCTCACAGAAGTTGTCCAAGTTTCATTCAATTTGGAAGTCTAATATGTCACTCATTCAAATATGCTCATTGAACAGTTTTCTAAAGAAACAAGGTAGAATTGCAATCCGATGAATCACATGCACTATTAAGCCACCCAAACTAATCATATATGAACCAGAAATAATAAGGTCCAGGGAAGTAATCAAAACCAAAATTTCAAGCAGTGTTACATCTGGTCTACTGCAAGTATTTCTCAAATGACTTGTGTTGAAAGCTTAAAGCATATTAGTCATACCTTTGGTAACTTGTGTTGGAGAGCTAGATGATCCACATGGAGCCTCACATTTGATGATGCAGCAATCCAGGCACCCTGGTCTACGTCAGAATATACATATGCAACAATGTCAAACAAAGTTTTCGCTCCACCTTCAATTGCTTTCATGATATCAGCTTCTCTACTCCTACGATTCCTGAAAATAATGATAACAATCCACCCAGTTGCTGACTCTGACAAAAAAATATCAACTGTTACTTTGTTTAGTCAAAGGAAAGTAAGATTGAAGGTTAATACTTTAGATATCCACACAGCATCCGCTTTGGCCAGATATTAACTCTCCCATGCATTGGTATTAAAGCATGTGGTGAAAGCTCTAGAAATTTGTATGTGGTTTGGTAGTATTCCTGCAATTGACAATAATATTGCGCAAAAGGACTTGCATGAATCTCATAGTATAATCCTAGATTATAGGACAATTGATCCTAAGGAAATGTCTCATCCCAGGGAATTGTCCCACTAGTTTTAGCAAAACATGTCAGCAATGCAGAGTAAAATAGGTCTTACTCCCAGTATAATATTCTTCTCGGTGAATCTCTCAGTCTATAATTTAATAACTACAATACAACATAGGCATTTCCAACATACAAGGTTATTTTGCACTTACAGTCATATTTCCACCACCTCTTATGTCCAAGATAGCGCTTCCATGACTGAAACAAATTCAATTAATGATTTAATAGAGTGGAGTAATAATCAAACTAAACCTTGAATAAGAATTAGGTCTACAAAAAATTTGGATTTTGGAACTGCAAACTGAAAATTAAAGTTCATGGAATCTTACCCCACACAATGATCGCCCACAATCAAGGAATTAGTATTTACATGAAGCAGTGCCATATGACCATCTGTATGTCCCTGAACCGAACACAATTACCAGATTCAGCAAAAAAATAGAAGCAATTTTATAGAAAATAAATATTTTCCCACCATACTTATTACTTCTATACAAACTCAGTCAAGAATTCAAGTAATATTTAATAGAGCTTGAGAAGTAGTTTTTTTCCTTTGTTTTGCCAAAAATATCTACCAGAAGATAGACTGGTTTTTGATTAAACACTCCAAGACATTCCTTCATGCAAAAGCATTTTGGATCTAAAGCAGGGAGAAAGCAAATGTTCACTGTTTGAAGAAACTATCTTAAGAACTAATACAACCTAAAAGCTTAATCTGCTAAAATAAGACAGCTGTGTAATTTTTAATGTGCATCTCAAAACAAATCTTCTGAGGAAGTTTTCTGTCCTGAAAGGCAATGTTAAAATAGTAGATATGCCATAACCCCAGTCATACATCTTAAACAAAATTTTCAAATTTACATAAAACATAGGGTCTAGAAAATTGAAGTTACTGTTAACCAACTAGGATTCTGCATATGAAAACTACCGGTGCAAAAATAACTCTCAATCTCTGACCACCAATGCAAAGGTCTTCATCTCCCTTAATTGACGTATAGCCAAGTGACCAATCATCTGTAATCATGAAATACCAGCTTAACACTTCATGAAGTTTTACTTTTGGTACATCACAAGAGAACTTAAAAATCTAAAAGAAAATTTAGAAAATTAAAAATCAGAAAGATTAATATAAAAGCATGTGTGTGTGTATCTTAGCTATATTATGTGTTGTTAAACTTAAGACTAACTCTTTCACAAACAAAAGGAAGAAAAATATCACTCTCCTCTCATTATTTTTTTTTCCCATTGAAATTGAACATAAGCTAACCAAGGGTTGCACTGTATGGCAGTTGTTAGATACAAATATATGGACAGAAAAATTAATTGTGAATTGCCTTCAATATGTAAAGGAAGAACATCTATAGCAGTGTTATATAAGCACAAAATGTGTGAATGTGACGAAAATAAGGAGAAGGGTGATTTGCTAACAATGAATCTGGAACCAACATAAAAAATTAACTCAAATCAGGTGGAAATGGAATATAAGTGGATATAATTCAAAATTTAGTTTTAATGATTAGAATTGATTATTTTGCACTTTTTAGATTTTCAGAGGGAGCAATTCTATTATTCTAAGCAATGAGAATTAGGGGGAAAAAAGGGAAAAATTATGATAACAAAATGAAATAACTTTATCTGTGATATGTTCCAAAGATCTTTTAAATAAGTAGCAAATCAATCCAAATCAATTTTTTCAAGTGAGTTGGGAATCCGTTTCTCAATCAAATTTCATTAAATGCATTTCTTAATCAATTCAGACAATCAAATTAAATCCTAATTGTAAAAAAATAAGATCCGATAGACCAAAAAAATGCAACAAGCTGTATCACCAACTCTCTCTTTTCATGAAATTTCAGGAACAACAGCAACTAGACCCTTAATGCATAAAACTACACTAAGCATACCCTTTGGCATCTCTTGCCTACCATATAAATAGCAACAAAAAGAATTATCATGACTCACAAGTACTAATCAAGATGATGCCAAAATTTGGATTTTGAAATTTTAGTGCCACAATTTTAAGATTTCATAGCAAAGTCATGACTGATAAGTTTACTCAAAACCAAGGCTTCCATGAAATTTGAAGACAGGAACAAAATATATTTTATTGCACTACATCCTTGTTGCATAAATTTATTTTATCTGTTCTTGTTGCATAAACTTCTCCACAAAAACTCACTGGAAATGAAAGTGATAAGGTAAAATGTAAAATGAATTGAGTCCCTCCCATAAGTTAAAATTAACTTGCACCTCAGCTTTGGTATGAGAACTTCCATAAAAGTTAAGTGCACAAGTTGATTTTAACTTATATTTTTTTCCTGTAGGTGCTTATGAAAAAGTTTATCCAAAGATTCCAAACATCACCTTAATGCAAAACTAAGATGGAAGAGTACTAGTTTGCAAACTGTATTGTTGAAATGAAAATAAAAACTAACAGTATAACCTTTGCTTATGCGATGCATGGTCTTTTCATGTGCTAACAAAGTAGCATCAGGGTTGCACTTCTGGATAACTGAGAGACCTGTCATAAAGAGTGAAAATATATTTGAAATGTAAGTTTTCAAAGCAGAAGAGTATACCCATTACAATCAATAGCATACATCAGAAGAGAAGAAAAAGTGATGATGCACGTAATGCTCTTAAGAGCAGAACTAACAAAGATAAAATTTTCTTTAGCTGCTGCTGGGTTCTCATTTAGCTTTAATGTGTAACAAAGGAAAAAGGAATATATAACATGACTAGCTCACCAGTCACCATCCATACCCATAGCATAATCTAGTAATCTACATTTCAAAAGAAAAAAAAAAAAACAGAAGCCATTAAAATTTTAGCAAAGACTCACCATCTACATGATCACCGTGATGATGAGTAACAAAGACCACTAGTCGTCTTGGCAAAGCAGTAACAACTTTCTTTAGCTGATATTTATGGAGTAACATGTTAAGATTTAATTGATGAGGAAACCAAATTTCAAAAACCAGATAATGTGGAAATTAACTACTCATATAAGGTAGATATATTGGAGAGGGAATGAAACATCAAAAGTATATCTCCATGTAAATTCCTCAGAAATCGCATCACTTGCAATCGACTATAAAAGGTCAACAGTCACTAAATTCAAACAAATAGGAGTTGTTTCCGCTTTTGCCATCAATAAGTAAAGTCAATCGAAATTCAGAAACAGTCAAATCATTGTGATTGAATATGAAGAAATTATGAAATGAAATTCACAAACCATGAATATGGAATATAAAATGTTATGTGGAAACATGGATGTAATGTGTAAGTATACCTCTTCATGGAATTCTGATAGGCATCCTGGATCAACTATCAGTGCATCTCCACGTGCAATAAAATTGTTTTCCTCTGACTCATTTGAAACAATCTCAGGTGCAAACACCACCAAATTTGTCGTGCGAAAAGGCTTTAATGTCCTACTTTTCATAGGTATAACTGTAACACCAGGTGGGTACTCCTGAAAATGAAAATAAACTTCAAGTTACACCAGATTAAAAACATAATGACTTTGAACAATAAAAAAACAGCTTCCTCTAATATCAAACTGCAGCTATGATCTTGAACTAAATAGTTTAAGATATAAATCTCAAGTTGCTAAAATCCAACAGTACATGTTGCTCATCTGGAGAATGTTTTGGTCCTTTTAACCCATTAGTGTAAACAGAGTGAGTGAGCAGATTAGGCAGTGAGGATATAGGACGGCAGTGAAAATTTCGTAAGCTAACCATATGCCAAATCTCACCACTAGAACCTTACCTAAGTATTATTGACGCAATACGCCAATACCAACAGAAGATGATATCCCTTTAGGGTAAAAGACATCACAGCATTTGGAATATCATGTATTAACAAAGACTATCAGTCTCTATGAGACTTCTTTGAACAAAATATTTTAGAATCTTCACTGAAAAAAGTTGTTTTACAGGTCTTTTGAAATTCTTGCCACAATTTAAAAAACAAAGCTCCCCAATTATCGCTGCCTCCAGATTTATTTAAAAATTTGCAACTTCCCAAAACCCAACAAATGCCTCCACGAAGAAGGCAAAGGAAATTTAAAGAACGCAAACCTGATAGTTTATGGCTGGTGGGACTTTCCACTTTGTAGAGATAGATGATTCGTTAATAAGACCAACAACTACTAATGGCCCAACACGATTCTCATGTGGTTTTACATCCAGAGTCCAGTTAAGACAGCTTTGGAGAGACATCCATCTATATGAATCTGCGAAGATTCATAAACATCTAAAATTAATCACATGTTATTGACATGCCATGGTATTCGTTGAAAATTTAAATTTCAAAAAAGGATTTTAGAATATTTAGATAGTTAAGATCAAGACCAGATTGTTCAAATATGATTTGATTTTACACCCTTTCATTCTAGAAAATTTAAGCAAACACCAGGGCATGAACACGAATAAAATTCAGTATAATAATTCTACAAATTTCTAGCACACGGCCCAATCCAATCATCTTAAGCGAGTGAATAATAACAATGATGACGACAAGAAGAATTCAAGGACATGCAACGTGAACTAGGTCAAACTTGAAAAACAAGCAAACCTCTAAAGTCGTTGTAGTCAGCTGCTACCAACTTTCCGACAATGAAAACTGTGTTGACAGGCAAATCAGGTCCAAATGCAGCTTCCTTCACATACTTATGAAACTTCCAAGCTCCACCTTCAACCGCCCCAAACCCTAATTGTCCAAACACCTAATCGCAGAACAGTTCAACACGGACTCATATCATCATCACCAACGGGTAAAAACTCAAAAAAAGAAAAACATTCAGAATTTGATAACACTACCTCATTGAGAGCGGAACGAATGTCGAAATTGCTAAAATCGAAGTCCTCCAATTCGGAACGCGAGCCCGGCGCAACTTCAACCTGAACCGGAGGCTCTGATTCAGCTTGCAACGGTTTCAACTGCGCGGAGGGCAAGTCCCAGAGATCAGAATCGACGAAAGAGTCGTATTCTTCGTCGTTGAATTTGGGAAGACGCGATTGCTTCGCGAGCAGAAACTCATAGCAGTTTGAAGGGTTTTGGATGATCAAAGCAAGTCTGTAAGCTGCCATTGTGAATGGATTGGGTTGAGGGAGTGAAGTTCCTACTTCAAAGCTCAAACAAAACTTCTTTTAAGCATAAACGAAGAGAAGAGAAGAGAAAATGAAAATTGAAGATGGAGAGTACTCACCTAACACTTCAGTGTAGTAGTTAAGTTTCTATCTGTTTTTGCTTCTGCTCTATGAACAAAAGAAACGAACAGTTGAGTAATTAAAATATAAAAATTAAAACAGAAAGTTTGTGAAATTATAGAGTCAATTTAATAATACAATAACTTATCATTATTAAAAAATATTAAATGCGTTTATTTTTCTATTTTATGCCAAATTCAAGTTATTTTAAAAAATATTTTTTAACATCTTTCACAATGGTTCGTCACTTTAATTTTCTTGATTGTTTAAAAAAATATTGCATTACTATTTTTATAAAAAAATATTTTAAAAATTAAAAATTAAATGAATATTTTTACAAAATTGAGAAACTTATTCTTTCTTCTTATTAATAGAAAATTTAACTGGCTTATAATTAATTTGTCAACTGTCATTTTGATACCGGGGTAATGTAATTTACAAGACATATTTTTAATATTAGAAACTTATTAAAAAATATATAAAATTATGAATGCAATTTATTAAATAAGGATTGAAATTTATACACTTTTGAAATTTTAACCAAATTTTAAATAATAGTAATTAATATATTAGAAAGGAATATTAACAAAATGTTATTGATATTTTTCTTTTTTTTGTCTATTATGACTTATGATTATAGTTGAGAGAAAATAAGTAAAAAGAAAAATGGTCTCCAGCATCTGGTTACAAGCTATTACAAAATTCTTTTACATATTAGTTTTTTCATTGATTTAGTTTAAATATATTTTTATTTTCTACAATTTATTATTTTTAATTTTATAAGTATTTGTTTTTATTCTTGTAATTAGTTGTTTTCTTTTATATTTAGTCTTTGTAATTTTTTTTAATATTTAGTTCTAATAAATTATTTTATTCACAGCCTAAAAATAATAATAATTTACAAAAAATCAAATCTAGAAATAAAACTAAACTTCATGAATGAATAAAAAAAAATATAAGAACGTATTGAAACCTTTTGATTTTCTTCTAAATGCTTCGGATGAATTGGTTGGTATCTCAATTTTAGACACATGAATATGTTATATTTTTTTTTTAGAACTATACATTAAACTTGTCTTGATGACAATATTCTTTATAAAAGAAATTCATGATAATGTTAATTCGTCTTCTGAATATACCTAACATTGTCTTCTACATTTATTATTATTATTATTTCCACCAAATTCCCTGCCGTGAGACCAAACGAAATTAATCAACTTGAAGCCACCTTTGCCACAGAATGAGCTAAGATCGAATTAACATAAAGGAACAACTTACATTATTATTATTATTATTATTATTATTATTATTATTATTATTATTATTATTATTATTATTATTATTATTATTATTATTATAAAGTTTTGTACATTGTTGTATCTCAATATAGTGTACATTTTCGGTATCTATTTCAAGTTTTTATAAATAAAAAAAGGAAAAATCAAGTAAAAACTTTTTCTTCTATTCGAAATTCATTTTTCTCTTTCCCCTCTCGTATTTCCATTTCATCTTAATAACATAAAGTAATAGAATTTATATACTTTACATTATATATAATTTATTATTATAGATAGAGACGAAATTAAATTTAAATTAAAAGAAAGACAACTACAATATAAATATATTTACATATAATAAACTCAAAATTAGTGGGTTTTTTTACAATAATAATACCATGTTTAAACTAAAACAGTGTGCATGTTATCCTCACCGCTACTAGGCCAACCACAGCATATTCCCGAAATTATGAATACTAACTGTCAAATTGATATGCTATTAAAATCATGAATTTAAAATAAGAATTGATATTTACATTAATTATATTTTCTAAAAGAAAATCCGTATGTTTTAGATTCATCTTAGATCAAAATGAAATATATTCTTAATCATGAATAAATTTATACGAGTTTTTTGTATGAATTTTTAAGAAAAAAATGAGAAAAAATTTAAATTTGTTTTAATATTTTTAAAAGAGAGAATATTTTTTTAAGTAAATTAATATGAATTTATTTTAATTTTTTTAAAAAAAAAACTTTTTCTTCTTATTTTTTATTTTATAGATATTTATTAGAAAAAACATTTAAACTGTCCATTAACTAGAACGGTCATAAAATATAAATTTTATCACGTGTAAATTATATTTTTATAAATTAAATTTAAATAATTTGATCGCTTAAATGAATTTCTCATCAAAATTAAGTATTAAAATGTTATACAATTTAAATTTTTTTAGCATGTTATCTAATGATTAATATTTATATATATTTAATATTATATATTATATTAAAATAAATTAATTCATTAAATCGTTAAATAAATTTAAAATTATTATATAAAATTTTAAATAGTTGGTTTTATTAAAAGAAATACCAAATTAAATAGTTGAATCATTTAAATTTTATTTATACAAATTTTTAAGAGACATAAATCAATAAAATTTACACGATATTAATCAATTATATATGTATATATATTATTTTAAAATTTAAGTTATGAATGAAATTTGTAAAATTTGTATTGATGATAAATTTTGACAATAAATAGCTTTTGGTGTTGACCGGAAATGTATTTTTCTTCATAATCTTTAAAATAACAATGACACTTCATAGTATTTTTCTTCATAGTTCATTGTAAGAGAAAAAATTATAATAATATTTGAATATCTAGTTGGCAAAGAAGAAAAAATATAATTATTTCTCTAATAAAAATTCTAAAATATCATAATTAGAATCTTTGACTTTTCCAACCTTAAATATCTTTATGAATTTCCATTCTTTTTTACCGATTATGAGATTACTTCTGAACTTAAAACTTTACATCCCTTAAAATTCATTGTCGTTTCTCATAAATATGTTATGTGAGAAGTGTACTTACGTTACTCTATATTCATTATATTTGTCAACTAAATCACATTCTTTAAATATAAGAAAATAGAATATTTCACTGTAATTTAAACTTATTAATATTCTTAACATAAAGAAATTAAACCTTCACGATCTTATAACTATTCCTAACTTGAAGTGAACTGTGTTAACATATTTTTCTGACATTATGTTAAATTTAAAGTACTATTCTTGGATTTATTCCAAGTAACTTAATATTACATAATATTTTCAGACATGCTTTTTCAATGTTTTATTTTATTTTTCTCAAGTATTATCTTGTAATTTTATTAATAATTTTTTTTTTGTATTTAAACAAAGGAGGAATATTTTTTAAGGAAATATTAGATCTTAAGGAAGAGAAAATAAATTTAAATTAATACTGTATACAATACGATATTATTTTTGCATAAAATATCTAACTACAAGTTTCAAATATGAGTGATGTGAATGAAAACTTGAGGTATTGACCCTTGAGCATTCCTAATCCCTAATTAAACTAAAAAAAAATAAAAGTGAAATAAAAAAAAAAAAAAAAAAAAAAAAAAAAAAAGAGTTCGTCATATAGTGGCACGTATTTGAGAAGCCATACACGACTCAATCGAGTTTCTTTCTGTTGCTGCAAATTCAAAACCCAATCTCACCCTCTTCCTTTTCATTTCCTTTCATTCCAAATTGACCTCGCTAACGCTTCCGCTTAGATCCAAATTCCCACCTTACAGATTTTTCACTTTTTCCCATTCCGAGGAGAGAAACCAATCCATCACCGATCCAATGCCGTTTTGAATCGCGTGCGGTACCCCTTCCCTGGGAACATCTTTTTGCTTTTCAATTTGATTTTTGAAGCAGTTGGGTCGACGAGTAACATGTCTCACTGTTTCTGAAACACAGAAAGGTCGTTTTTTTTTTTTTCAATTCTATTTGGAGCTGTTCTGTTTTTGAATGGGGATGGGTTCAAAAATGGAAGGAACATCTACCCCAGCAAATCGACGTGACCCCTACGAGGTATTGTCTGTGTCGAGAGACTCAACTGATCAAGAAATTAAAACGGCTTATAGAAAGCTTGCTCTTAAGTAAGTGTCTATGGACTCTTCTGGTTTGAACATCGAACATTCCCCTTTGTGTTTTGTGTCTTGTCTATTATTGTTTGAAAATTTCATCTGGTACTTGCATCCCTAGTTCCTTTTGTTTTAGAAGCTGCTGTTTTTTGTTTGCTTTAAGTGTATTAGGTCATTATTTTTTTGTTATTTACTTTCTTCTGCAAATGGAATGGTGTTCATCATGTTGTGTTTCCGAGTTTTTTTCTTTAAATGCAGAATAGGGTTTCTTTCTGAATTTCTTACAGTAAAACGCTGGTATAATCTTCTTGAGTGAGATTAGTTATTTAAACAAGCTTAGAAGGTGATGGACATTCTTATCTATTATGTTAAGTAATAGCCTTTCGTATTATAATTTGAGTTTGAACCCAATTGAACCCCATTAGCTAGCGCATGGGATGAAGGTATCCTTCACTTATATAGCTCTATATCACTAGTTAACTTGAGATCTTCAACACCTCCTCATGTCTAGCACTAACCATCTGAAGTGTGAAGTTTGCATGATATACATATGTGGGTAGGTTGATAGCAACCCATAATGAGTGGCTTGATGGGCCCAGATCAATCACTATAACAGACTCTTAACCACCCCACATTTCATGTTAAAAGGTGCACTGAATCTGAAAAGAGAACCGAGGGTGCAAAAATCATGAGGGAGGATCAAATCCGTAAAGAACAAAACTTAGATACAGTTTTCCACTAATAATTAGAGTTTCAATAGCATAGGTTACCAAACTGAAATTCTAATTCTGGTTAGAGAACAACCCAAAAATCACCTAAGAATCACATCTCAAGTTTTTCCATAAGCTAAACGAAAATACAGATATTTATGTCAGCCCTTTGTCTGGACTTGTAGAATCAAGGAGTTTGTTTACTTAAGAATGGCAATGATGATGAGAAACATATTTGAGATCTTTTTACACATTTCTATACAATTGACAGGTATCACCCTGACAAGAATGCCAGCAATCCTGAAGCTTCAGAACTATTTAAAGAGGTTGCATATTCTTATAATATCTTGTCTGACCCAGAAAAGAGAAGGCAGTATGACAGCGCCGGATTTGAGGTCCCTTTCTTACTGTCCTTCCCATGTGAATCCTTTTTCTGTTTTTCTTTCCAACACTTTGTACAGTATGAAAATAAAAATATGGTTTGTGCATTGAAGAAATCTTAGATACGGGACTGGGCATAGTAGCAAACAGATAAGAAATGCATTGCTGGACTAGTTAGCTGTATTTTTTCTTTCTAGTGATCTATAATTGAACCTGCCAGATTGTTTTATGCTTTCAATATTTACATCTCATGAGAGAGGGTTGCATATTTACTCTTATTATACTTATTTATCCGATGCCCGTTAGTTGTGAAAGATTGGTCATTTATTTTAGTATCGACTTCCTTCCTGTACATAAGTGCTAGTTTGTTGTTTACCTATCTTAGATTTCTTTTGATAGATTATGATCTTTGCCTTTAATCCATATACCCACCTTCACTGTTATGGCTTGCTAATTCTTGAAAAATATGAATATTCTAATATTAGTATTATTCTATCGAATATTAATATGTTTGGATAGAAATTCACAAATTCTTTCTATGCTATTATTATTTAGTATTTAGTAATAGTATTAGTAATAGTGTTAGTAATGAGAGATATTAGAACATAAATATTATTAGTATCTGAAATATAATTTGTATCTGTATTCTGTATGAATATTAGGGCTATATGGACTTGAACCGAGTCCACAACTAGAACTACTAAAAAGAAATAGAAATTAAAAATTCCAAATAAAAATGGAATTTAGATTTAAATTAAACATGATGTTTTGTTTGAAAACAACAGCAATTAAATTTGGGTTGTTCTGTTGTAAGAAACAAGACGAATAATAAGGTTTATTAGTATTCTTCTCCTTTTATTGGTGTAAAGGGATTGATTTATATTTATCATCTGTTTATATTTCTTGAAAGCTATTTATTGTTTAAGTTCATATTCTCTCTGATATAGTTCTCCTATTGAATTGCAACATTCGTTAAGATTTTCTGCCTATACATGTCAGGCTCTTGATGCTGATAGCATGGACATGGAAATTGATTTATCCAATCTTGGGACTGTGAACACAATGTTCGCAGCTTTATTCAGGTGTGCATTTTAGTGCACTACTATTTGTTTTCAAAATTACTTTGCTTTGTTTCGTATCTTATTCTATTTTATTGCAGCAAACTGGGTGTCCCTATTAAGACTACAATTTCAGCTAATGTTCTTGAAGAAGCTCTAAATGGAACAGTTACAGTCAGACCCCTCCCAATGGGAACATCAGTTAGTGGAAAGGTTCTTACTTTCATCATGATGGATGAAACAAAGCATTAATCTTCTTGGTGGAGTATTTGTTCCACTTATGTTGCATTTTGTTGCAGGTAGATAAGCAATGTGCTCATTTTTTTGGTGTGACAATAAGTGAGCAACAAGCTGAGTCAGGCATTGTAGTAAGAGTTACTTCAACTGCACAAAGCAAGTTCAAGGTATCACTTGTTCCCTTTATAAGAATTTTTTTGTCTGTCCATCTGTCATGATTTTACTTCTGGTCAGTATGGTATTGGATTGAAACATTGAAGGCTGATTTTTCAGTTGCTCTACTTTGAACAAGATGCGAATGGAGGTTATGGTCTGGCATTGCAGGTAATCTTCATTGTTTTTAGTGCTTCTATAATCTCTCATTCCTCCACTTTTGACTTGTTGGTTTAATGGATAATAGATTGAGATAACTATACTTTGAGTGAGTTGTGGTGGTAAGCCTTATCAACCATTTAGGATTGAGAACGAAAGTATAAATCTTGTCATTCTACTGAAACCAGCTCTAGTGGAAAAGGCACATAATCCTTGAGAGTTCAAATTGAGTGTTTTCTTCAACTGTGGATGTGGCTAGACTATTAGATTATCCAACTATTAGCCATTAACAAATAGCTCAGCTTCTCTCTCCTCTGTGTCTAGTATGTCCTTGTAACATAAAATTGATAACTTTGAGCGTTAGGAAAAAAAGATAAAGTGAAAAGCAGGGCAGCACAAATTTGAAGTGTTTCTCAAAAGCAGTACAGCACTTGTGAAGTGTTTCTCATCTGAATAAAACCATGTCCCCGAAAATGTCAAAGTTTTCAAAACATACCTTGCTGATGGATTATGTAAAGTGGATGCTTGGCTCCAAAGTCAGAGAAACATATAATACAAAACATTGGGCAAGACAGCTTTGTATGACCTGCAACCAATTTTTTGTGTGAATAATGTTTAGATACACCATCTGAATTGTTCTTAAGCTACTTGTAATTGATTTGTAGATTGCACAAACTGCAACTGGTTATTTATTGATGTAATACTTGTGCAATCTAAGTTGGGTGTATTATTTAGTTGATATTGTATGTAACTGTCTATACAGGAAGATAGTGAGAAGACTGGTAAGGTGACATCTGCAGGAATGTATTTCTTACATTTTCAAGTGTATAGAATGGACTCAACTGTGAATGCGGTATGAAAATAATGTTCATTATTTTTCTTTTCCTTTGCTGTGGCCTGTTTGGAAACTGTTGGTAACTGATAGTGCTGCTTTGTGCAGTTAGCGATGGCCAAGGATCCTGAAGGGGCCTTCTTTAAAAGGTTGGAAGGTCTTCAGCCTTGTGAAGTATCGGAGCTAAAGCCTGGCACTCATATATTTGCTGTCTATGGTCTGAATAATTTATTTTGTCATATTGTTCTTCTGCCAGCTTAGGCTATTTTTTATGTAAACTATTTAAGTTACACCTACCCTGATCAAAGTTAATATTGTTTAGGAGATAACTTCTTTAAAACTGCTAGCTATACAATTGAGGCAGTGTGTGCAAAATCATATGAAGATACCACCCAAAAGCTGAAGGACATTGAAGCTCAAATTTTAAGAAAGAGGAATGAGCTACGTCAATTTGAATCTGAATATAGAAAGGTTATTATTTTCTTTGGTCATTCATGGTTAGAGTTTGTCTCGAGAAACTTATAGCAATTGATGTTTCTATTAATACTTTTCAGGCATTGGCACGCTATCAGGAAGTGACAGACAGATACACAAAAGAAAAACAATCTGTAAGTTCTTTCAACTTGTGCTAAAGTTACAGTACCAGTGTATATACAGAAATAAAATCATTTTCATTACATATTAAACCTAATTTTACCCACAGCTTAGTTGATAATTATTTGAAAATATTGTATCTGTACCATTAAGTTGTGGCAAGCTGGATTGACCACAATATTTTCTCACTTGGTTGTCTGGCCAAAAATAGGGCCAATAATAACTACTAATTACAAACTTGGGGGAGGGGGCTTGACCAAGAAAAGGGAGAAAGGAAACAAAATAATTCAACTGTTATGCTTATGCCATAAGAATAAATAATGTACACTGTCACTCAAACCTTGGGCTGAAAATTACAGTTTACAGAAAGCTAGCAAATGATATCACATCGTTGTAGATGTTCCTATGCCATGTTAATGAACCCATACTCCCATGTCCTAAATGCTTAAGAATTAAGATGCTCTTTGGGTGCAGGCCCAAGAGTGGTTTATATAGCTAGATTTGAGTTGTCTAGCACTCACTGATAGTGAGTTACTGACTGGAAACTCGCTATACTCCACAAATTTATTGAGAATTTTGGAGATTATGGTTCTTTATGCTTTCCTGTAAACGATATTTCTGATTGCTTTCGTTGTGTTACATGCAAACTCAAAATTCTATCATTTAGACTAGACACTGCAAGTTCGTGTTTAGTTTTAAATTTTTAGTACAAATTTTCGTTTACCTGTTATGAACATGATATTTTGTTCCTCACATTATTTCCTGTTTTGAAGATATTGGTGAAATTGTGAAAACATGATTTAGCTTATTACCATTTCCTTTTCAAATCTTTTAAAACAGAAAATAGATAAATTAAAATTTCTAATTTGTTTTTGTGACCTTATCGGTACCCAGGTAGATGAGCTTTTGAAACAAAGGGATGGTATCCATTCTTCCTTCACCATAGTTAAGTCAACCCCTGTTAGTGGAAATGGTAGTAATTTAAGCAATGGAAGTTCTAGCAAATTTTCTGGTGATGAGAGCCCTGGGGAAGATGGAGGGTCAGATGGCAAAGATAAATCAGGCAAAAAGAAATGGTTTAACCTGAATATTAGGGGTTCTGATAAGAGGTTGGTTTGATATGAATTACTAAACTTGATTTTGCTTTGTCTCTGGGGTTGCAGTTTGTCTGGAATATTTTTCTTAGCTTGGTTCCGCCAAACTGGTATATTATTGTTCATTGGTTTGTCATGCATTCAAAGGTATACAGTATGTCTTACTGTTTCCAATATTTTTGTATCCAACAAACAAGACGGACACCATCCATTTTCCTTGTAGCATCCTCAACACTTGAATTTTTATATTGTAATTTGTAATGATATATTCATTTTTGTAATCGTTGCTTTCTTCTTCATCCTTGCTCTATATCTAATTAAATATTTAGTTTCTTAATATTTCAATTTCTTAAGCTGATATAAAACATGATTGAATATTTGTAAATTATTTAAATATATATTATTTTAACCCTTGGTTCTCTGAATATATACATTTTGGTGAGCTTTCCTTTGAATATCTGTTCACCTGATAAGGAAGACAATAATATCTCAAGATACATTTATAATAGTTAGAACAAGGAACATTTTTTCTTAATGTTCCACTTCTAAGGATTTATCTAAACGGTATACAAAAATTTTGATATTGGATTTAAATAATATACATAAAAAAATATTAATTTTTCTATTAAAACATTCATATGTTTATCATCTTTTCACATGGATTCATTAATATGTATGCGCAAACATGTAATATTAATCAATTAATTAATGTGTGTAAGTGTCCAGTGAATTAAAATAGTTTCCAAACGACTTTTTCTTTCTATGTCCTTTCGTATATTTCATGTATTTTGTTTTAGTATGAATCTTTCTTTTATCCTGTTAAAGTTTCTCGTTCACTCATTCTACTCATCTGCAGACGAAATTTAAATATTCTGAGTGTTTTTAACTTATGATTTGCTATAATAAATTTTACAGTACGAATTATCAAATTTAGAACGCTCTAAATTTAATAATTTATAGTGTAAAAAGTGTATTACAAATTTGAAAATATATAATGTAAAAGATTATGAAAATAGGTTGGATGAAGAAAATAACATGTAGCAAGAACAAAAATTCTTTATAAAGCCCAACGGTTTGTTTGACCAAAAGTTTGGGTTATGCTTCAAATGTTATACACATGGAGTTCTTTAGTTGTCATGTATCTGTCTTTGGAAGAAAAAAGGAAGCTGTATTCAATCTGATCATTAATCTTTTGGATCTTGTTAAATTATGTAATTTGGTTTAGCTAATTAATAATTTTAATTTTTTTATTAAGATGCGTGAAACTACATTGTCCAATATTATTTTTGTATTAATCCATAATTTACCATCTTAGAAATTTTCAGCTAACTTCCACTAAATTACTTTATGTATGCTTTTAGTCAATTTTTCCCCAACTTAATATATATCACCTTAAATCTAATATCACCCACGTAGTGTCTCATATATTACGCACCAAAAGAATATAAATTTTTACTGTTTTTAAACATGAAAAATGATTACATAAATTAAAAACAAAAATATAAATAAATAATAGTTTAAAAATTTGAAGTACTAACTTAGAAAATTTATATAAAGAAAAAAGAAATTGAACTTAAACATATAGATCCTAAATGAGAAATATTGGATAAATGACTTAAACTTAATAGCAATTTAAATTATTGAATCACATTCACCTTTGAGGAATATAATATCATCAACTTGTAGAATGAAATTCAAAACATGAATATTATTTTATTTTCATTAACATACACGAGATTCAAAAGATTTTAGCAACAAATGTTTAATGACAGCTCATTCTAAATTTCACGTCAAATCCTAGCATCATCATTTGATTTTCAAACTTGTGTGTATGCTTAAACAATTAATGTTATGTTTAAGTAATTCTTAATTTGTTTCAAAGGACTCTAACTAGTCATATTTAATTATTTTGGGTAACCTAGTCTTGTGTTTACTCAAGTAGATTCCTACTTGGATCAAAGTATGAGAATCTAGTTAATGTAGAATTGGGTTTACATGTGACAGTTTTGTAGATAGTTTCCTTAGCAATAAAATTAGCATAGGTAGGTAGGTAGGTAGGTAGCTAAGTAAAGCATTTTTTTTTCTCATTGTTGTTTAAGGATAGAAGTTACGGTTCTATGCAGAATTTAACCTGAATTTTCTCTCACATCGTGATTATATGAGTTATATATCTCTTCTCATGTCGCATGCAATTGAAATTAAAATATAACAAAGAGATCAGAATAATTAATAAGACCATGATTAGAATAATTGGATAACAAATATTTGTATCATGCATATTGGTGAATAGTCAAATTATAGCAAGATTCGAGCAGCGCTTCAGTCACCTTCATCTAATTTTAAATTAACTTGATTGTTATAGTTTAATAACTTTGATTATTATCATAGGAATCTGAATCAATATTTGTCTTTACTAGAAAGACAAGAGTTCCAGAAAAATGAAAGTTGTCTTATGTTTCGCATAAAGTGGGAGGAATGCACATTGAGAATCTAGGTTTGAGAAAGAACATAATGTTTTTTTTTCGAAAAAAAATAAAATCTATCATTGAAAATAGAAGTTAATTAAATAGATCACGGTGGAACAGCCGAAATTGGTGTGTGGTAAGTGATAACTGGTCAATGAAGACAATCTGGAGTGGTGCAAACAGTTAAGTGGCCATGTGGAACTCACAAAATCCAGCATGAATACCTTTTTTTTTTTTCTTGATTATAGAAATGTGATAATGTTAGATTTTGTCATATATGTCACGTGCAAATGTTCCCTAAGTATGGATGACTTTGGGTTATATGTTATGTGAGTGGCATATTACATTAACATATGTTATGTGTGAGTCGTCTAATGTTTGTTACTTTATTAGCAAACCGCGCACTTGTTTTTGTCTCATTGATTGACTACAGTTCCCTCTGATCTATCAAAGCCTTCATTCTCGGAAACTTTAAATGCATACATTTAAAACTCATGAAAAGTGCAAAGGATTTTCGAATTACGTTCCTTTTTTTTTGGTTATAAATATAGACATTCTTGACCATTTAATCTAGGCTTACCTTTCACGTTCATTATATTATTATATATATTAATTGCTTAGTTTGTTAATTATATGAGAGAGAGAGAGAGAGAGAGAGAGAGGGGGGGTGAGTGTACATACTTAAAGCTAACTCCACCCCCAAAAAACATCCAACAAATTGAATTTTAAATTGGGAAAATATTAATTTAAAAATGAAGTAGGTAATGTCACTTGGAATATATGGAGGGGTAGCTAATCGAGTCATACCCACATTGTTTGGGGCTGCTTAAAAAGCACTTGGAGCATATCTATAAAAAGGATTTCCAACTTGAAAACTAAGTGACATTGAGGTTATCTTTTAATCCTTTACGGATGCTTCCAAAGTAATGGTTGCAAAAAGAAACAAAGATGATTAGAAAGTTAATGGGGTTCTAATATGATAGGATCATGTCTATCAATAATCTTATTAAATATTATGATTTAGTATTTCATTGGTTAAATTTACTATAAGCACAACTTGGTGGGCCATAATCACGATTCGGGTGATCTTAATGATAATATAGGGCGTCACTTCAATCAACAACAACAAAAGAAAGCATGATTAATGCTCTCTTAAAGGAAGTGGTTTTTCTAAAATTGATGGTGGAACTGGAAACCATTACAAGTAGTTCAAAAATTTAAATATGATAATAAATTAACACCAATTAATAGTTTTTGAGGACAGTTGTTTGTCAATCAACAAGAATTGTAAAGTGTGATTGGGCAATCCCCTCACTACCAGCAACTTATATCAAGACACAGATTTAATTTTAAGTGTTCATGCATGTGGAGCAAGTGCTTTCCATAAAACTTTCATGTGGTCCCAACGTGGGTAACACCTACTTATGTTGGTCAAAATAATATGGGTAAATAGTTTAATTAAATACTCTTTATTGAATAAGTGTTTATCATATTATAAATACGTATGTTAAACGATTTTTATATGTTATAATATATTTTCATAAGCTATTTTGCGAAGCATGTACAAATAAGTTCAAAATGACATGTGAATGATCAGAAAGACATGTAACGTTTTATTCAAATTATGTATTACTAAGCACTTGATTATGGATAAAATTTTTATCATTATCTAAAAGATTTCTTTTCAATAAAACGTGTATGTATATAAATGTATGATTCATCTTTTGTTTTCTTTGGGACTAAGTCTTCTATTTTTTTACTTTTTTTTACTATCACCCTTGCTTTTTGTAATTTTTTAAAGATATAATCTCAAATAAAATGTAGACCCTTAAATATGTAGATTCCCCATGTGCTATCAGTCTTCATGAAAATTTGAAAAATTTATATATGTCTAACAATAATTTCAAATTCGGCGTTACACTTTGTTTTTTTTGGTCCAATCCTTTTGTGCATGTTTGAATTGAAGACATAACGAAGGGTTCAAATTTGTAACAATTTGCTAGCCTTATATATACAGTTACGTGTCTAAACAAATGTCATATAATACCTGAGAAATTGTTGGTCATTGTTCGTTAGTGTTATTTGCTGTTATAATTAACCTTTACGAATGGAATTAAATTGTTAACACAGATATTATGAACAACGTGAGTATTAGAAAACTGAAATCAAAACAGCCTAGGCACATTTTAGTTTTTAATTTTTAAAGAATACAAAGAGATATTATTTTTAAAAATATTTTTCAAATTTATTCTTATTAAACAAGCTTTTTTCTTAAAAAAAACAGAAAAAAAAATTATTTTGGCAGAAACAGAAAATATTTTTAAAAATAGTTAACAAACGTACTACCATGATACTTTTTTTTGTTCAATCAAACGGCTGAATCCTAATAATTCAACCCCTATTATATTAGGGCAATTTAATTGAATTGAATCTTCATGAAAAAGGTCATAAGTACCAATGTTATTGCACCAGATTGCTAGGATGTGATTTGGAAATTACTTAGCAATGTCAAACAATATCCTAATGCAAACAAATTAAAGCAAAGTGGGTAGGAGAAGAAATTAAGAAAGCTATTTATGGAATGCAACAACACACAAGATGAAGCCAAAAATTGGTACAAACATTTTGTTTGGCCATCCCTGCTGGTCCCAGCAACAACTACTGTCTCTACGTGAAAGTCCTTTTAACCTTTTTGAATGAGACTATACACACATCTATTATCAGTTTGTCAATTCCATGTACTCCTATATGCTATTTTGCGCGTGTGTGTGCGTGTTAGGGGCTGAGGGCCCTAGTAGCAATTAATTAAAGTGGCCCACCCAACCCTAATTAATTTCCCCAATTTTTTAATTTTTTAATTTGTGATTCACTTAAAAATATTGATTGAATGAAATTTCTGTGGTGTTGAGTTGGATAAACTTGGTGTATAGTGTAGAAAATAGAAATTTTCTTTTGATTTTAAATCTTCTAATGTAACTTCATACACTTTTGAAAACTCTATAAAATTCATAATGAAGTTAAAACAGTTCAATTGATCCATGTGTCCGATAATTAATTGAATGAACTTTATAATCATTGCACAAAATTCTCATTGTATTTACACAAATAGACAAGGCACAGTACTTGTAAAACACTGTCGCTGAAAAAGTAGAATGTAGAAATTAAGAATCAATGCTAAAAGTAATGTTATTATAATGCTAAATCGCCCGACATCATCTTCGTCATTTAAGTTGTAAATAAAAATATTTAAAATCCTGAAAATTTGAAAAGGAATTTTGAAACTGCCAAAATTAATGGAAAGAATCATAAGAAATCAAAATGAAGAATTTATTATAACATTAACTAATCAATAAAAAAAAATGTATTGGTGATCGAATTTAGTGACAGAAAATTGTTTTTCCCTCACTATTTTTGGTGTCACAAAATTCTAATGGTTTTCAATAAAAAAATTAAATATAAATTATTTTGCTACTATTTTATTTTCTTGTGTATGTTAAAAGGAGAAGAGGGAAAATCAAGATCAAGCAAGTCCCCAAAACCCATATATTATCATTTCTATATACTTATTTGCACTTACATTTTTATTTTTATATTCCTCATTTAAAATAAAAAAGATAGCAAAAATTTTCTTTTAAAAAAAATTTGTAAAAAGCATCCTCCCGTGATAAGTTAAAGTAATGTGTTATATTTTATGCTATTTTAATTATATTTTTAAATATTATATTGTTGGAGTAGTTTACATTTAATTGTATGTAGGAAACGTTTCTAATCTTAGAGATAAAAAATTAAAGCTCTCAATCCTGCCGGCTCAATCCATTTGCACAGGCCATAATTGGCTATTATTATTTTGGATCTATCAAATCAGTTTATATATTAATAACCTTATTTTTAATATGTATATTTTTACACTCTTTTTTATTGATTAAAATTTAGTGAGAATTAAAAAGTTTGTGAGATCTAGCCCCTATTCATAATTCTCTCACAAAATTTGACAAATTTTAATCAATAGAAGAAAGTGTGTTAGAAACAATATGATAAATAATGTGTCTCTAATACTGGGAGTAGTTTTTTAGTTTGCTCTAACAAGGATTAAACAAATTAACTAATGAGCCCATTTTCTTTAAAATCCATTTATAAACAAAAATACTGTAATACTATTTTTTACCTAATATATAAAATATAGGTGGCGATCATAAAGTAATTCTTGGTAGAATTACTTCAAGAATCAGTTATTGGTTAAATGACTTCGAGAATTAGTTCTTCATAAAATTATTTCAATAATTTTTTCGTAAATAATAACAATAATTTCAATAATGAATAGTTTTTAACGAGGAAATGTCAACATAACTCTCTTAACCACCCTCTTTATAATTTATTAAAATTTATTAAATATTACAAATTAGTATGATGAATTCTACTACTCATTTAATAAATCTTTCTCTTAATTTAAATATAGAACTCATTTAAATTTATGATATTTGATAAATTTCAGTAAATTAAAAAGAGGAATGATAGAAAAAATCTCAGAGAAAATGACATCAACACTGCCTGTCTAATGATTATGTACACTAAATTTTAGGTAAATAAATAAAACATTTATGGTCAAATAATCTTACCGTCAAAATGTACTTACATTTTAAAATGTAAAGTAGCTACTTTCAATTGTGGCCAGGTTAATACTCTCTTTTTACTGACAGAAATGATTTTGAATATAATTTTTATTACTATAACTCATTTTCTTAACTGAAGTCTAACTCAACATTTAATATTAGGTTAATTGAATTAGTTCACCAGATATAATCCATTTAATTAGACACCCTTAAAAAAATTTCCCATCTTATTAATTCCAACCGACTGGTATATTATGCAAATCATATTTTATTATATTACAAATCTAAGCAAGAAAAGAAAGAAAGAAGGAATGTAAACTTTCGCTGCAAAGGTGATACATGGATCTAAAGATATTATTACAAATATAAATTTTTCTTAGATGAGAGGATATTTGACTAATTTGGAGGGAATGGTTTAAAAATATAACGCATATTGGAAAGAGGAGACAAGGTGGGTCACATTAGGAGTTGTGACGAAGACTTTAGAATTGGAGAAGGCTTACTTTATGATTTTTAATATGAATGATTAATATTGGTATAAGTATTATGATTGAGATTAATTATGCTTTGTAAGTGGGAAATTACAAACCTACAAAAAGCTCTCACTCTCACTCTCACTCTCGCGGAGTTAGTAAGATTCGCAGAGATCTCTCTCAAAGCTAGAAAACCAATAAATAAATTATATAGATTTCAACGTCAATCACGCAAACATCATAAACAATAATTCATCATCATCAGCACGTAATGGTGGGGACCCAAACCCTAAGTTTCGCAAACACACACCTGAACGTTTTAATATTCAATTCAAAACCCTTTCATGTCATAACATTAAAATGCCATTTCAGACAAGCCAACTGGGAAGTGTACAATAAGTAAAGGTGTCCACTTTTCCTTCTCATGTCCTCTTTATCTCAAAACTTACTATGAGCCACATACCCAACCTCCAACCTTATTCTTCTACCTTTGACTTTATTCACGAATTTGCCATCATGCCTAGTGATGATGGCATGTGTAAGAAAATCTACAATCCTAATGTGAAAGATAAAAACTTATGAAAATTCCATGCAATTTGACATCATGAAAAACATTATAACTATAATAATAGTATGATATATTTAATAAAAAAAAACATAAAAAGAATAATTATTATTAACAAGGGAAGATTTTATATACACGTCAGAAAGATATTATTATTTTAGATTTAAGTCCTCATGATTTTATTAGATATTATAAATTCGTCTGACTTTGTTTTTTTTTTATTGTTTGCATCCCACCCATTATAACTTATAAATAAACTGATTATAACTTATAAATAAAGTAAAAAAAATGTAATTTTACACATTATTCTAATCATAAATAAAAATTTTATATAGTTTATAGACATTTATGATTACCCTAATGTGAAAGAAGCATATGGCATGTAATTAGATGAGATGAATAAGGGGTGAATATGATGTGTGACACGTGGGTGATGCAGAGGTGATTAGTGGGGCGGTGTTAATTAGATCTGAGCCCCATATATGGTCTGGTTTAGGATCTGAGATGTTATGCTATCAAAGCTTTTCTCTCCATCTCTTGTAGGTCCCCTTCCATCCTTTTTTCTAGAGAAATATGTGTGCAGTGGAGGTGGGTGAAGGTGTCGGCTTATATAGATTCAGCCAAGAAATATTAGTAATTATCATCATGTCTGTCTCACAATCACTGTTCTGTAAAGTTTTATATACAGTTTTGAGAAGTAAATATATTATTTATTTAAATCATTTTATTGGAGTGGTATTGTTCTGTTTACAAATGCTTTATTTTTATGTATTAAACATATTTTTTAATAATTATTAGAACAAACCAAAAAATTTAGTATAATATTGAAAATTATGAAAAATAACCATTTTAAAATTTTTATTAAAAACTAAAACTGTTTTCATTAGTTAATTCATAATTTAATCTTTATTTACAGTAGTTTATAACTTTACTCTTTACATATTTTAATCTTTAGATTGTTAAATATTTCTCATCAAATATTTTATTTATATGTTCAAATTTTAAATTGATAAAACATTTTTTTCTTTTACCCTTCCTGCCAATACAGTTTATTTATGCAGATTAGTTTTTATATAGACTAACAAAGTAAAATTTTAACATTTTAACACTAGTTAGATATATTTGGTATCTCTTAATTAACTAATTAATTTTAAATAATTTGACTATAATATATATATATATATATATATATATATATATATCTGTGTGTGTGTGTGTGTATTAAATGAAAGATATTCACATTACGTACATATATTTAAAATGATTGATAAAGTTAATTATTCTCCCCAATAATATACATTTTGTATCAAAAATATGTTTAGTGTTTAAATCATAGATTAACTTTGTATTTTTGTATTTTATTTTCAGATGAATTTGCATAAATTTAATTTACTAAAATATGTAGTATATATTATTAGTATTTTGATTCACGTAATAAGGTACATTTTAGTGACACTGTGGGTCTGTGACTGTGGGAGAGATAAGATAAAAATGGGAAGAAATAAAATAAACCAATGAGGTGTGTGGAAATGTTCAATGAATATCTAATTTTGTGACATTCAATTGCTTTCATAATTTTTTTGTATCAGCTGCAGAATTAGTTGGAGTCAGCAGAGGCCAGGGTGGGAGGATAGAGACATGGGCTTCACGGTGGTTTATTGGTTTTTGTTCCTTCTCCAATAATATAGTTTCTTTCAAATTTTAAATGAAAGAATATGATATTACAAAAGTATCCATTAATAAAGGGAACTTTTGATTTCAAATGGAACATCTGTATTGTGACTTGATGTTTGATTAAATGTTTAATAACATTAAATAAAGTCATTGAGAAAAGGGTGGGCCTGTGTGGCATGACCATTATGGAGAGACATGTCAACGTGTCATGACTGAATTGGGTTACAAATGAGCTTAAGTTTGAGTTGCAGCAAGAACTTCATCAAATGTTTTTATCACTTGATTATTCAAATTGGTGAGCTTTTTTTTAATTGGTCATCTTACGCAACGTTCAAATGCATGGAAATTAAGGGTGAAAATTTGCCAACTTTTCTTACCTGTTGAAGAATTCTTAGGCTTGGGTTACACTAGAGTCAAAATTAAAAATGCATAAATGTAGACATGTATTTAACATAGTACATATATTCTCAAGAATTATCAAATATTAAAGAAACATGAAACTTATAATTAGAGTACAAGACATCATAGCTTAAAATTTCTCCAACCTAATTCATAAAGAGAGAGAGAATCAAGTGAATCTCTCTCTCTCTCTACTTATATGAGATAGACATACAAATTATTAAAGTATGTGATGGGTTGGGATGACAAACCAAGGAATGGGTCCAACTGTCTATTAAATATTGAATGAGTTAGATAGTGAGCCAGTTTAATGGCTTTGATGTTGCTACATATAAATAATTCACCGAATGCAAGTTGATTGGTTGAGAATATGAGTTGCCCTTCAAAATAGGTACCTTTTATTTTGGGTGAGTCACACACCTAATAAGCATAATTTTATATACAGTGCCTCGTACATACACGAGGGAGAAGTGTGTGAAATGAAGCTGAAAAGTGAATTATATATGGCTCCCTTCCAAAGCCAATCATTTTAAACAACACTTGTTTGATCCTGTGCCATACTCCCATCACATGCATCACATTCTCAATCCTCGTCCTGATTCCATTTCCCTCCTGTTTTTTTCATATAATATAACTCAGTATCTTATTTCTTTTATCCCTAACTGTTCACAAGTCAAATAATTGATCTAGAGTACGATGAATTGTGTGCATTTCGTACAAATTTCATTTTCAATAAAATTTATGTAGTTCATATGATTTTTTATTTTAAAAGTTATGTAAAAAAATGTCAGAATAATTGTTTTTATTTAAGATAAAAATTATTTAAAGTATTTTAATCCAAAATTAAGTCTTGACTTAATCAATTAATTCTTTCACATAAAACAAAAGAATTTTATTCAGTTAATTGATTTTAAAACATCATTTTGGATGACTCTGTGTAATTTTTTGTAATTATAGTTAGAGATTACCAAAATGAAATTTATCTCTTTCAACCAAATATTTTCTATAAGCACAACCAGAACATTAGATCCTTATAAAATATTTTAAAAATATAAATATCTAGCTACTATATCCAGACCTTGTTAATATTCAATGTGAATTAAAATACACATTAGTTGGAGATAAAGTAGTCAAAGTTGAGATTAATTCATAAATTCTTGTGCATGCATCCAACTAATATAAATAAGAGAAAAATCAATATTATAACACAAATCAATTACTTAATGTACAGTGAAAAAATGATATACTAAACTCCATTTATAAAACTCAAATTGCAAATTAAGTTAAAAAAATTATAATACAACAGAAAAATTGCAAAACAAGGAAATGACTTAAAAGTTAATTAAAACATATAGTGTAATCCAATCTAACTCTCTCGTACTCAAATAAATCATTTGCAAGTTTATCTTCTTAACATCCATAAAAAAAAAATAATTCAATTTAGATGAATTCAAAATTGTAATTATGTATTGACTCTTCCAAATATTATCTGGTGCACCAAACATTATCGTGTTAGAAAAATTGACATCTAAAAATACAATTTAAACTATCATGATAAAACTAACAAGAGTAATTGAAACTTTTAAAAACGGAATGCTAGCATGATTTAGGATGATTTGTTCCATTATAAATGCAATTTGAAAAAGCAAAGAGATACAAATAAACTGTAAGAAGGTCAGCTTTGTAATTTGAAGAAAGGAGTAAAAAGGCAATGGAGATAAAAACTGTATCAAGAGACAAATTCCAAGCCTTTGGGTCCATTCTCTGTGGGTCTTCTAGGGTTGTGTTCCCATATTTTCACACACTTTCTTCTCCTTGGGACATCCGCAGGGACCCCACTTTCATCTTCCTTTTTATTTCTAAATTTCTACATAAAAATTGCTTTTTGTCAAAACACATTGAATCATGAGTATAAATAGACCCCAACACATGCAACAAACAAACTACTCCTTATACAAACACATTAACTGCCCCTATAAGCTCCTTTTGTTCCATACTTCCACACTACCCCAACCTCTTTCTTCACCACTTCTAACATCTAACCACACACACTCACACACACAACCATGGATACCCAACATGACTACAACATTAAAAGACCAAACCCCACTTCCCCAACGCACTTGAAACTCTTCGGTTTCAGCGTACACCACGAAAACCAAGACAACAACATCATCATGGAAGAAGAAGAAGAAGACGAGGTTGCGCTCATGCATGATGATGACGTCGCTGACTCAACCGCCAAGCCCACTTCACCTTCTCACTCGCCGGACTCCGCCGCTGCCGCCGCCGGACCTCCCTCCTCCGGCGACCGGAAATACGAGTGCCAATACTGTTGCCGAGAGTTCGCAAATTCACAAGCGCTTGGTGGACACCAGAACGCGCACAAGAAAGAGCGTCAGCAACTCAAACGTGCGCAGTTACAAGCCACGCGAAACGCCGCCGTTTCGTTCGTTCGAAACCCTATGATCTCCGCTTTCGCACCGCCGCCGCACCTGCTTGCTCCGGGGTCCGTGGTGGTCCCCGCGGCGGCGCCTTCTTGGGTGTACTTGCCGCCACGTGCCGCGCCTCCTCCCTTCCACGTGTCAGTGTCGCACGGTTGCGCGTTTCCCTCGTCGGCGAGTAGTAATAATAATAGTAGCAGTAATAATAACGTGACGATAACCGGTGTGAAATCTGCGGGTGCAGGGATGTACCCATACGTTGGCGTTGTAGGAGATTCTTCGTCATTACCTTTGTCAACGGTGCAGGTTCAGGCCCGGGCCCACCACGCAAGGATTGATGGGCCATCTTTGAGTAGGTTCTCCAAAGGAGATGGTGGGCCCAAATTTGATGATGCATGGGGCTTGGATTTGCACCTTAGCCTTGCGCCAGCTGCGCCGTGATCTCTCTACTCGGCTCGGCTCGGCTCGGCTTCAAATTTGAGTGAGTGTAACTGTCTCTTTGTTCAGGCTTAACGCGCCATTTAAGGGCATATATATATGGATCCTTCAGCTTCATATATTGTACATTTTTTCATATTTATTTGCTATTTTTTTTTCTTCAAGGAAATTATTTCAATTAGTACACATTACAATTGCTCCATATACATCATGTGCACTAATTTACCTTTTTACATGTATAAGTTCATTTGTTTTTTCTTTCATTTTATTATGTAGCTAAAAGTATATAATAAGAATAATAATTAAGAAACCCTATGCAAATTAATCAAGCTTAAGAAAACTTAAATTAAACAATTACACTACTAGAGTGAGTTAATTTGTAGGTAATCAGGAAGCAGTTGATACTTATATATAAGTAATTGTTTCTTATCAAAGTGTGAATCCACTTATATAAAGTATTGCAATAATCAATTGGGTATTATTAATAAAGATGGTCATACGTGTGATCTTCAGTATGGGATCGGTGCACTGATTGTTATTGAGCACATTGTGGTCCATTAATTTCACCATATGCTAATGTATCTTTCAGTAACCTGAAAAGACATGATTAGCTTTTTTAATTAATTTTTAAACAAGAAAAATCTTGCAAGTGGGCAAACAAATAGATTAAAAAGAATTCAAACATTCATGTTGTATATCTTGATGCATGCTTCTGTCTGGATAGTGACTACAACATCCTGGAATTGGGAGAGTGACCTATCTCACATTTATTTTATCGTGTGGAAGATATGAAGTTTGGCTTTGGCTTATTGATTAGGATATTAATATTTTAACAATTTAACCACATATATTCCTGTGGTGAAAAATAAATAAACGTGCTTATTATTAGGACACAGCTCTCACTAGTCACTATATCAAAACCAACTATGTTTAGACAGGTTGTACGCAGAAAGTACAACCAATGTGAAAAGGTTATGCCATTGTTTTTAAAGTTCAGCAAAACTAATTTTGATAAAAATATTTTCGAAACATTAAACGTAATAAGAATGAATGTTAAAATTAATTTTAGCTATAAATTTTTATTGGAAACATGTACTTTTCATTAGAAAATAAAAGAATTAAAGTACAACTGACAAGTTCTGAGCAATTTGACAAATATTAATTTTCAGTTGTGATTAGAAAATGTAAGTAATAGTACAAAATTTCTATACACACGTGATCATTCTTTGAAAGTATTGTACTTATAGTTGAGGTGAAAAATGAGAAAAGATAAAGGTCATTGCTTATGAATGTTTACACACGCGTATCTAATTTAGCCATTAAACTTTTGAATTGAATTTGTGATCACAAGAGTTTTCTTGCAATTATTAATATCACATGAAATTGCAAATAAACGTGGCGATGCGACTAAAGATATTATGCATATTGTAGTACGTGGCTATTGAATTCAGTTTGATACATTTCTGAACATATTAATGCAGATCGTAGTACATAATTTGTTTACCTTCTTTTCATTGCTTTATTACTTCTGTCCTTGAATCAACGGTTAAAGGAGCAACTGATCGTGAGAATAACAATATTGTCAGAATCACGTGGTCACAATATGTCTATTATTGAGCAATAACACGATTCAAGGAATGCTTTGAAAACAAAAACTCAACAATAATTACGAAATTTTACTCAGTTTCTAGGTAAAAAATTTGTACATCATATGCTAGGAGGAGGGAACGATAACTAGCATGTTTGATGCCTTATTAAACACGAATACCTTATTGCTGATTAGAGACATCAATGAGAAAGCAAATAATTATGTCCCTTGTTACCTAAATGGTTAATATGCTTCAATAACATTAACCATGCAAGAAAGAGGAAGAGAATCTTGGATGAAGATTGATATATTAATTCCATAGATCTTCATGTCTCTCAAAGAACGTGAAATATTATTGCAATATATTTCTAGACGCTAAAAGCTCCAATTAGTTAACCCTTCGATGGTTTGTTGGTACCTTATTTAACTTCTTGAATTAAAACTTAAAAAATTGTGGGACCAATAATAATGACAAGTAGACTAATAAATATACCTTCGAAAATGTACAGTTTAATTAATTGGATGAGCCGATTAAAGAAACAAGTGCATGTTTGATTCAAACAAAACAATCTTTCGTTGTATCCCATAAATCACTGAACAAGCTTGAAATCTAAAATCTGTAGGTTGCTGTCCAAACACAAGGAAGCTGATACATAAAGTATTTATTTGTTGAGAAAATAATAGACAGGAATCGCCGCTGCTCACTTTAATGAGACTTGTGGGTGAGAGTAAGACGAACCTTTTCCCTGGTGTTTAAATATGGAAATTTTTAATTAGAAAATAAATTATTTATCAATTATTATATTCAAAATATACAAATATGTTATAATGTTGTATTTTTTTAGAAAAGTATTTGATAAACAATTGGAATATGTAAATAACCAGAAAATCAGCTATAAAATGCGAAAAAAGAGAAATACGTATATATATAATACATGTTATGTGGGTGAGTTGTCTGGTTGGCTGCATATTATAATTAATTACAAAGTAAAGTTGTTCTTTTTATTACTAAACGTGTTGATTAACTAACATAATTTTGTTTACTTAATTTTATAAATTAGTTACTGGAAAATGAAAGTACATTAATTTTTTTTTCTTATTTTCTGTGATGAAATATGTGGTTGTAAAAAATTAATGTTACTTGTGTGTAGCCAGGCATAAATTGATGTGCGGTAACATGTTAACATCACTATCTTTTTCACTGTTTATTAAAAGAGATAGTGTAAATCAAATATATATGTTTACACTTGTGAAGAAATAATTTGAGGTCCCAAAAAATAAATGTGAAGAAAAGTTTCCTAACGAAAGAAAACGAATAAACTTTGTGCAAGAGAGTGTGATGAGCTAGCTAGAAACGGTAATGTTGACAAGTGGTATATTCCTAAAATTCTCGATCTTTATATCTTTCTCATGACTGACTTAAAGTGATGTTCGATCGGAAATTGGATGTATATTTAATGTAATTAAGATAACACAAGGTCGGTGCTTTTGCCACCCATTATATATATATCGAGATCTTTGATTTAAACACGTCAAACCCAAAAGAAGATTTGGCCACTAAAAGTTATGGTGGATGATTATATCTGCCTAGTTTACCCGTAATCTTGGTTTTAATTTATCTTAGTTGGAAACAGGTGGAGTTGGTTTCCGCAAGGGAAGTTAAGGGAAGAATATGAATATTTGAGATTTTATTGGGGTTGGATATATGCTTTTGGTCATGTCTTTCTCTTATTTTTTTTTGTTTACTTGAATAGTAAAATTTTGGCTTTGAATTGTGGAAGAGCAAAACGGTTGATTCATTTCAAAACCATGATGATATATATTTGAAAACATGAGTTGTTAGAAAAGCTTGTTGCTTCTTTAGAGCTTTTTGACATAGTTGTATTAATTATCCCTTGTGGTGGTTGTGGAAAGAAACTAAAAAAAATCTAACTCAATCCCCACCTTTTACCTTATCGAATTAACACATATCTTAGCTGTGAATTTGATATATGACCCTACTATATTGAACTCCTAGGATGATAACATGGCTTATACACGCAAGTCACCTATTTAGTCAAGCTTTCTTGTTAGTTTTAACTCGTGAAATGAAAAGGAAACATAATTAAGTTGAACCATCTTTTGGTTTCTTATCAGTCACTTTAGTCCAATTAGAGGTATGATTAAGTTTGAACATGTTAAAATAAAAAGTAATTATTACAAGACATCTATTTTATTTTTTTCTATTTCATTTTTACTTTATTTCTTTCTTCCTATGTCGATCTATTCATTTTCTCTTCTATTTACTTTTCTTTATACCACTCTCTTTGGTCCACTCATACACTCAAAAATGGAATGTGCCTTACTTCACCATTAAATATTTAAAATTAGCCCTCCCCAACTATGCATGTAGCTTAATTGGGACCATAAAATTTTAATTAATTGGTTCTTAACGGGGTAGTCATTTTTCGTTGTAATTGGCTTGAGCTTGATGAATTGAAGAAGTTAAGAGAGAATAGCTCAACCATTACGCGCAGTGTATTAGACGTCATACACAATCTAATAAATGAAACAAAGATTGTTATTTTATAGTATACGTAGATAGGGACTTCTACAAATTGCTACCCTCCAAAAGTCATCGTCAAGATACCCAATCAAAATGAACACAAGGATTGTTCACGACTACGATGTAAAGGACATTCTAGGAGTTGGAAGCTGACTAAGACATGATTTTTTTTCCAATTTTATTTTCATCTCCCCACCCCCACAAACTTGGATCTTGATTGGCTTCCCCACAAGTAAAGTTTAAAGCATATTTGGAAGAAAAAAAATAACCTAAAAGAAAAATGTTATTTACTAAATATTTCGAAGGTCTTTTTACTTTATAAAAATTAATAAAAATACTTTTTTGTTAATACACCTAAAATTTGAATTTTAGTTTTTTTATACTTTGGATATGTGAGTATTTTTTTTTCTTGAGGCAGTTAGTTTGTTCATAATTAGTTTTAAGAGAAATTCTATTCATTCTCATACTCGTACTATAATCAAGAGAAAAATAGGAAGCAATTAACAAGAAAATAAAATAAGTATAAGATAAGATGAATAATGTGATAACGAGAAATGAATAGAAAATTAAATAGTACAAAATATTATAAGTATGGCCCAAGAAATCTACTTTTAACATTTTTCTTGATTAAACCAGATGGAACTATAAATTATAATTATATACAGTGTTATATATATGCGCTTGAGATTATATTTCATGAAAGTCTTGCTTTTTGAATAGGACGCATTAGGTATAATCATTTTTGTTGGACCTTTTGCATATGCATATGGTTGGGAAAAGGTAGATTAATCATGGCTGGGAAATTCATTTTAATGTGGGAAAAAGAGTAAAAAGTATAGCGTATAAATCATATTACAAGGATAAAATCTTTGACTTCTCAATCTTTGTTCACTAGCTATGTCACATGAATCATAAACACAAATAGTATTTGCGCCATCATGAACTCAAAAAATGTGCAACACTACTTTTTGCTAAATTTCATAAAATTCGTCTCCTTGCTTTACTTTCATTTTAAGTTTTCTTTAAAACTTCATTCGGTGAAATTTGTTACTATATTATAAATAAGCATTTATCATAATGTATATTTTTGTTATTTTTTATTTTCATGTGATTCAATGATAGAAATCAATTTATTCACTGGATCATGTGATATGAGATGCACTGTATATAATGATAGAACATAGTTTTGCGTTGTTCTGTATACAAGTTTGTATCTATTTCTATATACATTCCCTAGTATATATCAACTTGCACATTAATCAATTTCAAAACTTATTTAATTATATTTTTTATGATATTTAATTACTAATTTAAAAGAGAGAAACATGGATTGACCTATAAATCAACCCCACTAACTTAAAAGGAAGTTTTAATATGTTACACCATCGACCTCTATTGGTATGTCCTATCTTAAGCACTTCATTGCATTTCTAACTAGCTTGTCGTCATCACCCTAAGAGAACAGTTATAATAATTTTTTTAAAAAATAAAATAAAAATAAAGAAACGTTACATTTAATATGTTTAGTTAAAAGATAAGAAAGTAAAGATAAAGAAAAACATAGATAATAACATTTTATTTTATCAGAAAGAAAATATAAGAAAAATTTAATATATAAAACAAAAATTCTTTGAAGCCCTAGAAATCATTTAGCCTTTAAGCCAAAAAAAATAATAATTGAAGTGACTAAGTCTTTAAGTTCGTTGACATGAAATTCTGATTGCTTCACCTGACACACATGAATGATTAAGATTGGTTAATTGAAAAAGTTTAAAAACTAGAGTGGTACTAGTCCTCCTTAGAGTTTATGATTGATAAATGGCAATGAAGGATTTTCGTGTGCAACAACACCAAGTTTAGTTTGAACTTTCTCTCACGCGATGGTAACAATTCAGTCAACCACCTTGGAAGTTGGAAAAAAAGAAATTAAGGACGACAAAAGAACACTCATCTAAAGCCGCACGATCCGGCTTTCCGTGTTGTTAAATGCTGTGTGGGGTCTTTAACTATTGACACAAGCCTTCACAATATTTATGTCCCATTTCACATTAATTTGATCTCAACACCAACAACCAAAGATGTGAAAGGCGTAGGGAAAAAGAAAAAAAGTTGTAAAAGCATCTAAGCACTTTAGCTTGTTAGAACTTAGGAAGGATGAAATTTAGGTGAACCATGTCTAAATATATTTGGAGCACCGAAACACTCTTAAACATGTATGTATGTGATTTATAAGATTGAAGTGATCATAATGTGTCATAAACACGGTAATTATAAAATTCCATGGTGTGTACATTCTAACATTTTCCACTGAAGTGGGGGCATTAGGTGAAACGTTTCATTATATGGAACACTATAGACAATTGAAAAGATCTGAGTCTTGAGACTTGACTATGAGTCAGTCTAGAACAACAATACCACACACATTCATTAAGCATCCATTTTTTTAAAGAAAAACATTTATTGGCAAGTTCTTATCTAGCTACCATGAAATATACATATAATTAAAATTTCACTCACTTCTACATCATATTTTCTCATTTCTACGTCATATTTTCTTCTTTAATTAAAGACCAATCATAAACCGATTCTTGTTTGATTTAAATAATTGAATTTATAAGATGGGGGTAATTGTCCTAGAAAACTAACAAAATGTGAAATTTTAAAATTATTTTTTTTTACAGAGAATTAAACCACTTCAGACAATTAAATCATTACGTTACATGATATTTTTTTTCTCTTTATAATTATATTATATTTAATTTAATTTATATGATATTTTTTTTCTCTTTATAATTATATTATATTTAATTTAATTTTTTACTACTTTGAAATAAGATAAGACTCTAATCAGGTACATGGTTTAATTAATAATAATATAAGATTAAGAGTGAATAAGGAGACTGTCTCACCCCACCCATGAGCTTTGCGTGTCAAACCCGCGACATCTGCAGGGCGACTTATAAACCCGAATTTTACAGGAAAAACTAAGGGTACAGTAGGTAAAAGTCTGTCCCACGTAATTCGTGAGCTTTGTGGGCTAAACCCGCGAGGGTGACGCGTTTAGGAATATGTGGAAAAGTTTATACCTATATAATAAATTTCAAAAAAAAAAATAAATAAATAAATATATATATATATATATATATATATATATATTATATATATATATACACACGTAGAATCTTTTTATATCACAACAATAGTGATTAACTATTTAGGAGTCTTACCGGTAAAAAATAAAGTGCTAAAAAACTGTAAGGACCAGTTCATGTAAAAATAGCCTATTGTTCTTTTTTCTTTTCTGAATCATATAAACTTTTCTACAGACGTATCAAAATTTTAGGTGAAACATGTGTGATTGTCCCTACTTGTCCTGCATTGATAATAAAGTTATATTGCCATGTTTCCTAGCGTGCACTTGTAATAGATATGAAATTTATTACTTCACCGCCGAAAAGGTTATTATTTTTCACACAAGTGAGGCACCAACACGCGTAACTCTCAATTTTGCTTTTTTCTACTTGTGATGCAAGTTTCCTTTGATTTATTTTAATTTGCATATCCCTACTTATAAGATCAGTTACCGAACCTATAATGTTATATAATTCTAAGATTGCGAGACAGGAAGCAGCAACTAAGATGCAAGGTATAAAGTGCTTCTTTTTTTACCACATATATAGATATTTAAATGTATATATAACAACTTAGAGACAAATATAGCGTAAAGGTTATTTAACTTTTGAAGGCATATTCTTATCTTAAGGCATGCATATATTGTTGTTGTTGTCAAATAAGCTCTCCAATTTTCAACAAAATCGAAATTTCCATTTCGATTGCAGATGCCACTACTTTATATTACAGGATTTTGCTGCAGATGAGTCATGAGATGCTTTCTATGAATGGCTTGTGTACCTTGTTAACTCTAACGTCACATGGAATAGAATATGTTGACGAAAATAGCTAAACTTTTCTTTCACACTAACCCTTCATACTACAAATTTAGTAATTGTTTCAATCTTGATTTTTTTGTAACAGTGTTATTTTAATTCAAAATTTTAAAAAATAAGATATTATTTGTTTTGAATTCTCGTGAATTTGTTATTGGTCATTACTAAAAAAAATTCATTCCGATAAAAACACTGCGTGTACATAAATAATATTTTATTCTTTTGTTATCTGGACATGAGACTAGCTAACCTATTCTAAAAGATGTGAATTAAAATGATAAACATGTATCCAGTATACTCAATGGTACTTGTGAAACCCAAAATCAAAAGCAAGACAAGACCATTCGAATTTCTATCCGTTTTATCTTTTTATCCTTTTCATCTGTCAAAGAAGAGGCAGAGAAAGGGATAGATTACTGATAAAGGGTGAAGATATTTTTAAGGCCTGACATGCATGCCCCAGAGGAAGTAGTAGTAGTATATAGTGTGTTGTGTTGGCACAGTTGGTTGGTACGTTTTTCTAATTTTCTGTGGTTCCAAAAGCTCGTGTGGTCAAGTTGGAGACAAACGTTTGTGGTGCATATGATAGTAGTTAACAGAAAAGGTGTTAGAGGTCTCTGCTCAAGGTTCCTCATGTACTTGCACTCTACTCTCTAGGGGCTTTTATTTGACAAAGAGATAAACATGGGACCCCAAAATTGTTCTCTGAAGAAAAAAAAAAAGATAGCTTGATTGACTACTATACTACATGTCTACATTGACATGATTTTGATATGTAAGTTTAAGCTATGAGTTAAAAGGACCAAGAAAGAAAAACAAAAGATATGTAACTCACTCACACGACCACTAACATCGTACCTCACAATTACTTGAGAATTTTTTTCTTTTTTCTTTTATCTTTGTTTTTTTTTTTTTTTGTGAATCTTATCTGCAAGTTTTCCATCACTCATGAAGAGTCCTCGTGGCTAAATGGAGGTATCGGGTCCTTTATGGCAGAAAACGTGGGTGTCCCCACAAGAGCATTTTTCCTTTGTGGCAATAACAGGCAAGTTGCTTTATGCTAAGGTATTGGGTTATAGGCACTTTGAACTTTAACAGAGGGGACAAGTCGAACGGTATTTGTGAGTTGGGGATGGTCCTAAAGTCTTAAATGCACGGTGGAAATCAGTGGTGATGAAATTGAAATCACCAATAGATGTAAGACATTAATGGCTAATTCAAACTAGTATTATGATTTATTTGGGAGATTCGGTGTATCAGAAAAAGTTGGATGAAGCATCTGTTATAGAACTTGCTGATCTAGTCATTCCCAGCTATTAGTACCAATTTGCTAAAAGCACGTCAAGATACTAAAACACATAATAATTATAATATTGCTGCTATCTGTACTACAATGCTAACTACATGCAAGTCACGTGGGATGTCTTAATCAGATATAATTATAGATTATCTGTAGAACAAACAGGTCACTAATTTACTTCATCTGTATTTAATAACACTGATTAATGTGGTGGCATATCATCATATATATGAAGTCAACTCTTTCAAATGAATTAGATGATCAACTTCCCTCCTCATTTTTGGATTAGGCATGTTGTCATCCATAATCTGTCCAATGAACATTAATATCTACTTTTGCTGAATTTTGTTCTGATCAAAAGCTTTGATTTATACGGTACTCTTTCTGCGTACAAAGACTTGATGTGTCGACCACATTGAGAATTAAAACCATATATATTGTCGATATTATAAGAAATATTTGGTAGAAAATTATGATAAATAAGTAGGTAATCAGGTAATTAATTATAAAATATATAAAAAGATAAGAAAAAGAAAAAAATTAATAAAATAAACATATACGTTGTGAGTGGTAGATACTTTTACCAAGCTATTTATATGTGTGACAAAACAAATAAATAATTATTCTGAGTTGCCACAAGATAAATCACCAACATTTTTTTCCTTTAGAAAATTATAGGATAAGAATATCTATAGAAAAAAAATTGTGCTTTCATTTGATATGAATTATTATATAATTAAAAATATTATTTTAATAATAACTATTTTAAAAGAAATACATAGAGTGATTTCTTATTTGCTTCTCAATATTAAAAATATTTTTTTAAAAATGTATGAAATAAAAATATTAAACTATATATTTTTTTCTTAAAAAAATATATTACCTATATTTAGTAAATCAAAGGTACTGTGTATAATTTTTTTAAACAATTTATATTAGAATTTAACAGGCTTACATGGTTAATATGAAAATATTTATATATATCAACAAATTAAAAATTATTTTATATAAATTTTAAAATTATTATAAAAAATTAAAAATCTTATTATACGTCATTGCTTGATTGAATGATAATAATATAAAAATAATAATAATAATAAAAAAATCCTTTACACTTTTTTTCCATGAAAATCAAATATGAATGTTAAAAAGATTTATAATAAATCGCGTAAATTGTGACAAATCTCCTTTAAAATAAACTTTACACTATTTATACACATTGATTATTATCAAACTGAGTAACATTGTATTTATCCTTTAATTTAATTTAAAATTTAAAACATATTATGGTTTTAACTTGTAAAATTTTAAATATAATCGTACTTTTACTTATCCACGTTCGAGACATTTTTTAAGTAAAGCCATCAGTACAAAATATTCTTATTGAATTAGATACTCAATTTGTAATTTAACTAAACTATAGTTTTTTATTCTAATCACAAAAAATTAAATTATTCCAATGAAGTACGAAGTCTTAAATCATTCGAGAGATGCTTAAATGATATTGTAATCTTTGATATACAATGATGAACGAATTACTTTCGAAGATTTTTTTCCCCCTAGTTTCTGGGGTCACTAGAAGTTATTTGACATTGAATTATTAATTTTAAAACTTTAATCATTTTTAGAAAATTATAAAAATGATGTTATGAATGTTTTTTAATCCACTTTTGTTGATGGACTATATTATGAGCATTTTTCTTTAATATGTTGTTAAATCAATTTATTTTATAAAACATATGGAATATTCAAATCCTAAAGCTAATAGAGATTCAAAATTACATGTCAACCATGCTGAAAGTTACAAAAAGAAATTTTGAGTCAAGCTTCAAAGTTAAAAACTTAAAATACTTTAAGCAACTTATGATCTAATGATTTAAGACTGCTCCAATGATTTGTCTGTAAAATCAGGTGTGCTATTTTCTAAATTCGGAGATTTAATTGTCTATAGTATTGGCAGCCTCAAATCAAATAAGAAATAATCATGCCAACCAGAGAAATAGCAAACCAATGCAAGAAATCAAGCTAGTGTCCATCAATAGCACACCAGATAAAAGATAATTAGCGTCTAGATTCTTTAAAAAATATTTGGGCTTTCTTCGGTACACAGCAAGAGCTAAAAGCCCAATATGAGTATCAAAAAAATGTCTATGGAACACTGTTTATGCTATTGCCAAAACAGTTAAACTAATAAATTCCCAGCATAAGAAATGTGTAAAATGATTTGCGTCCTAGACACCTAAGTTTGGTCATATATAGACTTGAACTGATATACAATCTTTCATGCCTTGTGTAGTATGGATAAATTATAACATATTTCTGTACTAATCATAGTTAAGGAGGGACATTAACTCCACCATCATGTTGTTTTCCCTTCCCGGTCCCCAGGTATTTCTTCCACTTTTTGATTCACTGGAGGTGCTTCAACTGTAGGTGTCTTCTGGTCTTTCTGAACAACTTCTGCAACTGGTTCACTAGGGATGCATGGTCTCCAAATTGTTTCGTTGCCGACATCCATCAGTGCAATGCCCTTTGCAGTCAAATCAGTCCTAATCCTATCACTTTTGGGAAAATCCTTATTAGCCCTAGCTTGAGTTCTTTCTTCTATCAAATGTAGCACTTCATCTTCTGCCAGACCTGCTCTCTTCAATGCCTTGTCTTTCAACTGCTGCAAAATCTGAAGAACGAATGACAGATGTTATACATTCGCAATAGCATTTCAAAAGAGTATGTCTCTTAGATTATACACAACAGGCAATTAAACTCATGTTAATAAAATGAATCACCTCAGCGTAGGATTTAGAGGACAACAATCCTAGTACGTCCAAAACTTTTACAACTTCTTTCTCAACTTCCAATAAGGATTGAACCAATTGCAACTGTGCTCTTTTCTGCATCTTTTTCTGGAAAGACAAAATATATTTCATAAACTACTGGTGCATTTCCAAAACAAGACCATGCGTGTAGCACCCACACGTGCATAACAAGAAATTGATTCCATTTACATACCTTTAACATCTTCAAAGAACTGTTCACAAATTTCAAGGCCTCTTGGAGAGCACCAGTTATTATCACTGGCGTCTGCAAGTCATCTGACATTTTTGTCTGAAACTCAACATTCAACTTCTTAATACATTCCTTGGCGACCTCACTAATTTGAGGGACTTTTTCATTCTTCTCAGTTCCATCTTGTAGAAAGGGTGATATTGCATCTTTACCATCTTGAAGAGTCTAACAATCAAAGAACAAAATCCTTTTCAAAGTTAAGAACAGCGCAGAAGTAAAAAGAAGATGCTTTGAAAATATCTTCTTCCTCAAAACAACTAAGTAGCAGGAAAGAAGCACCAGCAATTCTATCTCCAAGACACAACTTCCCTTAACTTACGCAATGGAGTTAGGATACAAAATTTCAAATCCATTCACAAAAAAAGGAGACATTTACACAGACATAATAACAAATAAAACAAATTAATTTCACATTACATAATGGTAAAACTGTCAACCTTGAGAGATAACTCACCCATCAACTTCTAAGCAACAAACAGAATTCCTGATACAGATTATATGGAGGCTGCTTACCTGAAATATATAGTAAATAGCATCTGATGAGTTCTCCAGCTGTGAAATTGAGTAATTTAGCGGAGATCTGTAATGGGCACTAATCAAAAAGTGTCTCAAAGCAACTGGATGGTAACGCTCAGTGATCTGCAAGAAAAATGACATGAAAAATAGATATGCACAGGACAAGTTGTAAAAGACTTCTACAAAGCAAAACCTTCTACAAATATTTGAAATGAATTAAAACCATCATTAATCAGAAGAATGGTGAAATTGTTGGCTAAGGACTGACCTGGCGAATAGTGAAAAAGTTGCCCAAGGATTTTGACATCTTTTCATTGTTATTAGTGACATGCCCATTATGCATCCAGTAACTGATATGGCTCTCGTGATCAGCAGCCCAGCTCTGCGCAATCTCATTTTCATGATGAGGAAAGATCAAATCAATTCCACCACCATGGATATCAAATTTCTGAGTTAAATAACAAGAACTCATTGCACTGCATTCAATGTGCCACCCAGGTCTTCCGGGACCCCAAGGGCTGTCCCAGCTAGGCTCCCCTGGTTTAGCAGCCTGCAATTGTTATTAAAAAATAAGATTTCAAATGTTACCAAAAAAAATGTTGAAATAACTGGTAAAAGTTCCCACACCTTCCACAATGCAAAATCAGCTGGATGACGCTTTCTTGAGTCCACGGCTACTCGTTCTCCAGCTCTATTATGTTCTAGCCTTTGTCCAGACAGCATGCCATAATTTGGGCATTTATCAACAGCGTAGAAAACATCACCATCAACTTCATATGCATAGCCATTGTTTATAATCTGCATAGTACATTAATGATTAACCAACTTTCAAATCCTTAATTCGTTAGAAGTGAGAACTAAAGGCAAACATACCACAACCAGATCCAATGTTTTTAAACTTTTCATGCTTCAATTTTAATGCCATGCATTTTAATGAACTCAACATGCAAGTTCAATTAAATACATTTCCTGTTATCATTAATTAAAAAATGTTACTTTGGTTCCACTATGTCTCATATTTTAAAATTCCTAAGAAATAGAGTGAAAATATAAGGTGGCATTTTTGTAATTATCAGACAAAACAGGAAATTAAAAACAAAAAAATAATATATTTTCTCAAAGCAAAGAAACCTTGAGTTATCATCTTCTGCAACCTCATTGACATTTCTGTTGGAGATTGCATGCAGCTTCTGAGCTTCATATCTCCCAAAATATTATAAATTGTAAAATTGGCCTTTTAACTCCTGTTTTAATTTCATAGTGTCTGCTCAATTTGAATAATTTTATTTACAAGTTAATGAGCTAAATTATCGCAATAGGAAACGTCATACAATACATTGCTGCAAGATTGAAGAGGGAATAGTTTTTTTATTTAAATATTATATATAAAGGTTCAATTTTAACTTTGATGTAGCAGGGTGGAGTGGGGACAGAAAATTCAAATTCATCCTCACTACAAACAATAAGCAGTTATTATACAAGTTTTTTTATAAAAAAAGTACAAAACATAGCATAATGTATATAGATCATCTTATAAAACAAATTATATTTTAATTAACCTGTCACAGGCAACATATAAACTCCAAATGCACTCACGAAAAAGAAGAATTGACTAATATAAAACAGCATGCAAAACTGTCAATTGGAAATTAATTGAAACAAGAGTGGAGCAAAAGGTTTTTTTCAGCAGATTCCATTAAAAGATTTCAAATAAAAGCAAAAGACAGAAATCATATAGCAAAATTATACCTGGATTATCATGTCCTTTATCTCGTCAAGGTGTTGAGAGACACGAGGTTCCTTAGATGGTGTCTCACACTGAAGATCCGCCATATCAGTATTATATTCATCACAAAACCGGTTGCTCAGTGCCAATGGATCCTCCCCGGTTTCATTTGCTCGCTTAATTATCTACAGCAATCCCAAAATTAGCAATCCCTAATAAGTATTAAAGAATCATCTAAGAAACTTGTGTAAAATAATACACTTTCATGCTCCATGTTTCCTAGGACAAATGAACTTGACAACTTCTAACCAAGGTTGTCAAACTAGTAGGATCCTTCCAGGTTACAATGCTATGTGGAGACAAAATTTAAGATGGTGTGAAACTCGTAGGATCATGCAATCCTCTGAGCAAAAAATATCACAATTTTGACAAAAAATGCTTGCAACAGCGAGAGAATCACTCAAATTGGCTCATCATTCAAATTCAGTGAAGAAAGGAGAACAGCAAGTCAACAACAGCCAAAATAATAAAATGAAGAAGTTCAAACAATTTAAAAAAAAAAGAAGACAATACTGACTTGAAGACTGATATTTGAGCTATTATCACAAAGGATGATGCTGATGGACACTTAGTCTTAGACTAATGAAGCACATTGGGATATGTACTGTGTGAATAGCTTATTTTAAAAGTTTTGTCCAAGTAAAGTAAGTTCTAGTTAATAACACAGATTTCAATGGATTTCTACATCCAGTTGAAAACTATTCAGTAGAAGATAATACTAAAGAAAAGAAAAGATTTGATGGCAATCTAAGAACCTAAAAACCTCAATCCTCTACCATACGAGATAATGGAAGCATTCAACCCATGAGACCATGTCCAAATACATTTCACTTAACTAGGTGAAGCTACTGCTACTACATAAGTACAAATGGTCTGTTAAATTAAGATGCTTCAATTTATTAACACAAACCTCATCTCAATCATCATCACATTGATAGCATATGTCCTTACAATTTCATATTGTAATCTTATATCACACAATCACAAGGATTAAAATTTAAACAGCCAGAATCATGTGAAGAAAAGAAGGATGAAAACACTTAAAAAAAAAATGAACAAAATCAAAGAAATCTTGTCGCAACCTAAGTTGTGACAGAACAGCAAAAAAATTAATAAGATGTAATGGTATACTATGGTAGCAATCACATCATGAGAGCAGGTTAGATATTGTATATTTTGCATTTATCCTCACCTTGTCATCAACATCAGTGAAATTCCGCACATAAGTAACCTCATAGCCCAAGTACTTAAGGTACCTACAAGTTTTCATGTTAACCAGAGCACAAACCACATGTCAACTCCCAATCTTCACATCTATAATGAGCAACAAAAGAAAATCGAAAAGATGAGCAGAAAATAGGTTTCAAAAATGCTCCTAGATAACCTAACATCTAAAAATACGTAAATCTGAACAATAATAACAACTAAAGCTACACATACCAAATAGAATCATCCATTTGCAGAGTTATTACATAATTATAAATAAATAAACACAACGAATAATGAACTGAACCATGTACATGCATTAAGTAGTGGCATATGAAGCAACTCTATAACCTTATGCTAAATTCCTAATTTATTCGGCGCAGAAACAAAAGGAATGAATGATGAGATAGAGTGAGTATGCACCTGAAGAGGATATCGAAGGAAACGGCGGCGCGAGCGTGACCGAGGTGGCTGAAGTCGTAGGCAGTGACGCCGCAAACGTACATAGAAACCTTGCCGGGGACTTTGGATTTGAAGATCTCTTTCTGCTGAGTCATCGAATTGTAAACCCTAAAATCACCGTTCTCCTCCGCCATTGTCACACTCGCTTGCTGCTTCCTGTGACTGTAGATCAACGCTGAATCGAATCTCACTTTAACTATCACTCGGTTCGCCCTAATTTTTTTTTTTCTTTTTTCCTTTAAGCCGGTCTCTTCTCAAATTTACTTTTGTCTCCGTCAATAAAAATATTATAGTAATAAATAATAAATGTCAGTCTTCAGGGAAGATATTTTAAAATCTGTTATTGATATGTAATGCAATTACACATTAGCGTTTCTTCCACTGTAAAGGAACTGTTCTTTATTTCCATTTTTTTTTTTTTGTTGAATATAAAAAAAAAAGTCAACAAGATGTTTCTTTTCATTAATTACAGTTTCTTCTTTATATTGGCCTCTTTTTTTTTAATTAGTAGTGGGTTTTTATTAATCAAGTAACTAATTATATTTTTTACTAATTAACATTTACCAAATATTTTAACAACTAATCCCTCTATTTAACAGTTTTGCAATCTCTTTTTTATCTATCATAATTTTAATTGATGATTCTATCCATTTTTAAATTTTAATAGTCATTTTATGAAAGATCTTGAAAGAAAATTAGCTTAGTCATTTAATGTGTTTTGAGTAACAATATTGAGTTACAAATTAGTTATTAATCATATCTTATATTATTTAGATTTTTTAGAATTTGAGATAAAAATAAAGTATAATGCTTAGATATTTTATATATATAATTATTTTAAAAAAATATTTATGGAATGGATTAAAATAGAATAAATTCAGACTCATTCATTTCTCACCTAAAATATTTTTCATTTTTAAAAATCATTAACAGATTATATTATCCAATCATGCACTTAATTTTATTATTAAAAAAAAAAAAAGATGGGCTTCTTTGCAAGTTGGAGGTGGAATCTCCACTATAGGGTTGGGAAGAATACTTTAGCATGATGGAAATTTTTTTTTATATCTTATAAATTTCTGTCTACATCTTATAAATGCATTTTAGAATTACTATTTCGAAATGAATTTATAGGACAAAGATAGAAATATGTTGGGTTCCAAAAGTGTGCCTAGCTACATTACTTCTTTCTTCTACACTTGTTTGTTCAATCCAAAACTTATGGATTCAAACTGGTGGCCCGTAACACCATTGATAAAGTTTACTAGGCAAAAAAATTATAACAGCCCGTCTAGTTGGAACTTGGTCAATGTTCAATTGGTATGTGTTGACTTAATGAAAAAAAAAAAAGTTGAAGGGCTTTGACCAGGACTTGTAATATTTCCTTCCTTGGCAAACAAGTTTGCCATTACATTTTCAAAATCATCACGTAATTTCATAATAAATATGGGTGAAAGTGGGTTCTACTAGTTATAAAGTTCAAAATCATCATCCTTCTAGATCTGCCATTGGCTATGCTTCTCGTCTCTCGATCCGCACCATGCCCTTTTTCAAATAACACATGGGTAGCTTCTTGTTCTTAATAAAACAAAAAATGGAAAAATTGATAGATTCTTACGTGAGGCCGAGCACCCAATCCAGCCTAGGTTTCAAAATCATGATCGACTAATTATTTTACAACCTTTAGCTCAATGTTCCTATTTACCCTCAAAATATGTCTTTTCTGACACAGAATTCATGATAAAACAGCAATTAAAACAGGGGGTCTTGACTTCAATTTTCATATTTAAGTTTATATATTTTTACCCAATATTGACAGGATGTTCGGGTGTCTTAAGTTTTACTATCATTATTTTCGACTATAACTTTACGTGGCATTTTAAGATTTATTATTATTTTCATCTGTAACTATTTTTGTAATTAATTCATTTACATGATATATATATATATATATATATATATATATTTTTTTTTTTTTTTTTTTTTTTCATATATTTTATAGAATATTACAGTTATTTATTAATTATTTTTTTTCAAACTAGCCATGAACTTATACACTGTAAACATAGATCACTCGTAACTTTCCCATGACTGGCACTAATGGAAAGGCTTGACATATCAAATTCAAAAACTGCTAAAAGTAGATGAAGTAAATATCATCCTACACAAATGAGAGGCTGACATTTGAAATATCAATTTTTACTTTGTAGTCACTGTCTTAGTTTATGCAGTCCAACGGTGCCTTCTCCCCGTGCAGGGAATACCGCAACTACCACTTATTTTTCCATGTGAAACACTTCATAATTGCAGAATGTTCCTGCTCATATCACGTGCCTCACTCCGAGTTGCCTCCCACAAATTACAATTACTGTCGAATCCTCTCATTGCTCAAAATTTTTATTTCTAGATAAAACCAGACCCCTTATAATAACTTTCTAATCTAACCCTTCCCCTAAATTATTTTTAGATTAATTAAATTTTTCATCTCTTTAATGATTACTATTCTGTTTTTTATTATAATTTTATTTTTTTAAAATAATTTTGATCTCTATTATAAATATTAAAGTGATAAGATAAGAAACTCTAATATAATATATTTAATGATTAATTAAATTTTAAAGATTAGCTTTTTAAAAAATTAAATAAATATTATTTATTATAAAAATGTATATTGTATGGAAGTGATATATTATCCATGTTATTTTACATCTAATGATGACCTTGTCTCGTATCCGTCGAAATGATAAGACAACTTAATTTTGTATTTAATATTGAATTAGAAGACGATTTACGAAAATTTAGATTCAGTCTCATGATAAATTAAGAGTAAATACATGTTCCTAAATTTACTATGTCACCCACCTACCTAATTAATTATTGTCTAAGAAATTATGCTAATTAATATGATTATACAAATATTTCCGGTCGAATATAACTATCCCACAACTCATTCATGAAGTATCTCTAAAATTTTTATCAATCTTGTTCTCTAGCTAAACTACTCAAACATTTCTACGTCAGCATTATTTATTTGGCTGCGTTACCATTATCCAGTTCCCAACAAAAATAAAATTAAAAGTTAAAAACTTAAAAATTAAATTTACCAAAATAGTTAACCCGGGTTACTGAAATCTAAGCAAGATAGTGTGATTTTGCTGCACAAAGGGACATCACCACCTTTTTCCTCTCCAAGATAAATAATCCTACTTTTATAATAGCTGAGAATGATATCTCTCTTTCTCATTATCGTAGTCCCCGGTGGGCCATGCTAAAAGAAGTAGACTATCGCTATGAAATTGATTAATCTAGTTTTTTTATTTAAATATTATTTTTTTCTTAAAAGAATTAAATTATTTTGGACCATATTAATATTGATGTGGATTATGTATGACTTTATTTATAAGATGATGACTATTTTTTCTAAATCTAAGTAGTACTTTTTTATGAGTCTCTTTATTAATTACGTTTTTTTATTCTCGAACTTATTCAAAATTATGTATACAAGGAATATAAACTGAGTTTCATTTGGATCAACTATATGTTAGTATGAAGATAATTTGAAATTATACATACCTTCCTTAAAATGTGATAAAATTGTATTTGTTATTTTAAAAATTCATTTCAATTATCTTACTATTTTCTTGTTTTTTTTATTGAAGAGTATTTTTTAATTAAACAGAAGAAGAGTGACAATGATATCTAAACAGACAATCCCCCTACCCTATCCACAACAAAAAATAAAATAAAAAAAAACAAAAATTAATCACATATGCTCCACCAGTTTGCCGATGCAATCCATTTTTATGGAAATATTTTAGAAAATAGATCTTACATCGTGTCACTTGCAATAGTATAAAATAGTCTCATTATAAAATTCAACTATAAAAGGTTTTACAATATATGTACGGGAGATATGAATCGATATTCACAATCTTGATATGATCTTACAGAAAATATTGAGTCTTTGTAACAGTCTTAATCAAAAGCTGCAAAAAAAAAATAAAAATTACTTTGTAACTAAATAATCAATGAGACAATAATTCTATAATGAAAAATGCTTCACTGGACACTAAATAAATAGTTCATCCGATCATATAACACAATTTTAAAAAAGAAGTAAGTATAATAACAAATGTTTAAAGAATTTATTCCAAATTACCAAATAAACAATCCATCGCTCCGTCATCAGGGAACAAAAATTCAATGGAACAATCAAGAAAAAAAATAAAATAATCATTGAAAAAAAAAGACCAATATAACAATTGGAAAATACACAAAATCAATTTCAACTAAATAAAAAACTGAACTCCAGAATTTCTGCAAAATTGAGCAAAAATAGAAAAACAAAAATTTGGGTGGCAGCATAAACAACAAAACTCATTAAGGGGTGAATTTGAAGAGCTACAGAGATTCGTGTCTCTGCATTCTGATCTGCTTGTAGAAGCTCTGAATGAACCTCTCTGCTTTCTGATCAACCGATTCACCTTCTTCATCCCCTGAACCACCACAATCCTCAAACAAATAATCCTCTCCCGCCACGAGTGCATCTTCAATTTCAAAGGGTGACACTGACAGTGACACTGGCAGAGCCTCCACGTGGCACTCCTCGGTTCCTTCTACTTTGAAATTCCCTAAGCACCAGTATATATACAAGAAGGAACACAAACCTCGGTGGGGCCCTCTACTCTTGAACTGGTTTCGATGGTAACTACGTTGTATGAGGGGAGTGCTCGACGCGGAGAACTGATACTCTCCGTAACTGCAATGCCTCAGCAGCTTCAACTCCTCGTGTTTCCTTAATTTCTTGAGGAGTACGAGGAGCTTCGGCATGATGGGTTTCTGAATTTGTGCATGAGAAGAGAGAGTCGTAGGAGATGAAGTGAGACTTTGTGGAAAAAAGGTGATCTTTTTCTGGGCATTTTTGGAGGATGGTGTGTTAACTTTGGTGGGGTTTGAACTTTGAACTTTGAAAATGCAAAACATGGTGAAGAGTGAAGAATGAAGAGTGCTTTAAAAGATGGGAGATCGGAGCCAAGCTGTAAAAGGCATGGTCGGTTGTGTTTTCATGGTACTGTGTTTGAAGGAACGTGCAAAACTAGCCGTTGAACCTCTCGTGGGTACGCTTTCCCTCCAAAAATAACTTTTTCGTTTCACTTTACTCATGGATTTTTCTTTTATTTTCTTTTTTGGAGCTGTTGTTAAATAGATTATTTTTTTTTATATCTGTATGCAAAAAAAAAGAAGAAGAATACAGATTATCTACATTAGTTGTCAATAATCCAGATTAACATTCAAGACAACTAAAACAGAATAATAATTTTTAAACTCCTGAATTTCTTTATTAATATCTCATTTTTCTTGCTTTTTCCTCTATCCTCACTAAATGTTAGGCATCATTTGAAATATTTATATTTTTTTTCTTTTGCCTCTGTCTCACTAAATGTTAGGTGTCATTTGGAGTGTCTAAGTATATTCTTTCTTTGAGATCTTACGAGACAACTAATTTTTGGAGCATACTTCATGAGAATGAGCGTAAGTAAATTTCACAATTCACTCTAGTTTCAATATTTATGTAGCTATTTTGGTTGGTGCATTGTATAATGAATATTTAATTAAATAAATTTTATGGTATATAAAGTATATCGTCATTAAAAAATGCAATGAAAATTGTAATTGAATATATAAATTATATTTTAAAATTTAGAACAAATAATTTAAATTGTGATGCAAAATCATTTTTAAATAATTACTATTCTTTTAAGATCAAGGTTGATTTAATTTATAGATAGAAATAAAAAATTAATACATCGAAAAAGATAATTAGATAAAAAAAATCAAATATAAAGATAAAGATAAAACATGGAGAATAGTTTGAAATGGTTGAAATATTAAAAAAAAAAAATTACAAGGGTACTATGCAAAATATACATTCCTGGAAGCAAGGTGAGAGAGAGAGTATGAAACATTTGATGAAGACTCTAAACTAATGTTAATTTGAAGTCAAATTAATACTGTTTTTTTTATATAATTGATAGATTCAGTTATTATAAATATATAAAATTAACTTAACATATGTCCTTTTACTTAATTTATGAATATAGTTTTTTATATCCTAAAAATACGAATGTGAATTATATACGAATGATAATTTACTAAGCCTTAACATCAACTATAAACAACTGATGATTAAAATTATGAAAATGATCTGTATTTGCTATTAATTTTAAAAGATCATTGTATAGCTAAAAGTTCAAGTGTTAAGAAATGGTAAGTTTTTCTGAAGCAAATTGGTAATTTTCATCGTATATTATTTTATCTCGTGCTCTATCGATAACCAAAGTATTTGTTGTTGCAAGATCTATTGTAGATCTTGACAGGACAAAAATCATAGTCGCGGGTGTTGGTCCCCTTGGGTTACGTGTGGCCGACACAATCGGTGAGTTGTTTGTTTGCAAGGCATGTTCTTGATCTGAAACACTTCATTGTGTGTGTTATGACTTGTGTCATATGGCATCATCGATTATCAAGCACGTGTATTTTATTTTTATTATTGAGAAATAGCCTAACTGTTAAAATGGACTTGGCACGAGAAATAACAGAGATGGAAATTAAGGTGAAAAGAAAGAAAATGAGTGCACAAGTTCAATTGTTTAAATGTAACAAAAAGATGTTATAACGTACCACATGGGGTTTGGCCAGGGGTTGTTTTCTTTCCCTTCACACAATCACTTTCAATCTATCCCTTTATTTTATTATTATGCATTCCTTAGATCCTTTTACGCCTTCTTCAAGAAATCGCTCTCCTAACCTTGCGAAACTGGAATAAATGGCGCGTTTCCATTACCCGATTTTGGTCTTAGGTGATTTATTACACACATCACATGAATTCAGGTGTTTCTTGTGGTTTGAAATTGCAGATATATTTTTATAGGAGATCATTTTCGAAGCTATGTTAGATTGGGATTTTAAAAATTTATATTTATCTATTCTTTTAATAAACATTCAAAGTTATAATAATCAATTAAAAATGAACAATAGTAATATTTGAAAAAAGAAAAGTAAAAAATAAGTATGAAAAAACTGATACAAAATTCCATGTTTTAATAACTAGTTGATTCTGAGTTCATGTCCTTTTAAATAATATTTCTTTACATGTCTAAAAATACAATATTAACTTTCTGTTTAAAAAAGAGAAAATAATAATTATATATATATATATATATATATATATATATATATATATATATATATATGCAAAAATACATGTACTTGTGTCTTTTTGTTTATGGGTAACTACTTTCTTTTTAAAGATAAGAGATGCGCGAAAAGAAAATATATGAGAAAATAGATAGTAGATTTAGTAATTTTAAATTTTAAAATAAATTAAAATAATTATAATAGAGTGGTGAGGAATAAAGTATTCTGGAAAATAAATCTAAAATTTATTTAATTTTTAAATTTTATTAAGAATATTTATAGTTATGGTTAAATTAACTTTAAGTATATAGATATTTTTCATTGAGAATTGGTGGGTGATTTTTATATGTAAAATTAGTTTACTTATTCTTAATAAATTTATCCCAATATTCTGTTTGTAACAAATTTATACTCTCTATTCATTATCTGTGTTCCAGTTGTAACCATGTTATCCTATTTATCTTTTACTCATTTATTTTTTGAAAATTTTTTCCTTTAAATTATGTTTAAAATAAAATAACCATATCAGGATAAAATTCGTTACTCACACGAAAAAAATTAAACTACATATTTAATTGAATTTATTAGAGATAATATTAAAATAAATCTCAAAATTAAATACGTAATAAAAAATTAGAGCATATCAAACCTATAAAAATAGATGGTGCAAAATATAAAGTTAACACAATATTCATTAAATTGAGGGATGCATTAGCCCGCTCAATTGTGTAGATATTTCTGTCCATGCTATTTCTCCACGTACAATAATAAAAAGCAATAAAAGTGTTAACATCAAATGTGTTACGTTTGTAATTTATACTATTGATGCAAATAAATTGATGTATTGGTTTAGTGTTACTACATTATTACTTTACTCATTACGTCATTACTCGTTATTCATAACATTATTTATTGCTTTTATTTCCTTTTCACCATTTTCTGTTACATTTGGTCATTTGAGGAAAGAGTATGAGTGTTATTAATTGTTATATGGGTTAATTTTTAAAATATATTTAAAATGTAAAATTTATAACTTTATATATGTATATAACATTTAATATTTTCAACTAAATATTTTTAAAAATTTAAGACCCTACTGTCAAAAAGATAAATAAAATTTAAGACCCGTACTTTCGTAATTTTTTGTGGTCAACTAAATACCAATAAACCCACTTCCCACAATTTTTTTTTTAAAAAAACTCTAACTTCTGAAGAATTTATAATTTTTTTCTCGATCATAAAAAATATGTCATTATTTTGATTCTAAAGCAAGTTTTGAATTCTCAAATCATCAACGTCGCTCAATCATACAAAATTATAATGTTAACTTTATGTTTCAATAATATCAATTTAGTTAAAATAATTTGATAATACAAAGTGTTTTAGACCAAAATTGATTGGCCAGCAGTACGCATTTCATTTAGATTTTACAAAGTTGTATAAATACATCTGTTTTCTTAATTCAATATACCAAATTCTCTTAAAAAAATATTATACTAAGTTACTAGCTAATCTTTCTTATTCATTATATTAATCTCCTTTTAAAAAATATTATACTATGACCCTATAACGAATAGAAGAAACGTTAAAAATTAAGGATGTAAAATGATTTTTCAGAAAAATAGAAAAAATTTTAAGTGTGATTTTTTAAAAGATATCATACAAAAAAAAATCATATTATTTTTATTAAATTTTAAAAATATTACTCTATAATTTCTTTATAAAGAATGAAAATAATATGAAAAAATAATTGATATCAAATAAAATTTAAAAATAAATAAAATATTTTACTGTTAATTTATTAAAGATATTTTACATCATTAATCATTAAGGTCCAGTCATTTAATTTTGGTCAAACTATTACTGATACAATAATAATAGTTGAATAGTAGACAAAATAATGATAAATAAATATAATAATATAACTCTATATCACCAAAATAATAAATTAAAATGTTATTTTATTGACTCTTAAAATTAAATTTACATAAGAAACATGATATAAATAATCATTAATTAATATAAGTATCTAAGTTGCATTTTATAAGACAAAAATTATTAATACATGACAAAAATAATTTATATCACTGTGTAATCTTCATTAAATATGTATTTTTAATTATTTTTCATTATTTTAGATTAATTTTTTTAAAAAAATTAGAATAAATTGGATTTCTACACTGATTTTTATTGGTATTGTATATTTTCCACTGGTTCATTGATTTTTAGATAAATTTTTTAACACACATGTTTTCTCATTCAATTCATCGATTTTTCTGTTAAATCAGCCTTCTAATTTTCATAAATTAGAGTTATACACTTATACCATTAAAGGAAATTATTATATTTCATAATAATTATTTGAAAATTATATTCACGGTGTTATTTAATTCGACGATAACAAAAAAAATGAAATATCAATTTAAATTGTATTCACAGTGCCATCAAAGAAATTTATTAAATGTTCATAACCTACATAAAATTTAATATTTTTATTTAAGGATTGATATGTTAAAATAAACTAACAATAAATATATTAAAAAAATAGAAAATATGAAAAAAAAACAAAAAAAAATATTGCTTGAATTATAAATTTAAATGAAAAATACAAAATTAATATTTTAACGTTAACAATAAAGTGTTGAAAGATAATAATATATTTATTATTAATTTTGAATTAAATATTTATAAATTAATAAATTTAAGTCAATCGCAGATAATTTTTTTGAAATATTTGTTCACTTAAAAATAAGTTGATAACAAATATAAATAATTTGATTACAAATATCAAGATTATCAATCAATAAAATAAGGGAGATAAATATAAAAGGACGATAAAATACGAGGAAAGATAAGCAGTTAAAATATAAAAATAAAAATTTAAAATAAATGAAAACTTTAGTTAAAGTAGAAGATAATGTAATTTAACACATAATAGTTAAAGTAGAAGATAATGTAATTTAACACATAATTACACATTTTTTTCATTTTTCTTTAATTTTTATATATTCGCTGTTATCTTATTTTAAATATTGTTGTTAAATTATTTTAAAATAAGTAAATATTTTAATTAAAGCATTTCAATCACGAATTATCTTTCAAAAAAAATATTGAACTGTAAATAAAACTATTAAATTTTATGTAGGTTAATTAATTTTTAACGACACTTCAGTATAATTTTATTTTAAAAACTTATTTTATATTTAAATTTATATTATCACCTAATTAAATAAAACAATGAATAAAATTTTAAAAATAAATATAGAAAAATTTAATGATATAACTCCATGTTGTAAAAATTAGACCAACCAAATCAACTGAAATATTGATAAACAGACTTCTATCAAGTTTAAGATAACTATCTCGTATATTAAAAGAATTTATCTAAAAATTGGTGAATTAGTGGAAGATAAATGTTTTTAAAATAAATATTCTAATTTAATATATAAAAATCGATTTAATTCAACGTTGTATCTGAAGTGAAATTAAGTTTTAAACTCACAACTTTTTTTTAATATAAACAATCAGAGAGATTAAAAGTTAGGTAAAATTTCAAATTCAATTCAAATACACAAGCCATATCAATTTCAGACGGTTAAACCTATCAATATACATTGAAGATGTATTTTTCAAACAACAAAATACGTGAAATCTATGAATTAAAACGAACCAAACTACAATTTAACTATTCCATCCAATTGATTAAAGATGTGGAACACCTTGGTCACTCTCTAATATTAATTTCTTTAATTCAAACAAAGGCATAGTTATGATAATCAACCAATATCCTAATGGTATATATCCTCATCCTTTCAAATCCTTGACCACCAAGAACCCAAAATCAATGGTCCGGTTGACCTAGCACCACACGGAAATCAAATTTTAATCTTTAACGAAACGAAACAAAACCATTTAAAAACGAACGGTGAAGATCAAATCACAGGATATCAAAATCTTCCAAATCAACGGCTGAGCGGGAGTTTAAAAAAAAAACGAGGCTATTTCACCCGGGAAAATAGGGAAAAAAATAAAAGAAAAAAAAAAGGAAAATAAAAGAGGGAAAGATCGACCCAAGGCGCAGGTTAGCATAGAGCCTAGAAGGCAAACCCGAACGTTAAAACCGCCTCGTTCTCGTTGTTTCTCTGTTTCTCTCATTTGGCTCACTTAAAAAAAACAGAGAGCTAGCGTTCGCCGGCGAGTATGCAACGAAACGAAAAGCTCTCGATTTTCTCGTGGGTTTTCGCGTGAGAATTTCTGAACTTGGAAGTTCTCTCTGAACAGAAGAAACACAGTTATTGTTGCTGTTTTTTCAATTTGATCTTTTTAGGCTGTGTTTCGTTTAAATGGTGTTTACGTGTTCAGAGGAAGAAGAGAGCATGGCGATGGGACCTGAGAGATCGAATTCGAAGCCTCTTCACAATTTCATGTTACCGTGTCTTAAGTGGGGGAGTCAGCGCCACCTCCGCTGCACCAAACTTCCCTCCGACGCCGCCGTCAGAGATCGCCGATCTCCTGCTCCGCGTGAATTCCACTCTTCGCCGCTGAGTAATGCCACGCGCCTCCCCATACCGCGAAACCCCGAAGACGAAATCAAAACCGAAGAGATCCGCGACATGAGGGTGAGGCTCACGCTCGAATGCAAGACCGAGACCGGTTTGATAAAGGACGCGTATCTCGGTAAGGTGGTCGCCGCCGACAACAATGATAATAACGATGTCCACATGGAGGACGCGCCACCACCGCCGCCGCCGCCGATGCCTCCGGCGGAGGAAACTCCCAACGGAGTTAGGACTTGGAATCTGCGGACGCGGCGGGCTCCGGTGGCAGAGAAGGGAGTGAGGATTGACGAGAGGAGAGGAGGGTCATCGTCGACGCCGTCGCCGTTGAGGACTCACGTTATTCCACCGAAGTCGCTGAAATTGAGAAGGTCGCCGGATAAGGAGGAGCAGCCGGTGAAGTTTTCTCTGACGCTGTCGAAGAAGGAGATTGAAGAAGATTTCATGAAGATTTTGGGCCACCGGCCTCCCCGCAGGCCCAAACGTAGGCCCAGAAATGTGCAGAAGCAATTGGATGTAAGCTTTTTAATCGACTATGTTCTAATTATTCATTCAAAGTTTTCGATTTTGTTATGTTGGAAATTAAATTGTTGATTTTGGTTTTGTGCAGACGATTTTCCCTGGTCAGTGGTTGTCGGAGGTTAGTGCTGATTCCTATAAGGTTCCGGAGGTTGCCGAGACTGGCAAGGTATGTTATTGTTACACTCTGCTTTTGTGAATTTGATTCATTGTTGTTTGAAATTGAAAAGAAAGGAGTAATTTTTAGGTTTTGTTACGGTGTTTAGTAACTTGTCTCGTTTGATTGGATTGTGTGTGAATTGAATTGAATTGACTTTTGGGTTTGATTTTCTGCAGAGGTAGCGTTGAGGTTGCTGAAAGGCATTTTGTTGGCTGCTTAGGATGCTCATCTGAGGTTGATGGGGGATTTGGTGGTGTTTTGTTTCTCTGGAGGAGCAGTGGATGCGTGCCTTTGTTGATTTCAATGTTGTTTTTTTGAATTTTATAGATATAGTTTCATTCTTTTGTTTATAGAATAATACTCTTCTGGACAGTGGTGATTGTTCTCCTAATCACATATGATTCAATAGGATAGTGCTCTGGTCTGCTTTGCTACTTTGCTTTTGAAGCTATCTGGCTTCAAGGATGAAGTTATACTGTGGGAACTTCAAATTTAATTTTGAATTCTAGATTATGTGACTTATCATGATATGCTAGTATAATGAACCTCTTTTTTTCAGTTCTGTTTAGTCTGGTTAACTGTGTGTGTGAAATTGGCTGTGTTTATGAGATTGAGGTGGTGGATGGACCCTTTGTCACAGAATGTTGCTCTTCATTACTGCTTTCTCATTTGTGCTGTGTGTTTGGGAAAAGGTGCAAATCATGGCTTGGAATAAGTTTATGTAGTCATTCATGACTCATGAATGCTCCTTTCTCTGTATCAGAGCTACCCATTGCGAATGTAACTATGGATGCAGTTCTTTCTGGTTTTATATTAACCTGCAGCTAAGCAGCTGCTACTGTTTGTGCATTGTAATAAAGGGGGCAATGATTCTGAAGTAGGGTTCCGCCCAATCGCAGATTGCAAAGCTACAATGCAGGCTAACCGAATGTCCAAAATGGCTTGAAGGACGCCTCCTACACATATTTAACACATGATGAATAATGGCTAACTCTTTAAATTAGTGTAACGGGTGATTAATATATTTTTTATTAACTTAAGCGTTAAAGTATCTATAAGTAAATTTCTATATTATTATTCATTTAACACACTAACCTTCTAAAATCATGAAATATGTTTTCATATATTGAATTGAGCGTTAGAATCTTTTTATTATCGATTTTAACACCGATTTTAACACAACGATGAATAATGATTAATCATTGACTTCAGTGCTAGAAATTTTTTGTTATCGATTCGACACGTGATGAAAAAGGGTTAGTTATCTAAAATCACTTAATATATGACTAATAAATCTTTCATTAATTTAATCAGAATTTTTGAAATTGAACATATATTATTATTGATATAAAAAGCATTTAATATTTATTCATTTTCCGGTCTCACAACTGGAGCCTTAACATTTCTAACGGCCATTGACTTAAAAGTTTTAATAACTTTAATAACTTTCCTAGTTATAATCACAATTTTTACTTTAGGAAGAAGAATTAATTTTAGTATTTTGCCACTATGGTGAACTTGTATCTATCCATGTGCATATTCAATTTTATTTTTATCAAAATTACTGTTTCATTGATAAATATTCTAATTTATTAATCAATTAAAAACTTTCTGTTCTATGAATTAGGTTGAAAATGATTTGCAAGTCAACCTTCTCAATCCCTCTTGCATGATCCTACTTTTGTGTTGGAAATAGCAATGTTGTCCATAAAGGTGTTATGTACAAATGTACAAAAAGACACATCATATAGGAGTGTCACTTGTGAGTAAATTGAAATGGAGATGGCCTTAAAGCCTACATGGTGGCCCAGTAATCATGCCCTCTTCAACTTCCACGTAATAGCTTTTCATCCTTGTCCTCGTCTCAGTTCATTGTAGATTTTTCAAATACCATGGGCAACATACAGTGTAACTTGCCTTCATACAGTAGAATCAAAGAGGGATAGGTGAAGAGTGAGCAATCTTTGTGTGTATGCACATAAAAACCAAGGTGATCCTTGATATTGTATTTTCAAGTACCTTGTGTTAAGGTTGAATCTGTTGAGTGCATGAAATGCATAATTTTCAAAAGTTTTAGTTGTATTTTTGTTTGCTGTTTTTAATGTGGAGAGAATGGTGTAAATATTTTATTTTGTTAATTTTATCCTCAATATTATATAATTTCATGATTTTTTTTTTGTCTTTTAAATAGACAAATGTCATATCTGAGATATTTTGTGATGATTTTTTATGGTCGTGAATAAAATAATGTGGCAATTTTTTTATTAATTTGACAATTTTTTTTATGTGAAATAAAAAACACGAGTAAAATTTATGAAAAAAATGGAGACAAAGATTGTGAAATTATAAAATTTTTAGGATAAAAAATACAATTAATTCTTTTAAAAATAAAATTTTAATTTATACAATTTTTAAAGAAAATTTGTATTCAAAATATAAGTTGCAGATATAAATCTTCTGTTAATATATTCAAAACACTTGCCATATCGGAATAAGATGTTTTATTCATGTGTTAAAAACACATGTGTCAGAATAAAATAAGTTTTATTATTCCATGGTTAAAACATACAGCAACAAAAGAAAAGAAGATTTAAATTTAACTGTGTATCAGGGTACTAACTTTGAAACATAAAAGTTATTTAAGTGAAGACTCTATGTTATTTATACCGAGACAATCTTTACTATCAATTTTTATTATCGCTGTACCAAACAATCTTTTGTAAACATGAACATGGAATAGGAGAGAATACTTGCTTATAATACACTAGGAGACCATCTTATATAGGATATGAGATGGATACTTATGATAAATAATTATGTGTTTAATTATAGTAATTATAATAACTACATTTTTTTAGTATCAAATAATGAGAAATTACAGTTATTTATTATATGACTAATTACGTCAATTAGTCATATAATCTCACCCAAGACAATAAAATCTAATTCTTATTATCTACTTTATTAAATATATTGGGGCTAATAAGGAATATAATAATATTTTGCTTAAATTTTATTTATTTATTTGATATAAACGAAATTATTTACTTTAATCCTTTAAAAAAAAATTATTGACAATGATTAAAATATTCATTTGTATATTGTAGCAAATTTATTATATTAGTTTATTAATTAATATACTATCTAACAATATTCATTGGCGTTCATATAAGATGAACTTTTACTCTTAGGAACCAATAAAAGGAAAACATAACATTTCTTTTTTCCTTCTGTTATTTACAATTTTCCATTCACTTATTTATGTTAAATTTTAACAAGTTAATTACTAATTTAATGAATGACTTTCTTTTCTTCATTTAATTAAAATTCATTTCTTAGCGTTGATGAATTCGATTTTGATTAACTATTAATTCTAAGAGTATTTAATTATATTCAATTTATTGAATGTCTGAAATTAAAACATAATAAATAATTTATTAATTACTATAGTAATTTAGGGTTAAAAGAAACTATTATATATATATATATATATATATATATATATATATATATATATGTGTGTGTGTGTGTATATTGAGATTTCATTAAGTTAATTCTAAACAGTAGAAATTATCAAGTGAGTTACTTTAATAATCACATCTACATGAAAATAATTTATATATGAATTGATAAATAACATGTATTAATTTTTATCCAATATAAACCATCACGTGTATATTATATTGATCTATTCATATTAATATCCTACCCACAATGACATTACAATCAAAAACATTTTAAATTAAAATTATAATAAATTTCATGATAATATATCTATAATTACAATCAAGCACATTGTCAACTATTTAATCTAACCATTAATGTATTTTAAAAACTAATATATATATATATATATATATATATATATATATATATATATATATATCCAGCAATTTCTCTGTATTCAAATGTCAACAAGATAACTGAGGAATGGGGAGAGAAGAGGGAAACTGTTTAAAAGAATGATTGATGTGATAAAGAATTTTTTTTACAAAATAAGGTAAAAATTAATATAACTATTTTTTTAACAAATTATTACAATTATCAACAATTTCAGGTATTTGCTAAATTTGAGGTAGGTAAACTTGCTTGGACTAGGAAGGACCAATCACGTAAAATTCAGAAACAACTTACTATATTTTTTTTCTTTTTTTGAAAGAAAAGAAGAAGAAGAAGAAGTCTTGAACACTTGGTTGTTATTTGTTTACCTAAGGTGAAGAAGAGAGAAAAACCTAAGTGAACAAAAAATACAAATTGCAACTAATGGCATTCATACAATGCAGAATTGCCCAGTACAGATTCACATGACCAGAAAAGATCCTAGAAGAAAAATATTAAAGGGAGTTTTTTTTTTTTTTTTTTTTTTCCAAATGCAAACCGCATTTTGCTCGTATTAAGACATTTTTTTCCCTCTACAAAATGTCTACTTTGTTTAAGACAATCTGAAACAAACACGGTTTAGAATTAGAAGTCTCAGATTAAATTTGACTCGATAAGGAAAATTTCTACATTAGCTTGATGTTTGAGTTAGGCTGAGATATGAAAATTTAAGACTGAATTTATTTTTAGTTCGATAATTCAAAGGTTTATACTTTATGCATTCATCCTATTGGTACTTAATTTTTTCTATTTAATTTCTAATATTTCTCTCAAAGATACAATCCCCTAGTCCTCTTGTCTCTTTCAGCCTTAAATATAACTCTTCCGGAAAAAATAACACCTCATCTCCCCGTCTTATAATTCTCTTCGGGAAAAGGAAAAAAACACTTCCCTTTTATTCATACTTGAAAAAAATTATCATATTTTATTAAATAATTTACACATGTCTTCTTATCATTGGTTCTGCGACATGGTGGGTCAGGAGAGTCCATAGAAGACTTTCTCTTTATTTGGAAGGGAGAATGTATTTTGAAGGGTAATTTTGAGAAAAAAAAATGAAAAGGGAAGTATATTTAATTAGTAGAGGAGTGTCAATAGTAATATAAGGTTTTTATTGAGTTGTGTTTGGTTGGGCCAGCTTGTTGGTCTAATTTAATTTTTTTAATTGACAAAACTATTTACTGTAAATTTAATATTATATTTGTTTTCTTTTCTATGAAATATTTTGTTGTTAATGTTCATTATAGGGTCAACATTCTACTGAGATTGAGTTGTGTGTTTGTGTGTATGTGTGTGTGTGTGTGTTTTTTTTTTTTTTTTTATATCAGTGATAATAGAATTAGAATTTAAAATATTATGCAAGCTATCAAAACTCTCATCACTTGGTTAACCCTATGGATAGTTTTGTTTTTTAATATCTAACACTTGTTTATAAAATACATTAGTCAATTCTGCTGAATCTAAAACAAACGAAACTAATTGATTTTGTTTTTTAAAAATTGATTCAGTAAAGTTAAGTATTTGTCATGAAGCAGTATGCGTTACAATCAACTTGAGTAACTAAGAATTGTTAATCACAAACGTTGGAACACATCATTCATTAATTGACAAAAGTGTTCCTTAAAGATTTTAAAATTTAAAAGGATAAAATAAAGCTGTGAATGTTTCATATATAATCAATAAAAACCGTATCATAATAATTTGAAGATTTGGCATTTGTGAGGCCCCAACACATAAAGAATGTGAAGATGGAATTAAATCCTAGTTAAGATAAACCAAACTAAAACCTCCTCCATCTTAAAAAAGTTCATTCAAAATTGAAAGCAGATAGAGGAAAAGGTTGATGATATCGCCATAGATTGCAATAGCAGCCCAAATGTAATCATCGTAGGTGTATCTTTTGATGAGATCATCAGTGTCGTATACGATGAAACCACACATTATGAGTGCACCAATGCATGCAATGACCATACGCCCGGTCGATCCAAGAGGAAAAAAAATCTGTCCATGATAAACACACACATTAATATTTAAATCACAATCTAATATAATTTCACTTCATAATCAACTGTAATATGCAGTTAAGCAGTCAACCCATTCTCACAGAATTTATATACATATTTTTTTCTTCTCATCACATCATATATATATATTATTTTTTTTTTCTCTTCACATCTTATAACTGGTTATCTAATTGTCTGCATATTTCAGTTGTCTACCAAATATTTTTTAATCTAATAAGAGGAAAATAATTAAATGAAAAAGGAAAGACAAATGAAAGTTAATTCTTACTTGAATAAGTGCGAACAATAACATGACCATAAGGGAAGCAAAGAGGAAAGGGCCTAGGAAACTAAAATCACTTCCTCTTTTAACAGCCCAAAATGTGTACATGGTTAGGCTAGCAGTCACCACACCTGTTAGAAATGCAGCCTCTAGGACAATTGTTGCTGTTGCAGTGGAAACAAGAAAACTCATAGGTTATGGTGAATACAAAGTCTAGCACTATCATATAATATTTTTTTTTTACTAAATGTACTTTTTTTTTATAAGCTAATAACATCATGTAAAATGATATTTATACATACATAATTTTATTTTTATCAATTCATACATGGAACATGATCCTCTTCAGTACTTGTATGGTATAACAACAGAGAGAGAGATATGATTGGATACCTGAGACAAATTTTGGAGACACTGATTTTGAAGTGGGATCTTTCTAAATTTAATAATTTAAGCATATTTGCTTGTTTAAAGTGAATTATGGGCTTTAAAAAGTAAAACGAACTTTTTTCTTCATTAGTTTTTATGGAATATAATTATTAATATTAGATGACTCTTTTAGGACCTAAAATTAGGGTTTTAGTTGTTTTATTCTTAGACTGACCCTGCCTATGGACTGTGTAATTATTGGAAAAAAGGATATATTTTTTTTCTTTTTACATCATTTTCTTTTTTTGCATGGACATTCTATATATGATAATTTTCATATAATTTGACTTTTTAAAAATGTAAAACAAATAATAAAATTTAAATTTCACAAATATAAAAATTTGTACATTTTATTTTATGTATGATTTTCAAACTAGTTATTACAAAATTTAATAATTTCATCATATATGATAATTCAGAATTAGATGATAGTAAAAAAAACTGTTAAATACCTTTTAATTGAATTCTTAATGATAATGTTATTCTAACATCTGTTTGCTTTTTATTCTTAAAAAAAAAACTTTTACGTCTTTTTCTTTTTATTCAAATAAAATTAAGATGCAAATCACAAACATACACATAAGAAAAAAAGGTGATCACGAAGAAACATGATAGAAATATATAATTATCTTCTAAATAATCATATTCTTTTATTAATTAACATTCAACTCCCACCACTAAGGAGCTATATATTAATTCTAATTTCTACGGTGAATAAAGTTTGAAAGAGAATCACTATACCGTCGACAAAAGAACAAGCAAATCCAACTGTAATAGACATTCCCAGGGTATAGATACCAAGAAGAATGAGATTCACCGGATGTTTTTTGTAATATTTGCTCAACGCAAACAAAACTGTATGTTCAAAACACAACCATTATTAAGGTTACATATTAATTATAATTCATTTTCAACACCAAGATATACGTTCAGAACAAAAAAATAAAAAATAAAAAAGGAAAAAGAGAGAAAGAGAGAAAGAAGCGTTGGGCTTACCTATGAATGAGACAATGGCGCCTCCAAAGAATACAAATAATCGATACTTACTGTACCTAGCGAAATCCTTAGCGGGTGTGACGAAGATGAAAACGGAGGCGCATGCAGCTGTGAAAAGAAGCTGAATAGAAATGATAATATAAACTTTGCGTATAAATCCCCATCGTAGCTGAGGTGATTCTATCATATATGGATAGAAGCCATCGTTTTGTGCATGGGAGAACCCTGCTTCAATATCACCTTTGCCCATATCTTATGAAGATGAATCACGTACAAGAGGAAGATGTAATTGATTTATCTGTTTAAGAAATGGGGTTTTGATGATAATTGATGTTGTATATGAAGATGAATCAGCCAGGGAGATTGATTTTGTTGTTGTTGGTCTCTTTTGTTTTAAACCCAAGCCGATATTCTAATGCTTGCATATATAGAAATTGCATTGGTTTAATTTTGGTGTGCTTTTAGTCGTGCATTTTTAGCTTTTCATCGTTGGCTTCAAACCTTACATACTATTAACGAGCATTGCTATTAAAAATAAATGTGATTGTGAACCAAAACTCACATGAGAAATGTAACAACCGGCAAACTGGCCCGGCTTAATCTTGGGCCAATGGTCTAATGAGCCCAGTTGATTATTTTCTTCCGTGTACTTTATTTTGATACCAAATGCATGTCTTTTCCAAAAAAAGGAAATTGGAAAGCATATGAGTTTGTAAATACTTAACTTTTTATTCATCATGATCGTAGCGTGGCGGGTGAGCAAATCAAGAGATGAAAGAGAGTGTTTGCAAGAAAGATAAGAAACATTCTTAATTTACAAATTTGGATGTTTCTGAATTTGTAAATCCAAGAGGGTAGAGATAGAGTATTCCCGATTTATGAATCGGGATTGTATATTTTGAAGGGTGCACAACGACATTTATGTTATTTAATGTAAAATATAGTGCACGAAGGACAAATATTGAGAGGGTACATAAAAGAAAGAGTCTTAAAAACAAGCAAAAGAGTAAAATTCTAACGAGAATGTTTTTAGCATAATCTAGTGAGGGACTTAGAGCCGAAAAAAAGAGTCCACGCAACTTCACGCAAGGAAGAAATATAAAACTAACTTCAATTCTTTGGTCACGTAGCTTCATATTCTCGGTTTTTCTACAAGTCTTTAATTTTCTAAATTTCAACTCATCCGAACAATAAGGCTGATGAAAATTTTAGTGTTCAGGAAAATAAAATAAAATTGCCTCCATTGTTTCCTAAATTCATAAATTGAGAGCAATTTCAACTTTCAAATATACGAAGGCCTGATTTGAGAAGAATGGAACAATAACTCCAAGGTGCAATGGAAAGACAACAACTTAAATAACATTGATTAGGTGGGAGAGGCTTTGGGCTTGGAAAGGAACAACAATTTGGCTTCATGGGGCCTCTCTACTTGGAGTCAGGTAGCAGTACTGAACAACAAATTATGAGTTTAGTAATTTTTTATGGACCTACAACCATTTGTCATTATTGGAACAAGTCCAATGGAAGATAAATATTTGATAGAGACTTCGATATCAAGTAATTAAACAATTATTTATAAAATATAAAGAAAAAATTAATAAAAGAATACGTAAATATATAAATTTTATAATTAATTTATATTTTTAATTAATTGATTGGTTGCATATTATTTTTACATGATCCGTAGCCTCCTTTTGTGGAAGTGGATGATACTTCAATTGCCCATTGTAACGCAAGCAACTTTGCATGGGCAACATTTTCCTTTTTCCTTCCTTTGTTTTTGATGTTTTCTGACATATTTAACACTATTTACCGTGTAGGAATGATGTAGGTCCTTGTCACATTTATAAAAATAATGAATTGATGCCATATTACACAGACGTTATTATTGGATTCTGTTTCTCTCTTTTGCTCCTGGCTTCTATCCTTTTTTTGTTTGAAGGTTGAGGAGGGCTTATGATTCTGTTTTAAGGGGGACCTACTCCAAGGAAGTTATGTCATGGACCCCACTCCCAACAAAAGAAAAAAGACATAAGACATTTAAGTAGTCTAATCTTCTGTAAAGTCATTCATTCATGGCTTATGTATTCAAAGAATGGGCCATGTTGGAAACAAAAACTTGGAATTTTACAATTAGCTGTGAAGTCACATTAATTGGTTAAGACCATGGATTCAAAGAATGGGTCATGTTAGAGTGGTTGATTGGTTATGACTTATGAACTATCACCGTGAAAACAAGCACAAAGAAATAAAAAAAGAAAGAAAAGAACTAGCAGTGTAGATTTGCAAGCTAAGAGATAGAGAGGTATCTTGATGAATGATTTCTTTTTCTTACCTATTCTTTTTGACTGAACTACTTTGTCCTGATGGAACAATAAAACAAAAAGAACAAAATTAAGGGGCCCATTGAACAGTTTGTTTTTGATATTTTTTAGCATATAAAAAAGAAAAATTAAACCCTTACAACAAATCTTTCAATCAGTTTTGAAATGAACAAAAGCCAGTCACATGTAGTTATCAGCAGAAAATTTAAAAAGGATAGAAGGGGGAAATAGCATGGGAGAGAGAGGTCATGAAAGAAGGATTCCTTGTTTATTTGTCGCCTTGAACCTTAACATAGTGATATGCATGAATTATTTTTGTCCATTTCCTTTTCTCAACTGTAGTTTTCACTCTCCAAAATTACAATTTACATCCTCTAAATAATTTTCTAAAATGTACTAGCATATTTTTAATCTTTTCTTGCCATTAATTTACAGTTAGGTTCACATGATACTACATGAACCATAATCATAGAGAGCAGCATAACCCCTTCAAGGATTTGATCATGAATGAGAAATTAAAAATAATCAAAATAAATAAATGAATAAATTAAAGCTATGAACTTTACTATTTCTTCTTTCTTTTAACCTTTCCATTACAGAACAGAGAACCAAATCCAAAAAATCTGGCAGTGGCTTTGGGAATGTATGTTTGAGGTAGATTCAAAACAGGACTAATCCTAACACCATTACCAGAAGATCCACCGTTTTTCTTTAACGAAGGTTTTTGAGACGAAGTATAAAAGTAATATGTACTCGAACTCGAAGATGAAGATGATGATCTTCTGCTTGAAACAGAGGACTGTTTCTGAAGCCTCTGTTTGTGAGTTTCCTTTGGAATCTCTGTTTGCTTCGGATTCGGCGCTGAACCAGTTGAATTGCTTCGTGACAGAAACTGAAGCGAGCGAATCAAACCATTTCCACGAGTAGTATCGAAATTCAAACTACTACTACGCTTGAATTGCCAGAAATACTTGGACGATGGTTTCTCTTCTTCGTTATCTGTTTCGTCGGAGGATGCAGACAAAAACTCTTTGAGCCTCTTCTTTTGAATCTTTTCCGTGGTGGCAGGTTGAGATCGAGAAGATTCTGAGGGTTTGTTGGAAACATTCTTGATTTCCATTGGAACAATCTTTCCATTGGAGAAGAGTTCATCGGCGGAAGAAACTTGTTGAGATAAGGCATTGGTAATGCAGAACACGAAGTCAGAGCTTGAGTTTGAGTTCAAGAGACATAAATCTGATCCACGGTGGCGATCTTCGACACGAACTGATGCATCTTCTGTGTTCTTCAGATCATGTGAGAATGAGATTCGAGGGCTGATTCCCGTGCTGGATATCTCGGAACACACTTCTATTGCCATAGGGTTCTGTTCGGAACAGGGGAACTCTGTTCTGAGAAACAGAGAGAGGGAAATGATGTTGTCTCGAAATGCTGGGGTAGCCGCGAAAAAGTTTCGAAATTTATGGAATGGGGTGAGAGTATTAGTTGAATCGGTGATGGGTTTGGAGTCAAAGGAATGAAAGAGACACACACAGAGAGAAGTGTAGGAATTATGGGGTTGCAAAGTCAGAAATTGCAGCTTTAGCTTTTGGTCGTGTGTAGTATTGTAGGGTTCGAGCTAGGTGCGTCTCCCGAAACCGAAGGAACAATTATGAAGTGTGAGTGAGAGAGATTATGATTATTTAACATTGTGGCTGAATTGTGCGAGATCCTTTTCTTTACTATATGTGTTTGATGAAGGGTAAAGAGAAAGCAGAGGAAAGAGAGAAAAGCAGGTGAAATAATCACCGAAAGGCTATAAAAGGATAACTCTTTATGGAGCCTTCCAAAGAAGCTTTAGAAATCAACACCTGGTGAGTGCCATGAAAGAGAGAGAGAGAGAGAGAGGAATTGACATACACCATGAGATTTATTTTGTGAATGATGAAGGGGAAGAGTATTTTAGGGGAAAAATTATTACATGCTAATGTGCTACTATGTTGTTATATGGCTATGATAGTGTTAACTGTTGAGGATAACTTGTTACCAAGGTGGGTCTTTGCTTAGAGAAGGAAAAAACAATCACTTTCGAAGTTAAGAATAACAAAATGAAGTGTTAAAGTGATCTCTATACAACCGCAATGTATTAAAATGGTATTTTGATCTCTATCCACTTCTGTAAATAGACTAAAAACAATTATTGTGTTTTAACAGTCATATTTATTTTGTCAAATAGATCCATTATAGATATTTTCGGTTAAAAAAATAGAATTACGAGACAATGATTTTCAATTAAAAAATAGCATTACAAGACAGTGAAGATACATAAGTGGGGGTTGAAGTTATATAGAATAGCAAAAAAAAAAAAAACATCTTTATCTCATGTTTTAAATTGGATTGTCTGATTTTCTTTCTCTTATAAATGATATAGAAAATAGTGAGTCCCTCCTTTTTTATAAGATACAGCTGCTTCTGGAAACAACTCTCTTTCTCTTCCATTTCTGTAAGTTACATTAAAATGTAAAGTAAATAATTTTAGTTATTGATAAAAAAAATTAATAATAAATATTATGTAAACATACATAATAAATAGCCAAAATATCGTAATATTAACTGTTTATTTTTAGTTAATTTAGAAGAGTCGATTCCTTTCTAATATTCTTACCCAACTAAGAAACAGGGGATAATGTGATTTAGTCTCAACCATTTTTTTCTTTCTCGTTAACAATTTTAGCTATATATTTTTTTAAAATGACAAATGATTATTATTAAAAGAATGCGATTTGAATCACAAGTTGTGCCGAATTGTAAAAAGATACATAGATCACCAATTGAGTATTACAGCAAGGCTACCCAACAAAACCATAAAAGTCACCTTAGATACTTTGGATTTGACTAGTCCCAACATTATTGATTATGACCTCAAATTACACTATAAAATGATCCAAAATGACAAAAAACCAATACAAAACTGATTTGACATCAACAAAAAAGGTTTTTCATTCAGTAAGTTTTGTTATAAAAATTCAAAGAAGTTATCAAATAATTTAAATAACAAGAAGAATATAATTAGATTTATTTAAATTATTCTTCAATGAAATACTTGAAAATTTATCATTTCAGTTAATTTTTTTTTCTTGTTTTCTATTTTATTTTTTCCAATATGAACAATGTCAATCTTAAGTGCTACTCTAAGTAGTACATGGGGATTGTATTAAAAAATTGCATAACAAGAAAATTCTTGTTTCTTCTTTGTTAGGTGTTCCTTCCTCAAAAATGAAATTCTATGTAAGATATGAGACTCGGAAAATGGATGATTATGACCTTTAAGGTAAAAATAATTCTTCCTTCACATACACGGAGGAAATAATTTCTCCTGCTCAACAATCTTTCTTTTACTTGTTTTGCTTGCTTTCCTAAAGAAAAAATAAATAAAAAGATGAGAAAATCTATAGGCTTTATAAGTACATATCAATGACCACACCAATGTATTTTAATAATTTAATCATCCATTCTTTTAACTATCATTGCACAAGCTTTTTATGTTAATGTCCGATCTGATAAAAATTAAACTGATTTTTTTATCTGGACAATCATCATCAAGGTATAACCTAGTTGCTCTTTTTTTATCTTGATAAGCAAAGTTATATAATGAAAACTGTCCAATAAGACCACTAGCTATGCAAAATTAGACTTGTGGCAATTATGACATAGTTTTTTATGGTGATATCTTTGCAGTCTTTATTCTATACATTTCTTAGTTGTTGAACAATTTTAACTTTTCCATGCATAACTTAGAGCATTAATGGTGTCCTAAGTGGTGGAAACATTAGGTGCTGAGTTAGCATTATGTGGCACGCGATGTAGGGCCCCTTATAGGACAAGAGGCATAGCAAAGAAAAAATGAACCTCGTTCATAGGAAATTATTGTTGCATGACTAGGCACTATCACAAAAATATTAGTACCACATCTTTAGTACTTCTTCAAGCAATGTTAACATCATGATCTATATTATGATGATAACAGAATACTTCTTCAGAGAGAAAGAAGATGAACCTTTTACAAAACTAATACACACATGTGGCATGTATCGCGGTGTGAACAACTATAGGGTGTAGAAAGGGACTAGTGCAAAAGGACACTGATAGTTGATTATGGTGTGAACGTTCTTCAAGGTTTACAAACACACAACCCCGGAAATTAGGTTACCTTTTCATTTCTTAACCTTTGTCGAGGAGCAACTGAAATTTTGCCGAATTGAAATGGACATCCCCATTTTACTTTTTCTAATCATTTTAGCTACTTGGTACTTCACTATTGAGATATAGCAATTTAAAAATGGCTAGTTGATAAGGAATGTTAGGTTAAGTTTGTTTTTTTAACACCTATATTCTCTGTGTATATCATTGTAATTATATTTCTCTCTTTTTCTTTTCTTTCACAATGTTTATTAATATTTTTGGATGTTCAAATTTACCTTTTTAATTTTAATTTTATTAGATTAAGCTTGTTTTTTTAACACCTATATTTTTTATGTATATCATTGTTATATTTCTCTTTTTTTTCTTTTCTCTCACAATGTTTATTAATATTTGGGTGTTTAAATTTATCTTTTCAATTTTAACTTTATTAGGTTAAGTTTGTTTTTTTAACACCTATATTCTCTAGGTATATCATTGTAATTATATTTCTCTCTTTTTTTTTTCTTTCACAATGTTTATTAATATTTGGGTATTTAAATTTATTTTTCAATTTTAACTTTATTAAACAACCACCTGCACTACGCAGTGAACTCATTCATATATGTACATATATATTTTTCTCTCTTAACATTTTATAATTGATTATTTACTTATTTGTGTATTATAATTATTTACCAAATATTTTTAACATGTAATAGACTGCATTAGTTACTTATTCTAGTTAAATGTTTAGAAATTCATTAGAAAGTAAGAATGATGTTAATTTAGTATATAGTAAATAAAAATCAAATCATACGTATGTATAAAAAGAGAATTTAGAAAATCGCGTATGAGATGTGTTTATACGTGGAAGTTACATGGTGATTGATTACGAGTCCCAGTTACAAATACGTTTGGAAACTGCTTAGCATATTCTGCAGTTGATATATATATATATACATGCTGAGTATAGCATATTCTGATTGGTATAGCAGCTAGATGGAAAATGTTAATGTTGATGCGTTTATGATCTAGTAGCTCACAGGATAAAAATAAAACTGAGAGTGGAATCTGCAGGGTAGGTGATCTGATTTGAGAGCATCCCCATATGTGTGTCAGAGTAGTTTTGACAGCGTTGGATCATTGTTGGTCTGTTGACATGGCACGTGGGTAATGACCTGCTCGATCAGATCATGATTCCTGCTGTGGTGGCTAGTGGATTCTATGCATTTAGCATCCTCATGTCATCAATTTTTTTTTCATTATTAGGATCAATCATACATTCTAAGCCATAAAAACTATTATAAGTCATTCTGAGTAAGAAAATAAAAAATAAAAGATCAGTGACATAACATAGTCTTTAACTTGTAGACTGTAGTTGACTGTTTGTAGCTCAGGTTGTAATGTGCACTAAATAAAAATAAATAAATAAATAAATATATCCCTCTCTTTCGATGTCCATGGATCAATTTAATCCAAAGTGACACCAATTAACTGAATATATCCATGACTTAGAATTTGACTTCGTTCTTTAAACCATATTTCTGAGAACAAAAATTAAGTGTTTAGTTTATTTCAATGTCAAGTTAAAGCCGAAAATGTCACACCTTTGAATAAATTTGCTTCTCAACTTCAAATTACTGTATAAAAAGGTGATTTTAGTCTTTTGCTGGTCATATTAATTAAAGTAGAAATACCTATTTCAAGAATCAAAATAATTATTTATTTCCAAATTAATATTTATAGTCTGTGAAATTTGCAAAAGATAAATATTTTTAATCACAAAAATTTTCCTACACATCATTGATAAGGGCAATTTTAGTTAGCTATGTAATATTAACTGTAGTTGTTATGTAATGTTTTCATTAGGATGTGAATATGTGCGGGAAATTTATTAGTGCATGGATTTTGTGACAATTTTACTAAATATGTTTAGATAGAGGAACAAGAACATTTTTTTTAAAAATTTCAAAGATTAAAATAATTAATTTTAAATATGGAAGAAAAAAAATTGCTCCGAATTTGAAATACTAAATAATCTGATTGAGCAAACTCATGGGAGACAAATGATTACCAGTCACAATTTAAAACTAAATTGACATAAACAATTAACTTGATAAGTTTGTGTACGAGGAAACTAGTTTTTGATAGTAATCTGAAGAATTTTTATTAACCAATAGATTAGAGAGACTAAATTCTAAAAGACTTGTACAATAATTGTTTAAGGTTCTTTAAGATTGTTCCTGTGTGAAAATAGCTGTCGTCTTCCTCCCAATATCTATCTCTGTGACAGTCAAGATGCATCTGAACAATCTATATTAGAAGTTTATGTTTGACACTCATGCCAACTTAGTTATCAGTCACAATTCAACCTCTTCTACCTATGAATCTCTTACTCAATTAATTTATGGAAATAAGCTAGCCTCTATTAACAACTTGTTTTTATATTCTTTTCACGTTTATTCTCACAAATTTATCTGTCTCTTTTATTATTTTATATTTATGAAATTGTATATTTATCTCCCAATTTCATTAAACACTTCCAATTTAAATAATTATCTCATAAACTTTCAGTTAACTCTTGGCTTATAAGTTAGTTTTACCTAATATATCGAACGATAATAATAGTGTTAATTATAAATTAACTTTTCATATCTAATATATACTTCAACTACAAATTGACAACTACACCATTACACTTTTAAAATTTTTGTAGCCAAATAATCCAATTGTAAATTACCTTAGACAATTTTTTGTTTTCAATAATTTCAATTTATTTCTATTTTATCTGTCTATTTGTTATCCTTTCATTTTCTTATGAATTAGCATGTACACTAAAACAACAACAACAAAAAGTCATATCACAGAAGTCGACTACATGAATAATGAATTTTACAATATTAACGGGTATGATTAAAAATCAAATATTCTAAAATTATATTTATCATGAGATATCTTTCAAGAACTTCTTCCAAAGTTCTTTTTATCTCCTTTTATTCTATTTTATATTACTAAAAACCATGCAATAATTGTAATCTATTGTTTATCAATCTCTCAATGGTGTTCAAATCACTTCTATAATTTTTTCTTCCAAATTACCTCTATAATTTTTTACTTAAGTTTTTAATGCATGTAATCAATCAATTCACTCATAATATATATATATATATATATATATATATATATATATATTTCATTCTAAAAAGTAAAATAAAATTAAAAGGAAATAAGACGAAAGATCCGAGTTGATCATGGATGGGGCCTCACTATACCCAGGTTGCAGGTTGGGAGGGTCCAAGGGACACCATTTAATTTATCAAATTTGACCTTCATGTTTGGAAGCATTCCATTTGGAAATAAGATTGTGATCTGTGATATAACGGTGACTGATACTCTTTATATAGATTAAAATCAAAATGAAAGTACTCCATTTTTTCAAAAAAGAAAAATATTTCTTCTTGTCAACATCATACAACATTCAAATAAAACTTATTGTGGGCCCATGGCGTGAAGCCCAAGCTGGTGATGATAGAAGCAAGACTTGAAGCCCAATTTGTAACGGTAAACGTCAACGGGAACCTTGAAACCAAGATAATAACATGCTTGTGAAGCCCAAAGAATATTGAAACCAGCAATCTTAACATTCCTCACTGATACGCGAACAATAACGCTATTAGATTCTTATTTTGTTATTTTCTTACACACACACATAAACACACTCACTCCTCTTCTATCTACATACCAAAACCATTTGCGTTGTCGCAGTCACAGGCAAAACCCTAAATTCTCTCACACTTTCTTCGTCGGAATCCGATTTGTTCATTTCCCGTCGCAAGATGCCGGCGAAGGACGATGGCTCCGATAAGGAGAAGTGCCTCGAGCTCTTTCTGAAGATCGGTTTAGACGAACGCACAGCTCGAAACACTGTCGCTAACAACAAAGTCACCGCCAATCTCACTTCCGTCATCAACGAGGTATAATTAAACTTCCACACCTCAATGTTTTCTCTATTCAACAATCCGTCAATGTTTCTATTTCCGGAACCTTTGCATTTCCTTCTTTCCTTAGTTTTATTGAGTGTATTTGTTCGATTGTTTTTTAGGCTGGTGTTACTGATGGATGCAGTCGAACGGTTGGAAATCTCATTTACACGGTAATATATGTCTTTGCATGCACTTGAATTTGTGTCTGTAACATACTCTTGGATTATTTGTTAATTTATTTTGTTGTATTATGTATTCTGCATTGCTCACTGAGATACATCAAGTCTATAATACTGAAGAGAGATTGTCTTTTTTATTGAGGTTTTGTTCTTTTGTTCACTGTTGAGATGGTTGTTTTCGTTGATTTGTTGGGCAGGTTGCAACGAAGTACCCTGCAAATGCCTTGCTGCATCGACCAACTTTGTTACAATACATTGTTTCGACTAAGGTGTGTGCAGTAGATTATTGGTTGCTAATGTTCTAGATTGGTATACACAGTGATACTAACTTTTCTTTCATTTTTTTAAGTGATTCCATTTCTTAATTTGTTTGATTGTTGGACTTTATAATAGTTTTTTCTTTAGGTCGTTAGTTTGGATGAAGTTTTACACTTGAATTATTTCCCCTCTCACTAAGATTATTCTTGCAGGTGAAAACAACAGCACAGTTAGATGCAGCATTATCATTTCTTGCTACCACGGGCTCGGAGAATCTTGATTTGAACAAGTTTGAAGAAGCTTGTGGTGTTGGTATGGTAGAATAAATTCTAGCAAACTAGTCTTGTAAAATTGGCCTTAAGCTCATGTGTTGGTGTGGTAGTTGTGAAAGTAACTTCATTGTAATGAAAGATTTTCACTGATGTTCCATCTTTGGTCTTGTTGGTAGTTAACTGGATTCAGTAAGCATGCAATGCAAGGGTATTGTGTTATTGATATCTCTTTGTTAACATTAGTAAAGGAATAAATTGAAATTACCATTAAAAATAGTTTGAAGTCAAATTGGAAACCTAAACATTGTGTATGCTAGAGATCATGTCCGGTTTTTTATTTAGAAATGAAAAATAATTCCTTACTATGGTACATGCTTGTTTTTAAGTTCACTGGATAATTTCAGCACCTTTTTTTGGCTTCTAGTAGTATTGCTTTATTTAACTTAAATTTGGGTTTTTTAAATTCTAGTTTTGGATTTCTTTGCTCTAGTTACAAACTTTTAGGGTAGACAATTGTATCTTAAATCTTTTTCATATTTGAGCAGGTGTTGAGGTTTCAACTGAAGATATCAAACACACTGTTAATGAAGTTGTCGAGGAGAACAAGGCTACAATTTTGGAGCTACGTTATCGAACAAATGGTAGGTGTTCAGTTTTGCCTTTGATAGATTTAGGGAATTTCAAAGCATTTTAAAGATGTTTTTTTTTTTTTTTGTGTTAAAAAGTCTTGTGGTATTTGAACAAGACTTTTAAATGATGAAAAAAATGCTTGGGATATTCAATTAAGACAATTGTGATAGTCTTGTGGTTTTCAATTAAGATAATCATGATTTTTTTTTCAAAAGTTATTAAAGTCTTTTTTTTTGTGATGAAAAGTCTTGTTGTATTCGATTAAGACTTTTGAATGATGAAAAAAAGTCTTTTGATATTTAATTAATCTTGATTTTTTTAAAAAGTCATCAAAGTCTTGTGATATTTAATTATGATAATCATGATTTTTTTAAAAGTTATTAAAGTCTTGTGGTATTCAATTAAGACTTTTTAAAACTTAAAGAAAGTCTTCTTGTATTCAAAAGTGTATAGATTTCTATGGATTGTTTGATATGATGGTTTGTGCAAGACTTTTTATTTAGTCATCTAACAATCCAACCCAAACCCTTAAGATTTTGTAAGACCTTTTTTAATGATCTTCGTTTGCATATACTACCATTGTTGCCACCATCACCGTATATTACCTTCATCACCACTTCCATCTCCACCATAGATTCTACTATTGTCATTGCCACCACATATTGCTGTCACCACCATTACTGCTTTGTTCGCCATTATGATTGTCGCTATGGTTGATAGTGATGGTGGTGACAGTGCTGATGACAATGATAGAGGTGATGAAAGTATCGTTGGAGGTGACGGCAATATTGGTATGGATTTTTATGATTCAGTTTTAATCTTAACTGTTAATTTTTTTCAGTTATAATCCAAGAGATACCATTGAATGTTTCCTACAAATTCATGAAATCCCTTAAAATCTGATAAATCCATAAAATCCTTTCAAATCTTATGAATTCTTATGATATAAATCCAATAAAATCCAGATTACAAATTTTAAAAATCTTATAAAGTCACTATATTTGTATGAAATCTTTTAAAATCCACTAAATTAGTCTATCAAAATCCCCAATCATGAGTACACCCCCCTTAGTAATTCACACACTCCTCAGATTTACTTTCTTTGAAATTAGAAATTTCAATATGATGTGATTTGACTTTCAAATTTACGTACTGTATAATCATGGTAGGTGAAGTGCATTCTGTGGATGATTAGTTGATTGTTCCTTTTTTATCTTGCTAGTGGGTGAGTTGCTTGGGCATGTGCGCAAGAGGCTGCCATGGGGTGATGCAAAAGTTGCCAAGGTGACTGCTATAGAATGAACCTAATACTATTGGTGGTTGGTTTACTGATTTCAAGTTTTAATACTGTTTAGTTCTTTTCCTTTTTTCGTATGGCAGCAACTTATTGATGCAAAACTATATGAACTACTTGGTGATCGGACAGCAGCAGATGATGAAAAGCCTTCTAGAAAGAAGAAGGAGAAACCTGCTAAAGTAGAGGTGAGTGTGTTTCCAGTTATCCATTTTCAAGTTACTTTTTATAAACTACTTGTAGGTTCACATTTCTGCTTACATGCTTACGTAGGATAAGGCTGCACCTGTTGCTACTCCTGAAAAGTCACCTGAAGAAGATCTTAATCCTTATTTAATATTCCCTAGTCCAGAGGAAAATTTTAAGGTATTTACTTTCCTTTAAAAATTAAAATTTATTCTGTTCATGTGGTAAACCCGATGCTCACTCTGTCAGTGTGCATGGGAACCATTTCCAATGTACTGCATGCTCATGACATGGGTGTTTCTTTTTAAACCTTTCTGGTTGGGGTATTGTTCTGGCAAGGCTTTCAACATTATGAAATTCCCTTGATGCCGGTACCCCTGCTTAAATTTGAAATTTTACTTTTTCATTGAATTGCATCTGCAACATGTCTTGATGATAAGTTGATTTCAGGTGCACACTGAAGTGCCTTTTAGTGATGGTAGTATTCTGAGATGTTGCAATACAAGGGCGCTTCTTGACAAGCACTTAAAAGCAACAGGTGGAAAAGTTTTGACCCGCTTTCCACCTGAACCAAATGGATATTTGCATATTGGTCATGCAAAAGTATGTAATGTGTTTCAAATTTTAATCGCTATGCTGGTTCTTTATTTTTTTCTCCAGCAATCTATTATTATATTTAAAATAAATGACTCTATTGTTCAGGCAATGTTTATTGATTTTGGGTTGGCAAAAGACAGGGATGGAGGTTGCTATCTGAGGTGTGTACTTTTTTCAATTTTTTCATTAGTTATTGTTAGTGTCACCAGAGTGTCTTATCTTTTTTCTTCTGAAAGAGATGGAGGTCGCTCTTCTGAGTATATAACATTTAGGGATTATCTTTGCATGTGTTGAGTATCTTGGACTGAGCTACCAGATTTTAAGTTTGTACTTTAAAATGTTCGACGACTAATACATTATGGGCTTGTAACAATCCCTCTTGATTTTTTCTTTTAAAAACAAAGTCTTTGCTGGATTTCTTCATTTACATTATGAATAGATATATCACTTTGATATTTTTTCAAGGATTTTTCTGGTCAGGTGTTGTTGTAAGGGACAATTCTTTATTACTATATGAATTTTTATCTTATGTTCACTTTGATAGCTTCCAATATTTTTCTTCTGTTCGATTAGGACTTTAGAAGTCAATAAAATGATTTTATTACGTGCAGAGGTTGACTGAATAGCTGCATTAGTTAGGGATTGTAACTGGTTAACTAAGTGGGTATATACAAATTTTAGAAAACCTTGGTCAGATATACACTTGTTTAGTGGCACCTACCCTAATTATGGGTAGGAAGGAAGAATAGAAAACCAGGTTGTAGACACCTAAGTAGTGGCACCTACCCTGGTTGTAGACATGCTTTTCTGTGACATTATTTTCTAAGAATTGAGAACCAGGTGGAACTCACAGTCCCTTTGTTCCCAATTTCATTTGCATATCACTGAGTTGTTGGCCCTCTTTACCATTTAACATGTAAGGCACCTCATTACCTCTCTTATTAATTATTCTTGGGACAAACTGGAAATAATAGTATTCCTGACCAATGTTATAATGATTTGCCTGATTTGAGATTTTGTGCATAACTTATAAAATGTTAATTTTCTTTTTAGAGATTGGGCAGAAACATTCCTAATTTTCAGTAACAATTTTAATTGGTCAAATGGCAATATGCCTATAAGTGACACATTCTGCCAATGACATTTGGATAATTTACGTACATTTTGTTGCATTGAAATCACAAGTTCCAGTAAACATAGTGACATGTTATGACAAAATCAAAGGTGTCTGCCTAAAAGTTTTTCATGTCTACTAAGTTTCTGTAAAAAGATCTAGAGGCTTTCATTTGATCTTTGTAATTGCACATGCACTGAAGCTTCTTTGTTCTATGTTTGATGGCTTGTGGCACTTCCAGGTATGATGATACAAATCCTGAAGCAGAAAAAAAAGAGTATATTGATCACATTGAAGAAATTGTCCAGTGGATGGGTTGGAAACCATTCAAGGTATGTTGGTCTGTTTTGAAGTACCTCTTGGCTCATGTGATTTTCCAGCTGAGCTATTCAGATGTTCAACTGCTTTGTAATATTTGCAGATTACTTACACAAGTGATTACTTCCAAGAATTGTACGAATTAGCGGTGGAGCTCATAAAAACGGGTCATGCATATGTTGATCATCAAGTTGGTATCTAAACATCTAAATAACTTATTACTTCAAATATTTAACATGTTCATTAGTGTTAAATGTTTCTCTCCTTTGGGTGGATTTAAAACATGTAATATCCTCTATATGAATTGATTTGTTGAAAGTACCAATTCTGAGCCCTTTGGCTCTTTGCTCTGAAAATGTCAATTGCATGGGAATTATATTATCAACCCTGATGCTATAAATTTGTGTCCTCATGTTTAAATGTGAGGACATTTCTTATTGTATTCTCTTTTGTGATGCGTGCCATCACTACCGTTTAGCATTTATTTTTATATTTTAAAAATCTGGTTGTTCATGTTTTTTCTTTTGCATTTGAAATTTTCCTTCCTTTAAATCTTGGCTGCAGTTACTTTCAGTTTTTGTGGGAGAATTTTCTTTTTCATAAAAAGCTCAGGCATTTATACAGTCAAATTAATTCTTTTCATTTTTCTAAATTAACTTTTTTTCCCTAAATCTACATTATTTATATTTTTGAAATATTTACTTCAATTAAATATGTATATTGATCTTACAAGTTTTCTTTTATTTAGATTTTGAAAACTACATAAAATATTGCGTAGAATAATTACTAGCGGTGGCGGATCTTGCTAAAATATTTTGGGGGGCCTAAATGCGTAAATATATATACTTACAGTTACTTAGGCTTTTTTTTTGTTGTTGTACTTGTTAAAAGGGAAGGAAAACGAGTTGGGGGAGCCATGGCTTCCCCCTCCCCATGAAGCTTTCCCACTGCTTACTAGTCCAGACATAAATAATTAAAATATGGAATGACTTATGGGGGATAACATAATTACATCATGTTATTGAATTTTTATTAATTGCAACTAATGATTTGGTTGTAGACACCTGATGAGATAAAAGAGTATAGGGAGAAGAAATTGAACAGTCCTTGGAGAGACAGACCAATTTCAGAGTCATTGAAACTCTTTGAGGAAATGAAAGAGGGCCGTGTCGAAGAAGGGAAAGCCACACTTAGAATGAAGCAAGACATGCAGAGTGATAACTACAATATGTATGACCTTATTGCGTATCGAGTAAAGGTAAGTACTCAACTAGATGTGTTTGATTACTCAAATTTCTGGGGAGACAATAATTGATTTCTTACTATATGAATGTTTTCTGCCTTTAGTTCACTCCCCACCCTCATGCTGGAGACAAATGGTGTATCTATCCAAGTTATGATTTTGCTCACTGCATTGTGGATTCTCTGGAGAATATCACCCATTCAGTAAGTTGTCTCACTATATTTCCTCCAGGTGTTGATACAATTTTCTAGCTGGCAACCTAAGTTTTCTTTCATTACCCAGTTTGCTATTTGAACATTCAATAGGACTGTTAATCCAAGATGCTTAAGCAATTTTATTACTGTATATGAATTACGGCAGTCCATATGGTAATTTCCCTTTTGTAAAGAGGATGAGGAAATTCGGATACCTTGAGATAATGCCTAGGCAGCTGGATTCCTAACTTTTCCTTAGCATTGGTTTATGCTTTAAATTTTTGGATATATATATATATATATATATATATATATATATATATTATATATATATATTTTAGGAAGATCATTGAGTTAGTTATTATTTGTTAAAATGTGTGGTTTTGTATACAAATTACTTGTTCCATGTCCATTATGATTTTGAACTTTTAGATTATATCAGTCCTACCAATGGAGACTGAAAATGTTTTGTTCACTATAGCAGTTGGTGCTTTATGTCTATAACTGTGCTAGGCATTATTAATAACTAGTGGTCAATGCTTGATGGCTTCATTCCTAACAAACACATTCTGATTCCATTATAATAACTTCTCTTGTTAAACATATGCCATGACTGGTAACTCTGTTTATTGTATATTGCTAATTCATGAGTATCTCGTGCAGCTGTGTACACTTGAATTTGAGACACGCCGGGCATCATACTATTGGTTGTTGCATGCGTTAGGCATTTACCAACCATATGTATGGGAATATTCAAGGTTGAATGTCTCAAACACTGTTATGTCGAAACGTAAGGTGAGCCAACAGTTTTACACATTGTCGTAATTTGTTGTGTTCTATTAGTATGCTTCTAGTTTGCCATTTCCTAATTTTGAATTATTCTTTGAAGTTAAATCGCCTAGTAACAGAGAAGTGGGTTGATGGGTGGGATGATCCTCGTTTGATGACACTAGCTGGTTTGCGGCGTAGAGGCATGACCCCAACTGCAATTAATGCTTTTGTGCGAGGAATTGGAATAACTAGAAGGTATGATATCAATTTCCAACCACAGTTGGTTGTGTAATTGACAGTTATTGCAAAACATTTGTTTGATCCATGTATCTGACCCACTTGATGGTGGTTTGTTTATTTCTTCAATTGATTCTTCCCACTGATGGGAAAATGTATTGACTTTTTAAGATAGTGTTATTGCCTTTTGCTTTCTTTCTTTTAGTTAAAATTGTAAGCACTGCCATCATTTGTTAAGTGAAAAAACAAGTCTTTTGTAGTTTAACTTGTAGTTATTAGTACTTGTAATCTCAAGATAATTTCAATTGCAATTAGTTGGTGATGCCTTATCCGAATTAATTGATTGACTTTCTACATTATGTTTTTTGCATGTGATTGTTCTCTAGTTCTTTGATTGCTCATTTTGTGTTTTTGGGAAACTGCACATTTGAAATTTTAACCATTGACTGTAGCTCATGTCCAACATGAAGAACATGCATGATGGTTTTGCATAATAAAAACTGATATATCAGAGTAGAAGTGTGTTGTTTATTGCTACTATTTTCTTTCTGTTGCTGCAGTGATGGGACTTTGATTTCCGTGGAACGCCTTGAATATCATGTTAGGGAAGAATTGAACAGAACGGCTCCTCGAGCAATGGTTGTCCTAAATCCCCTCAAGGTATATTAGTTTGTTCATGTTCTTTCTATAGTATTCTGTTTTGACTCCAACTAGCTCAAGACTGATTGATTTGCCTTGTTAGGTTGTTATTACTAATCTTGAAGCCAACTCAGCAATTGAGGTTGATGCAAAGAAATGGCCTGATGCTCATGCTGATGATTCTTCTGCTTTCTACAAGGTGAAATTGCTTGTGAAAACTGATTTCTTTTGGCAGTTTTAAGTTTTTAGGAAATCTTGTGTCTGAAACTATTTGTACCTAAATTTTGTCCACTGACAATTCATTGTCATATCAATTTAAATCAACTGTTAAGCTTTTTCATGGTATTGCCACTTCATGTGATGTTGGTAGCCCTTATCTTCTTATGCGTCTGATTTTCTTTTTGTCATGCATTTGTTTGTAGATTCCATTTTCCAATGTTATATATATCGAACATTCAGACTTCCGGATGAAAGATTCGAAAGATTATTATGGGCTTGCTCCTGGGAAATCGGTGATACTCAGGTTAGTTAAAGGTACAAATTGATATTGTGAACGAGAAGTTATATGTCTAATGTTCAAAATTTTCATTATTTTTTCAGATATGCATTTCCTATAAAGTGCACTGAAGTTATTCTAGCAGATGATAATGAGACTATTCTTGAAATTCGGGCTGAGTATGATGCTTCAAAGAAGACCAAGCCTAAGGTTTGCCAACTTTGCTAATTCTGTTGGTTAAATATACTTTACAAGAGTTGTGGGATCAGATTGGTGATCTATGCTATTATTTTTTGTTTTTAGGGGGTTCTCCATTGGGTTGCTCAGCCTTCTCCTGGAGTTGATCCATTAAAGGTGGAAGTCAGATTGTTTGAGAGGCTATTCCTATCAGAGGTTGGCTATCCTTTATATCTGGGTGTTCTTTTACATGCATATTCTGGTTTGCTAATATTGTTTCCCTGTATTGTTTAATGTTTAAATCACTGCAATAGAATCCCGCCGAACTTGACAACTGGCTTGGCGATTTAAACCCTAATTCCAAAGTGATAATTCCCAATGCATACGGCGTGTCCTTCATACAGAATGCGAGAGTTGGGGATAATTTCCAATTTGAAAGATTAGGTACTTTATGTTTGAGTACTTGATGGTTCTTAGTTCATCCTTGTTTGCTTAGTATCTGATTCGTATATATTCTATTCCAGGCTATTTTGTGGTTGACCGGGACTCAACTCCAGAAAAACTTGTTTTTAATAGGACTGTTACCTTAAAGGACAGCTATAGTAAAGGTGGAAAGTAGGGTTCATGAATATTTAGTAGAAGCAACAAGGTGGCTCAGGCAGGTCGGCGGGTAATACTTGTTCAAATAGTTTTTGCACAAAATATATACTCTTTTTTCTGGGGTGGTTTTACTGCCCAGTTAACCATGTACATTTTCCAAAGGGGTTAATCAATAGTTCTCCAGTTATTTTAAGTGCTTTTAGTTGGTTGGTTTTGTAGTTTGAAGATTATATTTGTTTACTCTCGGTAAAGCAGTACCAACATTGCTTTTATTGTCCTGTCACTTTTTTGAGTGTAAGAATTACGTCATTTAGTTCGTTACTGTAAAATTAGTATTGAAGAATCATTTCCCTTTCATAAGCATAATGTTTAAGTGAAAATCAACTCCAGTTTTTGTTCTGTATTCATATGACAGGGTTAATGATATTACGATTAATAGGAATGTGTGCCTTAAGTTGGCAGTGTTTGTTGTAGAATTGATTTCGAATGAAATTGATTTTTGAAATGATTTTGAAGAAATATTTGTTTTAGACATTTTGCTTGTCAGTTGGCTACGCACTTTATTTTTGTGAGTGGGGAGGGGTTGGAAGGGTTATGTTACTTTTGTACACAGCCAGTGGCCATGTACATTTACTTATTATTAATTGAGTGATAAATTAGTAATTAACGATAGTTTTGACGAAAAAGCTGACGTTTTACTTTGTTCTAAAATAAATGGGTTAAAACTAATGAAAAGGAAATGAAAGAAATTAGTTGAGATTGTGTGAAATTAAAGCGTTAGTTCACAATGTTTTCTCACTTTTTTTAAGTGCTTTCAAGCTAGTTACTAGTTATATTATTGTTACATTAACATTTTGTGGAAAAAAATAAAATTAATCTAGATGTTTTATTTTTGTAGTATCACTTATTCATAAGAGGTATTATCTTTTAACTTTGAAATTAAGTATATTATACTCATCTATTTTCCTGAAAGAAATGTTTTAGTGAATTATAGCTTAATTTTTTAAAAAGTTCTCAAAAGTATAACTAATTTGAGTATATTAACAATACCTTATATATTTGTAACTTGATGCAGATTAAATCTGAAGAAACTTGCAAATTAATCTCAATTCCCAAGCAGTTTCATGTGATGGTCAAGAAGATAGGAGGAAAAAATAGAAAATAAGATTATAAGACTAGTGTTTTTAATTTTTTGTTGTTTTTGTAGTAGTGTTCAGTTCAGTAATCAATTTCCTCTCATAAGTTGTGGAGTGATTAAAAATAATCATTTCTCTAGTTTGACTTGGCACGTAACAAGTTTGATATTTGATATATGACTTATGTGGATGAGACTAATCTCATGACTAAAAAGTTGTGATCTACTAAATCACCTATTAAGGGTACCCTAGTTAAGTCTACAAAGTACTATTGTAATAAAATCCCACAACAAAGAAACTCTTTGCGTTCATGGATAATGAAGTTAAAATGCATATAGGAGGAGAAACATTTATTTTTATATTTGGTTGAAGGTTTTATATAAATATTTTTAGATATTTTTTTATTTTTAAGAAAATTATATATTTATATTCATGCATTTTTTTTTGAGAGAGCGAGAATATAATACTTTCACGTATAAAAGATTATTTCCTATTACGTCCTAGTTCTTATTTTATTATTTTTTATCTTAATTTTTAAAATACATTCTTGAAAATACTAAAATATTAATAAATACGTTTCTTTGAATATACTGAAGAATGATATTCTCATAATATTTCCGGGAAACAAATGTCCCCTTAACTGTTGCTTTCCATTATTTTTTATATGTCTAATTGATCTGAAATTTCTTTTTACTCTAAGAATTGCTTTTCCTTTCGATTCATGGCTTAGTTTCATTTTATTCTATTATTCCAATTTTCATTGCCACCAAAATCAATCAGCTAACCGAAAGTTATTCTCCTATGATATCCCTAGGGGCATCTTGAATACTATACCATAACCTACAGGCTAGAGAACCTGAATGGCTGATGTATGCATTAAGTTTCTATCCAGAAATTTATAATTAATAATTAGTATACATCAGTACTTCCCAGGATCTTGATTTCACATCATGAAGCAGCCACCAATTTAAAATCCTTATCCAAATTTTACACTTTAAATATGCTTATTGTATTTTGTCAAAATGAGCTATTATATTAATTGATGGGACATTGTTTGGGAGGGGAATGGAAATAGAAAAAAAAGGAAGAGAGATTAAAAGAGAATGGGTAAGAAATAACATAGAAATAAGAGTGACTTGGTACAAGAGAAATGTAAGAGAAAATAAAAGAAATAAAGTTGAAATAATTGTATGATAGAAAATAAAAAAAAAAGTAAAATAATATAATATAATAAATTATATTGTTATCCTCATTAATTTAGCCGTTATATTTGAAGGTAAATAAGTCAATTATACATGTAACATAATCAATTATACACATTAAAAAAATACATACAATCGATTATGGAGACATGTATAATCAATTATATAATATTAGGATCCATGATGTTGAAAAGCAAATGTATATATAATCAATTATACATGTAATATAATAATATAATTGTTTATATATTTTTTTAATATAATCAATTATGTTACATACATAATTAATTATATATGCTCCTAGTGTAATAAAATCAATCTCACGATGATCCTAACCATCAATATTTTTTGAGGTTTAGAAAGAGTAATTTGACATCCAATACCCTGATAGAATTCCTTACTTCTGAAAGTAGAAAAAATTAAGTGGCCTACTTATACCTCCCAAACTAGAGATTACACAATACTTACCCTTTAAGTACATATACTCCACTATAGACTTATTTCATGATAAAAGTTATTCTTTTAGGGAAATAAAGATGACTTAGTGCTAATGGGACTTATCCCCCTTACTCTATGGTGAAAATGTTCACTTGTCTACAAATCTCAATCATTTGCTTTTATTTAGCTCAATTATTGTTTGTTTTGAATAGTGCTTACAATAAAACTCTAACAAACAGAGTTTTGGAAAACAAATACAATCATGAATTATATGAACAAAGTAATAAAATCAATGTGGGGTAAGTCATAAGTGGGTTTTGTAATTGTGGGCTGCTATAACCAATGAAAGTAAACAAGATCACTCTTCCTTAACAAGGGAAAGTATTGAAGGCTCTCACAGACTCATTCTCCTTGTTATGGAGTTTGGTCTAGTCACGCTTACATTTGATAGTGAAAGGTTGATTTGATTGAAAGCAAGGGAGAATGAGTATTATTTATATATATCCATCTACCAATCTAATCTCTGCCTTTCAAAGGTTCCAATTCCCATGAATAATTATCTTAGCACAAAGGTAAGCACATGCTTCGGTGCCACCTTTTCTTTCCAATTATTATCTGAACCAACTCTCTACGGCAGCTTCTCCAACTGACACATATCACACATGTGACTATTAACTTTCTCCAAAATACATATTATAAAGTTTCAAACACTATTAATTAAAATTATACAAAACATTTAATCTTATTAATGTATCTCTATTGTGACCTTTTCTCTTAAGGAATCAGAGTATTTTCTTTTTCCAAAATCAGAAACTAATTTATCAAAATAGACATGCATCAGTCATTTAAGAATGGTCACTTTTCATTATATTATATTATTTCTAAAGAAAAAAGTGTATGACAAATTTATTAATATATACTTTGCCAATTATAATATATATCTTTACATGACTTCTAAAACAGTGAAAAACTAAGAGCTGTATACTTAAATAACAGCTAGCAATACACTACCAGTAGAAAAAGAAAAGTGCAGAGAATGATTCTGCAGACTAAGTGGCTTAAAATTTTAGCACGTTTGAGAAAGAATCGTAAACAAGTAAGGAAGACAGTTGGCGGCTTTATTATTGTTGCATGAATAAAATGAGAGTTATTTATTTCTTTTGCCAATTTCTTTTTGACTGTACCCTTTGTTTTCTCACAAAGACTTTGAAAACTGCACAGTAAATTTAAGTAATAGCTGTAGTTCAATGATTTGAGAGATGTTTCTTTTCCTGATTCGTAGAACAGAAAAAATAAAAATGAAGGTTGCAGACTGGAACTTTAAAAGCAGTCTTTTTCTGTGGTTGAACGTAGAAAGTGCTGTAGCCACAGCCTCTCTCTCTTTCTCTCTGGCTATAATCTTGTTTAATGGCCAAAGTGTGGTTTCTTCAGTGTTGCTTTCAAATCATATCAATGCCCTTATTATTATTATGTCAGTGTCAAACATCATGCGCATGCACTTGGTTTTATTTTCATGTTATTTTTTTCTAAGACCTCAAAGAGAAAGATAGATTATAGAGAGACATGGATGTAATTGTAACAAGACAACTTTTAATTTATTTTCTTGTTTGAGGTGTGAATTGGTGGCACCCTAGCCGCTAATTTAGCAAAGGATAAGGATTTGGTTGAGATTACTGTTTGAAGGTCGTACGTAGGAATTAGAATGAGACTTTGGCTTTGGTCAGTCAAACACAAATTGAGGATTTAACATTTGTAAATATGTGAATGAATCAAAAACAAAAACAAAAACACGTGCCTTTCATTACACAAATCTATCAATCATTACTGACGCGGTTCGTTTGTCTACTGTAACCAACTACTATCTACTAGCTACTACTGATTCAATTCAATCTTTGACGAACTACTGTTCAGTTTCATTACAATGTTCCATTGTTTCACTTTCGAATGTAATGCTCGTTAGAGTTCCCATGTGCGTTCATGAGCACCATGAACTTCGAACTTCTCAGACTCTCACACCCTAAAATTCATTTACTTTCACCCCATAACTATTATCAATTCATGGATAACAGCTAATGCTGGAACACTTTCTTCTTAACTAATAGTTAACAAATTAATATTATAATAATTCTTTTTAAAATGGTTAACAATTTATTAATAAATTTTTTATTATACTAAATTTAATCCTCAAGTTATTGTGAACAGATTATTTAGAAAGGAGTTAATTATCTATTTCTTTAAAGCAGTTAGAGCATAAAAAAATTTCATAAAACAATTTTATGTATATAAATATACAAAAGTTGAGAAATAAAACCATGAAAAATTACCCCATTTATCAAAAACAAAAACATTTTCCTTTTACAAATTTATTGTGCGGTGTGTTTTGAAATATTTTATATGGTTTGTTTCTAATATTTTGTATAAATTCTAACTTATTAAGGTTTAGGTCTAATGAATGGATCTGCCATTTTTTTTAAAAAAATTATTTCCTTTTCTCTTTCTTTCTTATCATCTAAACTCAACCTTCACTGGAGAAATAATTTTTTCAGAAAAATAAGTACCTAAAACCAATTATAAAATCGGATAATTATTTAAATTTTAAATTGTTATAAATTACTATAAAATAGGTAAGAAATATATATCAAAATAAATAAATATTATTATATATTAAAAGATTTATATTTTATTTATGAAAAAGTATTTTTCATACAAATTATTTTGACGAGATAACAAACTATATAATTAAAATGAAAATACAACAAAAAATTATTCTATTTTCATTTAAAATTTTTATAATAAATATTAGTAAAATAAAAAATAAATATTAAAAGAGGTTGACAAAATTATTCTAATTTATATGAAGATTGATATATTGAGTGATTTAATATGATTTTGAAATATTATAAGTTTTAAAAAAAAATATTAATTTCGTAAAATAAAAATAAAAATATTAATTGAAATTCTAATAAAAATATTCAATGAGATTAAAAGGAAAAGAGCAATAACTATACTACATTATCTATAGGTTAATAGGTGTCCCACTGTTGTCCCTAGAAGTAAAATGAGTAAAGCCATGCAATAATTGCATTATAAATAGTTAGATATAAGTTTACGGTTTTCTGATTTGATGTAACATTCAGTGAAACAGATAATTCTTGAAAAAATAAATGGTTGCTTTTACATAAACAGTCCTCTAATATTAATGAAGTGACAATTATAAGAGTGAATTTTGGTTTATTTAAATTTTATTTTTCAGTTAATATAATTTTATTTGTAGTTATAACAAATCCATATTTTAAAAACTTTATAAAAGATATATAATTGCAAAATATTTTTTATTATTTTATTTTTAAAATCTTGAAATCGGAAAAGTAAAATGAAAACATGACAATATTGATAGTACTATTCAAAATATATCAAGTAAAACAAAGACTAAAGTAAACAGAACGAAGCTCTTATTATCCAAAATGGGAAAATATTTTCAACAATTTGACGCTAAAAAATAGCTAGAATGGCCATAATGACAGAGTGTGGCTAGGCATCAATGTCGTGTACTTACAATTTTTTTTTTTTAGTTATTCTGACAATTCACCAGATTATTAATTAAAAATATTACTTTTTAAAAATAAAAAAGTGTTTATTCTAATTTTTTAACTAATTTTAAAAATATTTTTTACATTATCAATTAGTCACATATTATGGTAAACTTATTTTTAAGTATTAATTATGAGTAAAAATATTTTAGAAGGATCTGCTTATCATATTTAGAATTTTTTTTTATTTTTATTATGGTATTGAATTGAGATGCAAAACCTGTTAGTATCAATGTGCTGGTTCTGGTTCATATTCATAATATGATTATAATGTATTAATCCATAGAGATTTTTTCACACTCTCTGTTTGAAACTATAAAAGAGCAAGTATTGTGTAACAGGATGGAAGGGAAAAAAAATAAAACTTCTTATTGTTTAGTTTTTTTATCAATAAATATCATTCTATTAATTATTAATTATTTTTAACAGTAAGAGAATCTAACCTACGATTTATGATCTTCCTTTCTTTTTCTTATTCTATTTTATTATTAAGTTCTTTTTCTTAACCATTAAAATAATCTTATCATTTCTTGGTAATCTAACATGAAGAAAGCTATTACAAAAATATAAACGGAATCCTCTATTTTTGTAATTTTCCATCTGGACGAAAAGAAAAAAATTACTTATTTTTACATTTTGTCTTGTTTTATTAGGGATAATTATGTTATTATATATATATACACACACACTTTTTTCTTTTTACTTTTTATAAGAGAAAATAATTTTTATCTTCATTTTTTAAATTGTTTTTCCGACCACATAACCTAAATTATTTCACTTTTATTTTTATTTTTATTTTCATTTTTTGCAATTTTTTTCTTAAACGAAACAAAATATACAATATGACAAGTCAATCAATTTTGTCATATATAATAAATCTACAATTTTAAAAGCCAAATATTAAGTAATCTCATCATAATAGGTTGATTGACTTAAAACATTCACACAATCAATCAACTAAAATCTAGGATAGAGACCAATCTTTTCGTATTCTATCAATAAAACCGACTTAAAATATGCATTCAAAAATGAACTATCCAATCTTTCACCAAACGGTGTCAATTCATGATTATGTAAACGTGACTTTTTTTAATTCTTTTCCATCCTACATGAGTTGTCCTTGTTATTTTCTTCGTTCAAACTATTGAATTACCCTGTGTGATTCAAATAGTAGTTGTATAGAAAAATGCATTTCTTTTATTTTGCTATTTAATGCGAGAACCGTGACTTTACTTATAAATTATAACGTCTTTTTAATTTTATTTTATCTCCAGTCCCTTTTGTTTCCAATAATAGTCAGGAAATTATACAAGGACAGTATACACTAACATTAACTTGAAATAAAATTTGGATCAACAAAATAATCCATAAAATCTTTTTTTCTTTTTATCTATCCAAGGTCATAATAGTCCATCGTCAAACCTGTAGCTTAATCTAATTTTTTATGAGTTGAATTTAATATTAAAAATACAAGAAAGATAGAATTTAAATTATATGCTTAAATTTAAGTTAAAAATCACTCAATATTATATTACAATTTTTTTATTATAAATGTCATGAAAAATTATATTTATACTTAAAATAAACATTTTCTTAAATTGACCTTATTAACTATTAAGGGATTTTAAAAATAAATTTTTTATAAATAAGTTTAAAAAAATAAATCGGTCTATCAAATTTATTCGTCATACTCAACTTTTTAAATAATCTATTACATGTTACCATCAGATGTCTCCAAAATAAAATATAAATTTAACTTGTTAAGTAATAAGTTTGATCCGTGCTGGATTCTTGTTTATAATATATGTGCCCATTTATTTTATTCATCGAGGGAATATTATCTCCTAACATAGGAGTCACACTGTTTGCCATAGATGCTTTGGACAACTTTTTATTCGTTTGTAAAGTAATTTTGTGAAACCTTAATTGTTTTATGCGTAAACTAATTGATGTTGAGCTAAGTTTAATTGTAACCGAGAAATGCGGGTTCTTTCATTGAAGGTATTTTTGAATCTATAGAAAGCACTTTTGTTCGAAAAGTTCAAATTCCCGGTGACATGAAGCTCATGCGAATAGAATGGCATGTAGCCAAGAATATTTCTTAGTCAATTTCTTCATTCACAGCCTCTAAGAAATGTGCCATCACTGCAAAATAGTCCCAAGTTCGTGTTGGCGTATCAATAGTTGTGTAATACTTTACAAGCCCAGACAATGACATAATTTAAGTAAAATACAAGTAACATATTTACAGTGATCGGTTGGATGCAAAACCAAACTCGTCCATTATACCAATAAATATTGTAAATACGAAGATGATCTACAAAATTATTATAAGATGAATATTATTCTCCATTTATGTTCATACATCAAACTCAGTAATCAGGTGATACGAGACTTTAGTTTCCTTTAATAGTAAATTTCCAATAATAAATACCAAAAATTTTAAATTTTACTTATAATCTGACATGACCCACCTGATACTTGAAACTTTTATTATCATGGGTATACCGGGTTCGGGCGGATTTAGGTATTGGTCCACCCCTAGATAACACAAGTGAGCCACTATAGTTGTAGACTAGTACAGTTTAGAGTTGTTACCGAAAATACTTTTTGTTATGCACCATTATCTACCATTCTTTGTAATTTTTCAAGAAGCAAAATGATGAGATTGTACACATAACACATAGGGTACTCATAGGTTTAATTAGTGAACCCCACTACTTATTGCAAGTGGCTGCACTTGGATATATGAAGACAAGTAGCATTCTTCACAACAGTCGTTAGAGATCGTTATTGATGTGGTACTTATTTTGCAAGTGTCATTCAATCACAAGATGTGACTTCACTATTCTTTACTTTTCATTTGGGCTCAAACAGAACAATTCTTATTTAAAATGAAATAGTTATCAAGAAACAAAAAGACGAAAGAAATAAAACGCATGATATTCAGATGCACTCATACCAGCCAAAATACATTGTCTTAGTCAAATTACAACTTTTCCAACTTTTAATAAATCTGAAACAGGGGAACTTTAATATCATCTCCTGCATTTTCTATTTAAATATGATATTTTAAGAGGTTCATAATAAATGACCTTTCACTTACACTTGGTACTAATCTCTATCTACGAGACTGTATTATGTATGCTCACTAAGAATCAAAGTATGGCATAAGAATCTTCATTTTTTTTTCCAATGATATGCCATCCCACAATTAAAGAACTTGAGATGCATGCCTCTTCTCTTGTCAACACTATCATATAGCATCCATGTTCCATAAAGTGTTGTCTCCCATCCATCCACTCCCTGCAGTCTGAAAATCAAACTGAGGGAAGTCATAAGTTTCAATTGCTGAAAATGGATCCATGTTTAGGCCTTCCATGCCATAGTTATTGGCACCAACATAGCAATTGTCCTGGATTGGATAGCTGTAAACATTGTTCTCAAACACATTTGGAGGACTTTTGGGGTGTTCTGAAATTTCTAGTAGCTGTGAAAATTGGAAGGAATCTGAGGATGGGTTGATGGGGTTGGACATAATATTAAATTGGTTTGCACCATCCATAATAAATTCCCTTTGTGGAGGAGGTGATGAAGGCATGGAAGGAATATTGAAGCTGCTTGACATTGAACTCATAGAAGCTTCAGCAGAATTCCCTAAACTCATCATGTTTGTCATGGAGGAGTGAGAACTTGGAGAATTGTTCTGTTCCATCTTTTGAAGCAATCTTGGCATCCAAAAACACTTGACAGCATCAATGAACCTCTTGCTTCCAGACTCAATGTTAAGTTGACGTGCCTGTTTCTGTACCCTTGTTCTCCAATAGTTCTTGATCTCATTGTCTGTTCTTCCAGGCAGATGCTGAGCAATTTTTGACCACCTATTACCAATTGAACAACAACAAAATCATATCAAAAACTCAAACTCATTGTGGAAACAAGGCCAATTAATTATGAGTGTACAAGTACTCATTTTGTGGACATATCATAGGTTAATCAATTACCTATTGCCCCACTTAGAATGGAGTTCAAGGATCAAGAGTTGCTCTTGAGGAGTAAGATTCCCTCTCTTGATGTCTGGTTTTAAATAATTCAGCCATCTAAGTCTGCAGCTTTTCCCAGTCCTCTTCAATCCTGAAATATCGGAATAGTATTAAAAAAAAGGTATAAAACAGTGAGAATGAACATGTTCTTGTAACTACAACAGTACATGGAATCTGTACCTGCACTTTTGGCTAACATATTCCAACGACCTTCACCATGACGAGCAATATAGTGAATGAGTAAGCTATCTTCTTCAAGAGTCCAAGGACCTCTTCTCAGCTCACTCTCTTCTTCATTAGAACTCAACTCTCTCTTTGAAATTGTAGACATGGTTGGTGTTTTTGTAGGTTTCTTCAAGATATATGACAAAACAATAATATGACAAAGTTACAAAGAAAGTATGATATGGTTCAGAACAAAGTTTAAGGTAAGCAAATAAGAAATGAGTTCGAGTGAGTGTTTCTACATGACCATGAGGCTATATATATATACTCCCCACAGAATTTTGTTAAATGGGTTTGGTAGACTAGGGAGCAAGAGGCTATACGTTAGCCCTTGGAATAACCAAAGATGAAAGATTATATTATTATGCCCCTTTTCAAAATAGGTCCCACTTATATATTATTCCTTAGTTATGCAAAAACACTCTCAGTCCCAACAAATTAAGATACTTACAAGTGTTAAGTGTTAACGAAAAACCCTGTCCATTGCACCATTATCTCCCACTAAACAAACATCATCAACGAATCTAAAACCGTTAACCAAAAAGGGAATATATATTGCTGTTAACTAAGGAAGTTAAGTGACTTAGGAGCTTTGCAAATCAAGAATTTTTCTCTTCACTCAGGAAAAGATTTTGGAAATTGACTATGTTCAATTGTAAATATTGATTGACAGGGTTTCGGAACTTTTTGCTTTTAGAATCGATTCTGGCTTGCAGAACCCAAGAGAAACACTTTTTCATAAGTATGCATATACGTATACCAATATATTAATTACAGTTCATTATGTTCTTTTTGTACTTAAAGAGAATCCAGAATCTTTCTGTCGTAATATTTACGTGAAACTGATGAGCCTAGAAAAAAAGAAAAATTCAAGAAAGAGAGTTAACTTACATCTTCAATGGACTAAGGTAATACTTTATGCATAAGTAGACAAGGAGAAGAAATAAAAAAAATGATTTTAAAGTAATTTGATTTGTATTATAATACTTTTATTATAAAATTAATTTCAGTTATTATACAATTAAATCTGTAGTAAAATTAAATATAATTTTTTATCAAACCCAGAAATCACTTAAAATTATTTTAATTCGTAATTTTGGATTCGAAATTAATTTAGAGTCGTCAAAATTAAACATATAAAAAAAAATTAAAATTAATTTTAACTTAAAACCAAATCTTCAGTTTGCATGTAAACATACTAATCTACGCAGCCACGTTAGTACTCTACACAATAATTGTATTTTTCTGATTTTGTGAGAGTTTCCTCTCAAAAGTTGGTCCCAATTGGCCTTCATCATTTGTTTTTGAAATTACAGTCGTGAGTATGCTTGTCTTTTTTAAGCCGAAAACGATAAATAAATTATTATTTTGATTCTTGCAAATATAAAGATGGGTAATTTAATATTTTTAATAAATAGTAAATTTAATTTTAAAAAGTAATTATTATTATTATTTTAGTTTTTAAATTTAATTTTTTATTTTTATTTTTATTAATAAATAAAATTATAGTAAATAATAAAATTTAGAATTAAAACAATAATAAATATCTCATAGATTAAAATGATAAAAATATATAATTTTAAAAAATTATCCTATTATTCTTCGTCTATTAAAACTAAGCTATCTGAGTATCGTATTTACACTTAGCATAAGTACTTTATGATTTGGACAAACATGATTTAAATCTTGATTAAGAGAAATACAAGGGAAAAAAACACTATACATACAATAACATCTAAATTTTGTTTTTGCTCTCACCTTTCTTATAATATTCATCACAAAAAACATCTAAAAATAGATTAGAAAAAATGACAAATAGGTACCCCTATGAAAACAATTTTGAACTAGAATTGAATCCATGGACATGGACATGGACCTTGTACTCAGTTTTCTAAGTATTTCCATATAAGTAACGTCTTTGACTGAGCAAAAACAAAGTGAAAACTCCAAACAGTGTCGAGATACAATGTAAGAGGATAACATAGCGGCGGGAGAGAAGCACGTCAGCAACTAAACGTTGGTCAGTAGGGACACTTCATTGCTCTCATACAGCTGTTTTAAGTTTTTCTCTCTCTCATTTTCTTACCATCGAACTCACATAGGTCAAACAACTGACACAATCAGGCGTGTTCCTAATAACATCATATAAACACATGGAACAATTTCATTTAAATGCACGTTTTAAAAAAATACATATATTAAGTTAAGAAAAATATTTAGAAAATATTTATAATAGACAGATAATCCGTTATAAAATATAAAAAAAGAAATATATATATTTATATGAATAAATTAATTAATAACTATATATCGCAATTGACCGTGAAACTTAAATTAATAATGCACAGAGATATATATTTATAAATATGAAGTCTAAATTACTTAATTTATATACAATTAGAGGAAAATATAATTTAACTAATGTAACATTATAAGGAGTGTACTTGATGAATGATAAATATAGAATGAATATTTTTTCACCGAAAATGCTTAGATATTCAGAATAGCATAAACTTTAGTATTTGTGATGCTAAAATGAAAAGGCGTGAATAAAGGTTAATTGGTCGATAATAATATGAATAGTCAATGATTGAAGGATAGACGATAACGTATAGGACATGAAAAAGTCACGTCAGAAAAAGAATGGAGGAGGTGTTATAAAGGTTAGGAAGTTCTTTGTAAGGTGGAGATAGATGCTTTTGATCACTTTCCTTTTTGGTTGCAAAAGCCTAGAGGTAATTAATGTGACATGTGATGGATTAAGCACGTTAAGAAATAATTGGTCATTTGTTTCATTTTCAATAATTTGAGGCAAGCATGATGTATTTATACGACATAAAATGGGTTACAAGGAGAACATGCGTGCTTGTTTGCGTGGCCGTGGTGGGCACAGCTCACCACATCCAGCATAGGGTATGCCGCATGACTTAAGAACATGCTACATCCCCATAATTCACCTCCATTAAATCAATGTTTGTCTCTTTTTCATTTTTATTTTCTTCTATTTCTTCTTCATCGTCTTTATAAGAAATTGTATGATTTTTGCACGAGAAATTTTTTAATAAACAACTCCAATATTTAGATAATTAAATAACTATTTATTAAATGGAAAGGAAAAGAAAGAAAGGATAAAAATATTAAAAAAAAATACGTAAATATATATTTTATGAATTAATTGATTAATTTACTACATATTAAAGTTGATTATAAAACTTTTTTTTTATGTTACCTTTAGAAAAAAAAATAAAGAAAACATTTATTAATTTTAGGAGTCGACATATTTAATTATACTCCCATTTACCCTCGATTTATATTCAATTATTAGTAGACATTATCTAATTTTATTGTAAATCTTTGTTGAGATTAGTAGTCTTCGTAACCTTGTAATAGAATGAGTTTTTTATTTCCTAGTTTAATCTTTAAATTCAATAAAAGAACATTTACTTGTAAGATAATAATTAATATACTCAAGATCCTTAATTAAAACTGTATTATCGTCATTGTAAAAAATAAATGACGAATATAGTTTACATCACATATTTTCACACACACATCAAAATTCTTATATTTTGTTATTTGTTTGAATAATAAAATGTTATGTTAAAATGTATAAATATTTCATTTTCAAAAAATGTTTCAGTTCAAAATATCAACATTAAGGTAAATTTTTTTTTATTTTAATTAGAGTATAATATTAAAAATACTTAAAATCGTTGCACTTAACTTCCATCCTTTGAAAAGCTTATTATTTTAATTAGCATGATTAATAATTTAGTGTTTCTGCCTATATTATATTATTCTATATTTCTATTTAAGAAATTAAAGTAGTAAAAGCGTTAAAAAATAACAAATTATGAGTTAGAAATCTGTGCTAGCTATTGATTGATCTCCACCAACTAAATTTTTAATATCATGGTTTGTGACTGTGTTCAGGAAATTCAGAAATTTCATTTAGTTGCTGCCTTTGCAGTTTAGTATGCTGCTAATGCTAGATTTGTGTAACAAATAGCAATAACTAATAGGGATAATAGCAGGAAAAATCATAAAGCAGGTGTAGTTAGTAAATATTCAAACTCGTGATTGGGCCGGTTCTGACAAAATTTATCTACCAGGCCTTTTTTTGTATTTTCTTACCAACGTGCTTAAAAAAAAAAACAGAGAAGCTGGTGAATCTCGGTAAATTCTCCCTTGAGTGTCACCGACGACACGGTGAAGCTTTTGTTCAAGTGGTTGGTTACGCCACTTCTTACTTCAAATTTTCGCCTTCAATGTTGAGAAATTATTAAAGTTTTTATCACAACGAAGTTAATTTTTACTTTGATTTTCACAGGGAAAGTTGAAGTAATATGCAAATGGCTAAATCTGTTAATAGCAGTAACGGTGGGCACTGGAAGCGGAATGAGTTATTGTTTCTCGTGATTTATGCAATCGTTTTCTATGTTATCATCATCAGCCGTTCCCTTCAACTTGCTCGTGGTATATCTCTTGTTTCTGTAATTGTGTTTCCTCTTTAATTGTTGAGTATTGAGTGTTTTTGGTTTTGATTTTGATTTTCACAGATTATTACAAACACTTATTCGGTTTACGCCCGGGTTGGCTCATACCTCATCACCTCAATGTATGATCGTGTCCTTTTTGTCATTACGATAATTTTGTCTGTTACTAGTATTTCAGTAATTGGTTATGTTGCTTGCTGATGAAATGCACGTGCTGTTTTGTTTTGTGTAAAGGATGTTTCAGATGCTCAGTGGATGAATTTGCGGGGAAATTTACCTGTTCTTACCTTGTCTTTGGACTGTTCCTCCCATCCATCACTGGCATTCATGTGACATTATGCTAATTGAGTCATTCCTCACTTTGTAACTGTTGTCATGTTATGGTGATTTATCATTTATTATTTAGAACACTTATGAGGCAGAATATCAAAATTTGATGATCTAAACATATAAAATTCAATTTTTATTTTGCATTTTATGAATTATAAATGAAGGTCTTTGTATTCTTATTTTCCATACATGCATGTGCTGTGACAGTAACAATAACTTCATATATGTTTCTTTATATTGAAGCTTAGATGTTTTTTGCAGTTGTTTTGCGCATGATAAGCTTTGGATTTGATTTTCACTGGACTAATCAAGATTCTCATTTTGATAAGGAGGTATTTCTTTCTTTCAGAAAAGGGTACTTGTTTGTTTTGGAGATAAATCTCTCTCTTAATTTGATATGCTGCAGCGATGACTATATATCATAATGCTGTGGAAATTTTATTACTAGAGTTATTCTTGATATTACTTCAAACTTCAAAGATATAAATCTTTTTTGAATCATGTAGAATGTGATGTAAGCCAAGCTCATTGACTCAACTAGTTTGCCTCATTGACTCAACTAGTTTGCCCATATCTTCATTCTTCAAAGAAAACCTCCACAGTTTCAATGGTGTTGCTCTCGGCCAAAACTCAAAAAGGAAAAAGAAAAATAGAAAATGGAAAGATTAGAAATGGATGACGCCCTGGACAAGTCCAATAAGCCCTTTTAGAACCGCCACAATGGAACTAGAAGTCATTGATAAGATCCAAGGTTCTCCACACGTAACCTAAGAGTAAACCTCTCAAGAAGAATTTCAATTCTTATTAAAATTTTGCCAAAGATCTATACAATGTTTTGGTTAAGGCTTTTATAGGCTAAGCATGCTTGAAGAAGAATCTAAACAAAACTAAGAATGCATCATAAGCAGGTGAACATGAATCACAAATTTCTAAAGCTCAAGTTATATGTCACTTTCGATAGTTACATGTCACTTTCAACTTGAATCTCATCCATTGGATGAATGATTCAATTGAAAGGTTTATATTTACTCTTGCATTAGGCACGGATCCTAATCCAGGAGAAATCTCACTTGAGCTAAAAACTACTGAAATTCACAATTTGAAATTCAAATCTAATTCAAGTTAAGTTAAATTTAAATTTCAAATATGATTTTAATAGAAGAAACTTGAAGCTAAATTCACTTATACAACCTAAGCTTCACTCTTTAAGCTCACTAGCCATTCAAGCACAAGTCTAAGCATCCAAACACAAAATGGCTAAGAGCTCTAAAGGCTATTCTCATATGGCCGAAAACTTCACAAAGTAAATTTACAAGTTATTTACAACATATAGAAGATTACAAAGCTTTAGATCACTTGATGGAAGAGGTTGGTAACTTGAGCTCAACTTTAATAATTGCTTCTCAACCTCTTCTTCTATTCTTCTAGCCATAGTTCTTGTATTCCTTCTTCCAACTTCTATGGTTATGGATGGTCTCCATCAGAATGTAAATTATGTTTAGTTACTATTTAAAGCATTTTGTCTTGAAAACTTCACTTCACTAGTACATAAGACCAGACTAGCTTCATTATGTTGTAGTTTTTGTATATTTCTATAGATTAGACTAAGGTTTGGGAACAGCCTTGTTCAATTAATTTCCTTTAGGCAAAACCTATTTTGCCGTCTTCATGTTTCTTAAATGGTTGGGTTGGACATTTCTAGGCATTGCATTGCTCGAGACATTTTAGCTTGCAAATTGCAATTTCACTGTGTATGGAGCTGTTGACTAATGATGTAGCTTTATATTTTGGGCATCAATAATTCAATATGATTAATAAAAAAAAAAAATCCAATGTTTTATTCTTTTGATGACTGCAGAAGCATTATCAACGTTGTCATATTTGTAAATCTGAAAAATCTTGCTATCAAGTTTTACAGGTTAGGACAGCTGCTAGTTAAAATCAACCAGAAGGTGAAATTTATCATAGTTGCTGAGTTATATTTTATTGTTCTGCGTTTTTTCTGAATGTTTGTTTTAAGTAGTAATAACTTTTATTTGGCATGTGACCACACGTTTTCCGATTTATAATTTTAATTACATTACCAGGAGAGAAGTCTACACAATGACTAGGTTGGATATATCACATACCTTTGTTATTTGGTATATGCACCACTTTATATTGCTGGTCCAATATTGAGCTTCAATGCTTTTGCTGCACAGGTTTGTGACTGTAAGTTATTTTGATGGTTTAAGCTTCATTATTGACTTCCATTACAATTTGAATAGTTCTGGTCTTTGTATAACCTATATTGAGAAAGTGAACCTTCATCTTGTTATTTTAAAAAATAGAAGTATATGCAAGATATTATTTGTTTGAATAGGGAAGAAACCACATTTGTAATCATTGGTTAGAAATTTGATGGTATGACATCATAGGATTTAAGTGGGGTGGATGAAAGATGAAAATGAGAAATTCCTGAAGCATAATCTGTAGCAAAATGTCCTAGTCAACTTTTAGGAAAACTTTTACCGTACAACTATAATACGCAGATATTATACAACTATAAGCATTCTAGACAAGATAGGATTAAAAATAAATGCATTAGAGAGGAAGTGTGGGTAGCACTTCCTGTTAAAAAAAATAGTTGGTTCTCATCTTAGGTGATTTGGGCATGTATTGAGAAACAGTTGAAGATCTAGTAAGAGAATAGTGGTTGTTAGAGTTGTTCGAATTTTTTGCAGCTAGATGTTCCTCAAAACACTGTAATGCCTGGGCTTTTGTTTTGTTCCTAAAACTGGTTTTAATTTTTGCAGCTAGATGTTCCTTAAAACACTAATTCAGTTAGAAATGTGACACTATATGGTTTCCGCTGGGTATCAAGTCTTCTCCTGATGGAATTAATGACACACTTATTCTACTACAATGCCTTTGCTAATAGGTGAGAGCTTCAGCATTTAGGAAAGAACCATATGTTATATTTAAATTTTAATCCAATTTTATTGTTTGGTAGCTGAAATAATTTCTTAATCAATTAGTGGTTTGTGGAAGCACTTATCTCCTGTGGACGTGTTCATCATTGGATATGGTGTAAGAGAATAAATACTTATCAATTAAGTGGCTTTACTTAGCCTAACAACATCAACTGATCATGTAGCCAACCTCACCTAGTGGGCTAAGGTTTAGTGGTGGTTGTTGTTGTATTATGAAAACTAAATTTTCCAGATTAGATCAACATGTTGCCTTTTCATTATTTGCTCTATTTATTTGTTTCAGGTATTAAACTTCATGTGGCTGAAATTTTTACTGATCTGGCGCTTTTTCCTTTTCTGGTCACTGGTATGCTTCTTGCTCTTTAAGCATGTAGCACAAATTTTCAAGAACATATTTGTAGAAGGCTTAAAAATGACAAAAAATTACAGAGACGAAACAGGAAAAAAAATAAAATACAATGACTAAAGATGAAATGTTTAGAAAGGTTAGGGTCTAAAAATGAAAAAAAAAAAAACTTACAAGGACTAATAATGAAAAAGTGCAAGTTATAGGGACTAAAATGTATATTAAGCCTTTCAAGAATATATAAAGAAATTCATTACTTCGGAATCATGTGTTGTAGATTAATGGAATTGAGGCTCCTGAGAATATGCCAAAGTGTATTAATAATTGCCACAACTTGGAAGGCTTTTGGAAAAATTGGCATGCTTCCTTCAACAAGTGGCTTGTGAGGTGCAATCAATTCCTTTTCCTGGATTTTGCTCTGTTTTCCCAGATAATAACGTAAATATTTATTGGGTTGAAATTCAGATATTTGTACATTTCTCTTGGGGGATCCAAGAAAAAGCTACTAAATGTGTGGGTTATATTCACATTTGTTGCAATCTGGCATGATTTAGAGTGGTAAGATCCCTTTATTGTTCAGGTTCAATCTATTCTTTTCATAAACATTGCATCTTTTTGATCAGATATTTCATGCTTGGTCATTCTTATGGACTTCAGGAAGCTTCTTTCATGGGTGTGGTTGACATGTTTATTTTTCATCCCTGAGTTAGTTTTTAAATCAGCTGCAAAAGCATTTCAGGTAAATCATATGTGCACTTTTCCTCATCTAAATATTTCTTTGTTCCAAAGTTGTGATTCTTGGTGTCTAACATGAATGTAAATTTGATTATCAGGTTCAAAGTTCTTTTGGAGAATGCCTATTTTGTGAACTTAGCGCTGTTGCTGTTGCGATCATAATTACTTGCCCCGTGGTTTGTACTTGAATGCCCTCACAGCATATATGAATATCATGAATTTTAGTTATTTTATTTTTATGTAGCATCCTCGTCAATTTTATGTAACATCCTCGAACGAATTGATCCAATTTAAATACCATGACATTTTGACAGGTGACTAATTTGGTTGGATTTGTTATTGGACCAAGTGGCATTAACTGGTTGCTTTCTTCTTTCCTTCACAAGGAAGGTATGTCAAGTATGGTCCTTAGCCTTTTAACTTAATTGCAATTACATATTGTGAAAAATTCATTCGGAAATTCCATGACACAGGATTGCCTGTCCTTGGTGGCATGCTTATGGCATTTTACGTTGGAACAAAGGTTTGAAATATTCAACATTTATATTTATATTTCCATCCTTGGAATTGTTTTCTTTTCCTCCCTTCCATTTCTTTGTTTAATAATTTTCAGTCTTGTCATTTGCAGATTATGTTCCACATAGATGAGGCAAAACAAAGGTCATCCTAAACTGGGACAAATACTTTTGACCATAATACTTGACTTGGAGATATGCAGACTTGTTTAGTGCTAGGAGTTCCAAATCCAGTACAGAACAATGTGCTTGACTTGGAGGAATCTGTGGATGCCTTTCATTTTCTTGATTCTTGTACATGAAATTGGGAATCATGCCTTTGAATTTTTCACACCATCTAATGTCACACAATACACAGAAAAATGAAATAGAAATCTGTTGAACTTGGCACCTTACTACATCTTTTTTGCTCTTACGTTGTTTCAAGGTCTGTTACTTTGGTTTTATTTACAGGTTGCAGTTACTCTCGTAGTTTGTTATTATAGATTATAGATGGGCGTGATAGCCCTTTACAATGCACCTTATCAAGATTTGAATGAAATTTATAATAATTATATCAACATGTGTATACTTTTGTGGTGCTTTCGTTTAACTGACAAAATGAACTCTTTTTTGTTCAGCACCAGTGTAAGCCAAAATCAAATACTACCCAATACAGCATCTTAAATAGGAAAACTACGTGATGCGTGACCAACACAAAAGAAGGAATTTTATTCTCTTTTTACAAACCACATCAGAATACGACGTTAATTCAGCCAAATATACGATGGAGGTAGAGACATGTTTCATATTCCGAAAATTCACATCCTAACATGTTACATCAGCCAAACACACGATTGAGTGTTGCAGCCAGTCGAACTCCTCCTTGAGCTAATCGTAAGCTCACAACTGGTAAACGTGATAGGAAGTAATCATCTGCAGAGTATCATTTCATGATAGTGTGAGAAAAGCTGAAGTGAATGAAACCCTTAAACTTGCCAGAATTATTATCTTACCTTCTAGTTTTGAACCTTCAGGGGCACCTTTATACGCCCATTGACAGGCTGCTTGAATCCCTTCAGATGCATATCTAGAAAAATCTTCAAAGTTTATTAAACTAATATATTTCAAAAACATATGTAGATCAACCAAAGTAGCAGGTTTCATGATATATATCATATGCACAAAGCTTATTAAACAAATATACTGGGCATGAAGGAATAACAAATAAACAAAATTCTTTAAATGAAACAAGTAATGAAGGAATAAACTTTTGGATAAATAAGCACTAAAGAAATGGACATACATATCTGGGCATGTAGTCTCATTAGCATTGCAGGTTTCCCACCCTTTTACTTTATCAGCCCATGTTTTCTGTTTCAGAAAATTTGGAGTAAGCATCTAACTTTGATAAGTAATTCCATAAATAATAAATTGCAGATAACAGAACTGATGCATAAAATACCGTAATGTTCTCTTGAATGGCTTTGGTGAAATCATCAATATTGGAGCCATAGAATCTCTCTTCTGCTGTCTCAATTATGCTAGCATCCCAAACCTGTTGCATAAAATTAGTCAGTAGAGTGGATAGTGAAAAAGATCATACCGTAGTAGTGAATGAGGGTGAGAATTAGACTCACATGGTGAAGATTTTGCTTCTTTGTGTACCAATAAACATTAATTAAATTGGCACCCTTGTCTGAGGTAAAACCCACATGTAGAGGCTGAAGATTAATCATTCAAAAGAGTTATTACAGTCACTAAATTGCCAAGTCAGATGTGAGCTTGGTTTATAGGGATTTTGTAGTTTATCATGAATACCTGATGAACATCACCCATAAAATGAGAAAGGAACATAAGAGCTTGTGTGAGATTATCTGACATTATGATTTCACCAAGTAAAACAAGAATTTGGTTAGTCAGAAGATAAAACATAAACAAAATATTGTGGTACATTTGGAGGCTATAAACTCGTAATAATGAATACGATTTTACATTGAGTTTCTTTGCCATAGTCAAGGAGTTGGTCAGTGTAATTTCCAATCGCTCCCACAACACATCTTCCCTTTTCTCCATTTTCATCCTTGCAATCCCCTGAATGTTCAGACAACTGGTCAATACTACTACTGCACCACATCATCCACTTAAAAAATCATTGTATTTCTAATCCATAAATCTTATAAATCCATAAATTAATTTGATTTCTGAGATTCTAGTCTACACTAATCAGCAATTGATTAACTTTCAAGACTAAGCAAATAATGCGGGGTGTATGGCATCAAATACATATAGCAGAGTGAGAATACTTCCAACACACACACGAACAAATAAATGAAGCAGAACATGAGAAAGGAACTTACTATTATATTGGAAATTGCAAAGAGAATCAGGTGTATCAGCAAAGTGCAATGCAGCAGACCAGTGCAAATAAAATCTGACATGATCAGCCCATGAACACACATCTCCCAAGTCGTTTTGTGCATATTTTGGAAGCAATTTGTTCACAGCCGCTGCAGCTGATTCGGTGAGGCGAGACTGTTCATAGAAACATAAATGTAAGAGATATGATGCATGCATTCAAACACTATCACTCATAAAAAGAATGAGAAAAAGTGCATAAAACAAGTTATTGGTAACCTGAGCAATCCTACAAATTATGGCATGTCCATCTTCTCCCCACCCTTGTGTATTTGGAAGCACAAGCATCAATGACACTATGGCCAAGAACCATATTTTGCTATTCTCCATTTTTCTCCTTCACTAAACTACGCAAACCCTGAACTAGCTCTACACTTATTTATAAAGTGAACAACATATTAGTGGTTTTGGTCATTTGTGGTGTGAACTCTTTGACTAAAGTGAACACTGTTTGTAATCAAAACAAAAATAGGAGTGAACATTGATTACGTACGTTACGTCAACTTTTTGTTTTCTTTTTCTTTTTCTTTTCTAAGAAGCGTTACGGGAACTTTGAGTGTGATTTTTACTGTTAAGATCAAATGAAAAGCAAAGCAGATATTTAGTTCAAATTAAAAAAAAATTGTGATTTTTTATCATTAATAAAATAAGAAAAATAGGAGATGATGAGCAATGTAACTTTATGATTTATATTGACCTTATTTTTGGTGTAGGCGCATTATAAAAGCAATAATAGAAACAATCTCAGGAATATTGATTTGGAGTAAAGAGTAACCTGAATTTCTTATCACCATTAAAATATGGATTCAATTGGATTCCAGGGCTAAAATATCAAATCCGTTTTCTGATGGTTTCAGAATCAGGAAATAATGGCACCATTTAATTTTTTATTGTATTTCTTTAAATTTTTTAGTCATTTATTACAGTATGGTCCACTCCATTTTTTTTATACAAGAGTAACGGTCCATTCCATTGTTCATCAAAAAATCGATTGCTAAAAGAAATTTTATGAAGATAGAAACACCTAAATATTTATTTTTATTCATTGAGAATATACATTGACAATTTATAGAGATTTTGTATGATTTATAATAAATTTAACGTATATATCACGGGTTATGATTAGTTCACTATTTACATTGCTAATGCATTAACTTTTTATATCTTTTTAAATTATTACATAACCATGTTAAATAATATTTTTCTAATTAAAATCACTTTTTATCTATCTATATATATTTCATTAATTATGAATTAACTACATTGCATTTTTTAGTAACAGAGCGTGATTTGAAATATAGAATAGGAAGTAATTTTATTTTTTATGTGGATTAGAGGCAAAATGAAAATGCATTTGACTATGTATACAAAACGGAAATTACTTTTTGTTGAGTTTCTTAAAGTTTAAAAAAAAACAAAAATTTAAGATTAATATAATACTTATTATGTTCTATCGTTTGGACATTCTTTTAATTTTTAAAAAACTATTTGATAAACAACTATAATAAATAAATAATTAATTATAAAATGTAATATATATATATATATATATATATATATATATATATATATATATATTCGATGAATGTCAATTTAATGTCATTGAATTTGTAAAGAGTGTCTCCAAGTCCAACCTCACTCCATATTCCAGCGATATTATGAACCATTGGATGTATTTGAATGGCCAAGATTAAATCTCATGAGAATCATCTGAAAGTTCACCTACACCGTTAGATTAAAGTTTGAAAAGTCATCTCTACCCTTACTCTTTCCGGGGTCACCATCATCATTGTGCCTCCAAGTTTTGTGGAAAGCACTTAAATTGGTGGTTCATTGCCTCACACGCAATGCCACAGTTTGCAAAAATGGTTTGTTGTGACGTTTTAATATTTTAATCTAACAGTTTACATGCATTTTTTAAATAATCGCAATGGTCCACATGATTCAACATTAATTTTAATTTTTTTATTATTCTAAAATTATTTTAATTAACATAAAATTGTGGACTTTATAGTTTTTTTTAAATTAAAGTATTAGAAGTTATTACAGAACATTTTGAAACTAAATTAATTTCTAAAAGATTATTTAGTATATTTTTAATTAAATTTATTGGAAAACAATGCTTCGAATGCATTTTGAAATTAAATCTTTGGAAGTGTGTTTAATACATTATGAAAAATAAATTTTCAAAAGGTGTTTTTAATATCTTCAGAAATTAATTATACAAAAGGGTGTTTAACAAATTTTCGAAGTAATTTTTTTAAAAAGTGTTTTAAATGTGAACTAGAAAATATTTTTAGAATAATTTTCAATTTAAATTTAAAAAATAATTAAAAATGTGATAAGAATATTTTAAGTCTTTGTTATATGTAAGAGAGCTTTTACTTTTTAGAATGAGAATTTAACTAAAAACAATTAAGAAAGATTACGTAATTATTAATCATTGGTGTGTAAAAGTTAAGCAACTCGATCATATTTATAAAATAAAATTTAATACCCAACAGTTTGAATCTCTATCATTTTTTTATGAGAAAGATTATAATTGTTTTATAATTAACCCACTAATAAATTTTATTATCTTCAACTTTCCTCTTTTCAACCCATTTCTTTTTTCCTTCCAATAAAGCCAGTAGGTGGTAGAATCATTTTTCACTGCAGTCATCTATTTCTCCTTTCAGAGTTCTAGTAGTTAGTCATGATTATCAAGATTTATGATTCTCTGGAACCATAACATGAATGTAAAAAAAAAATCGCATACTAAATGTTTCCTAAATTCTATTTTGAACAGAAAGTTTTTCTTATCTTATGTTAAGTCATTCTGGCCTCTTCCTTTGATTTTTCAAATAAAAATAAGTGCTTGACCTTAAGTTTCTAGCTCCAAAATTAAGATGAAATATCTTTTAGTAAGTTTTACCTAATGTTAATAATAATTTTTAAAATTAATAAATTATTAAAATAATGAAGTTATGAGTATACTAAAATTATAAACATTAATTAATTCATTAATATATTAAATTAATCATTAAAATTATAATTAATTATATATTAATTAATGCCATACTGATATTTAACTATTTCTTAACACTATTAATTCTCACTTATTTCAGTTATTGTTATTATATTTTTAAACCGTAAAAATATTATTTATCCTTGTACACAGTACATTATGTTTTTTTTCCAGTCAAACATGAATAAATTTATTCAATAACATTGTTATTTTGTGAAATAATTCTCTAGAAATCAATCATATTTAAGTTGTTTTCGAATTAGTTCACGTCCTAAAAAATATTTTACATATAAGAGTATATCAAAATTATAAAAAAAAATAATAAAATTACACTGTTATCATTCAAAAAAAATTATAAAAAAAAAACTAGCAATAAATTTTTTACATATTCTTTCTAATGCACTTTATATACAGCTGGAAAAATTTATTAAAAATTACCAAAATGATGTCAAGAATCTCAATCTCTAATTAATAAAACCATTTATATTTTCATAACTTTAATTTAAAAAATTTGAACCAATAAATATATGATTGAAAGGAATACGATAGCAACACACTTGGCGACGTATTAAACTACATCTTTATTCACGAAACTTGGTTAGACAAGTTTTGTTGTAAAAATCGGATAATGAAATATGCGTGGAATACATGTATTACACGTTTTGTCTGTTTTCACGGTTTTAACAGGCAGAGTTTGAAGTAGCTGGAATGTTATGTAATGCACGAGATAAATGTGGATAAATACCAGTTGAACGTGGAATTCATATCTTGACATGAATAAAACTAATAACATATTATTAGAAAGAAAATTCCACAGTTAGAACATATCCACACATATCCACGTGTTTAAGGTACACACGTAAACACTCTCTAACACATTCTTCTCTATTTATATTTGTATAAACACACTCTTCTCTTTCATTATTTGAAAAAATCAAACCAAATAATAAAACATGCTTACACTCTCTCTGCAAAAGCAAAACCCTTTTTTCATTTTCTCTCAGCTTCAATCTCCTTCTTCTTTAGCTTACATTCTCTGTAAATGGAGTGCTCTTATTCTCTCTCTTCTCGCCACCACTGTTCTCATCATTCGCTTCCGCCATAACACCCCTTCCATCCCTCTTATCATCGCTGATTATGATTACAGCGACGACGACGACGATGATGACTCAGAAATCTCTTCAGAGTTCGAAGACGAAGAAGATAATGATGACGATGATGAAGAAGAAGAAGAGAGAACGCATGAATATTTCAGAATCAGAGGTTCTAGTTCTAGCAACGACGATGGCGCTGGCGCGTTCATACGACGTCGTAGCATTGGTGATTTGTTGTCGCTTTCAGAAACCGCAAACACAAAAAGCGTGGTTAAGTTATGGGACAGTATTGGGTTTGGGCTAGGGTTAGGTTTCGACCATTTCTCTTCTTCCTCCGATGGAAGTGTTGTCTCAGTTTATGGAAATGCGTCGCCGGCGGTCATGGTTTCCGCCGGAGAAAATGCGTCAGGGAATTTGGCGGTGGGGGTTTGGGACACGCGGCTCCGGCAGCGGATTCCGGCGATGATGGCGGAGTGGGGCCCAGTCGTTGGAGAAACCGTTGGAGTTGAATCGAGTGACGTGCATAAAGTTTACGTCAAAGATGACGGCCGTTACGGGTTGACCGTTGGTGACATGAGAAATGCCAGGTCGCCGTTGGAATATGTAACGGAATCACATTCACACCTACATTTGTGGTGGCCTAATTCATTCATTATGGGAATTTAAATACCCAAAAACGATTTATTCTGTACAGTTTTTTTTTTTTTTTTTATACATTTGTTTTATATGTAGAACGGTGTCAATGAAATTTAAATATTAAATTTTATATAAATTATTCATATTAATTCCTTGTTATAAAGACTTCTAATTAATTTAGGTAAAGACTTTTATATAAAATGAAAGATAAAAGGAGAATTAAAATATTAATGTGACAAAAAATGTTGTAAAATATGATAAAAATACTGTATAGAAAATAATATAATTGAAAAAATATAACAAGAAATAAGGTTATGAATCCCTATTAAAATAGGTACTCGCATTTGTCTCCAACAAAATTATTCTTATAAAGAATTTACATAAAATCGAGTATGTGAGTTAGGTTCATATTGATTACAGAATTAGCTAGACATGTTCCTTTTTTTACCACTAAATTTCACAGCATATCTTAATCATAACGTAACTTTCTTAAATACTATTTTAGTGGCTGAAATAAGACATTATTATTGATATAATATTTTGTTTATGCGTCTCCAATTAACCTTCTTCTGTGATATATTAATATTATGTCCAATATGTTTATCTTTTTCTAGAGGTCTATCATATATACTAGTTTTATATTTATTAATTCATAAATTTAAATTAATAAGTATCAATTTATTAATATTATGAATGTGTACTTGATATATTGTACTATACATATGAATAAATTAATATTAATAAATATTATTTTACAAATACATATCAATAATATTAAAGAGTACTATTTAATAAATAAATAAATATCTAGTGTGCAATAATATTTGTGTCAATTATTTATTTAATTATATATTAATCTATTTATTAATATATAAATTAAATTTATATAAATCATATTTTTCATTAATCAATTACTAATATTTAATATCATTAATATCCATTTTTATATATAATATTAATAAATATAAACTAGTACATATTAATATATTTAATATTTAATAGACATAAATGGTACAAATATTGATTGACCCAATACATGTATAATCTTTATGCATAATGTTATATTGCATATATTTACTAATATTTATTTAAGTTATGTATAGTATAATTTTCGTTAATATACCAAACAGACGCTCTAAACGTCATATGATCATTAAACTCTTTTACGTTGGTGTTATTTTAAATGATCAAAGTCCAAAATTCTCCGTACTGTCTCAGGTTAAAGATAATTAACATAATTCCAATCATATAAAAATTTTAATGTGTTTTGACTTAAAATATTCATAATAAAGGATAAAATCCATTCTCGTTAATTAATTAAAACTTTTAAGATTAAAATATATGATAAAATCAAATTCATATATAATAAAATCTAAAATTAATTTTAATTTTAATTTTAATTTTATTTTTTAACCAACAATTATTATTATAATTTATTTTTTAAAAGTGTTTTACCTTTTTTGATATTCAATTAATTAAATGATGTTTGACGAGTCAAGGTGTTTGAGTTCAAAGGTTGCGTGGGATATGACTTGAATAATAAAACAATCTTCATCTTCTTGGTAGTTTCTGGTCATGTTTATCCTCGAAAACTCAAGCACAATAAGACTTTTGGCAAAAATAAAAAGTGCTGTGACAATATAAAAAATATATATTATTTATTAATTTTAGTATCATTTTAATAGATGATGCATCTAAATTATATCATAAAATACTATTATAATATTTTCAGTTAAATAAATGTAACTAAATATAATATATAATAGTATTTCATTCAATATTACGAAAGACATGTTACAGTGTGAAAAATATATTATGTTTAATAGCTAGACACCGCTTTCATGTAAATAGAGGAGTTACGACACTCCCATTTACTCATTTGCTTTCCCAGTACGTCTATTAATATTTATATTTATTTTTCACATTTCTTAGTTTTCTTATTAAAAAATCAGTAATTTTTTTTATTAAATGTATATAATTAAAATATTTAAATTAACCTTATTAAAATAAATTATTTTATTAATTAATGTAAGAGCTTAATTAACTATCATAAAAATAAAAATTTTAATTTTGGTTCTTAAATATTTTTCTTTGATTTTTATTTCTCGAATATTTTAAATCATTGTTTTTAATTTTTATAAAATAAAAAAAAATTTCTAATAATCCTCGGTTTGTTTTATCACGTGCTCACATATGGTTCTAAAAAGTGAGCAAATAAGAAACTTGTAATATTTAGAAAAACTACATAACTGGAAAAGTTAAGGGAGAAACCTTTTCTATTATATCATATACCTCACTTTCATATTAGAACTTATAAGTGTGTCTATATATATATATATATATATATATATATATATATATAATGTTTGATTATGGTACCAAAAAAACATTATTGGTGTTGGTTAGATTACGTGAGCTCAGCAGGAGAGGCGTGGGAGTAGTTGATACATATTAAGACAGTTTTCATATACTAATTAAAGAGTGTAACAAATTGGAGTCAAGTAGATCTACATATTGATATACTAAATTAAAATTAATCAAATATTTTTAAGTGAACCACAAAGATTAGTTAAGTAGAACCAGATTGATTCTGCAGCGTAATAAATTGCAAAATTTCTGACTCTTAGGTGTACACGTTGAGAGAGTTAAGAAGAGAAGAGTGATTATTTATTATATGATTGGTGAAATGATATAATAAGAGGGAGAAATAAGAGATGTCATGGAGCATTTATATTGTTTGTAAATATCATTACTCGTATTATATATGTTATCTTGTATACAACCAACCACTGGCTAAATTATTAAAAATGAATCAATTTCTTGAAATTCTACCATACACAACAAGACCAATGAAGTCTTTCCTTAGACTACCATAATGCTTCTAGTCAGACATGGACTTGAGCATTTTCAAACATCATTCAACCTCAAAGGTTCAAAAGGTTTCATCTGGATATCAGCCTCTAATTAGCATCTAATACCAAAACCTATTGTCTTTCTTCTCCTTAAACTAATAAAGATACATGGTAATTGATATTTACTATTTTTTTCCAAATTAATGCGTTATCATAACTTTACAACACACTGTTGCTAGCTGTATAGCCATATTAGTAACGATATCGAAAAAGATTATAACTTTTTTCTTTTTCTTTACGAAAGGATTATAACTTAAATACTTGATCGTTTGGCGGTAGAAATTGAGATCCTGGGAAAGTATTAAAAAGAACACTTGCTATGTTTATGTTATTATCTTATATTTATTTTCAACTTTCTAGTGCACATTTGATATTATCAACTCATAGTTAAAAAACTTCAAATTGTAATTGTTGTTATAGAAAATTTCTCTTCAAATATAGTCCAGAGAACTGTAGGCTATATTAAACTATATTCGAGAACGTGTTTAGTAATAAAGAAAGTGGTATACTAACCCAACGGGTTGACTTTTGCTTTTGAAGGTACTGGTCTTTCAATTAATGGGTTTGAAATAAGATTGCTTTAGACTTAAGTAAAATATTGACAAATATACCAAACCAGACAGCGATCCGAGAACCTTGTAACATTGTCTTTGCGTTGACTGGTTGAATGCTTGCATTGTATGCACACATCCAATAGTTTTAAACAACTGATGAAATGGAAATTATGAAGTAATAATAGTATAAACACGCTTGCATATACAGAACAAATAGCGGCTTTTATGAAATGAGAAAGGAACATCAGAATAGAATATAACAGGGAAATGAAATTACACTAAATAACAAAATCAAACTGATGAACTAATTGTTCTTCTTATGTCCAGAAAAAATGAATTTAATCTCCCTATAATACACATTAAGTGCTAGTGTCATAGTTGATGACCTCCGTAACACTAATACAATAAAATTTACAAAAGAAAGAGAGAAAAAAAATGAGCTGAAGAGACCAACCTATTTCAGTACAGAATCTGAAATATTACTATGAGCAAATGATTGATATATCAATATTCTGGCAACTCTTTCATGAATTCCAAAGCGGAAGGGGAAATCAAACTTCCCAAAACTCCATATGGTGAATCAGAATATTTGTACACTGATGACCGAGCTGAGAATAGAAAATCTGATGAATTTGGAGTGAAAAGTGGCATATCAACAAAGTCCAAATAAGAGGGAGTACTGTTTTGAACAATTGCACCACTTTCAACAAAATTCTCATCACCCCTTTTGAAAGATGAACATGTTTCATTACTATTGTAGTTGGATCCATCAGACAAAGAAGATCCAAAATTCTCTGAGGCCTCTTGAGGCACCGAGGCATTGGACACGTCATCATATGTGCCTGTGTTTGTGCTTGACCTACCCGTGAGTCTTTGAACAAGAGCCATGAAATCTTGAGCCTTGGTATGAATAACCTTTGGTGAATGAGTGTAAATGATGATAGGCTTAATCCTCTGTGGCTTTTGAAATTTGGTTTCAGCATCCACACTTGTTGAAGGCTTTCTTATGATGTGAGAATCTTTGTTGATCATCAAAGGGGAAGGACGCGGACCATTGATCATCACCTTCTTTGATTGATCTTGATCAAAACCATAAAACTTTGCACCAGGCCTCATCTTAATCAGACTTCAATTAATTCAACGTGCACGAAACTGTTTGATAAAAAAATGTAAATGTGCAAAATTGGTTTGTAGAAAAAGATACAGGAAGAAGGGGTATATATAGAATGAAACTGATAAGGAAAAATCTTAATTAGCCAACAACTACGACCGTTGACACTTGAGCTACAGTGCCTAATTGTCAACAAAAAATATATATAAACCTTAATTTAATGAGTTGTGTTTTTTGATTTGACTGCTGGAGGTTGAATCGTAATTTAATCACTAGCTAAAAGTTTATTTTACTTAATTATAATATGAATAGCATACGTAGCGTGATAAATAAACTTAAACTGACGAAGATTCGTGTATACAACCTCAGCAAATTGTTAATTTCAACTAACCAAAAATAGGATTATTATTATTGCCAATAGGTTTGGTTGTTCATTTGTTTGTATATTTTATTACGTTTGATTCATTTGTTACTTTGTATATTTTTACACGTTAGCTAGCCGCCCGCACGTACGGTGGCCAAGAATTTTTCACCTTTTTCAATCTCGTTTTTCTTCTGCTTCTGTGGTTACTTTTGATCATCCATCACGTTTTCAAGTTTTCTTATTTATATATACAATTTCTTTGTCTTTTACTTTCTTTTGTATGTTATTTGACTCTAACTTCTCTATTGCTTTTTTGTTTTTATAATTCCATCTCTGCTCTTGCTATGTTAACATAATTTAGTTTGAAATTTTGGTCAATCAAGCTATCCCGTTTTGAGAACAATTAAAAGGTTAACTATTTAATAAAATATATTTAATAGACAACTATAATACACAGACAATCAAAATATAAAGAGAGAAATATATATATATATATATAAAATATGAAAAGAAAGAAAAATACAAATATTTTGAATAATCGAACTGAAATACTGCGTATTGTATTATTATTATTAGCGAAATATATTGCATTATTAGCTAAGTAAAATACTACTTAATGAAAATTTTAAAGGAAGCTCGATTTGGGTCCTGTTACCACTTTCTTTACAGCAAATAGGGTGATTTGACATTTGAGATTCCGAAACAAAAGTTACATGCAATCTGTTATTGTCACTGAAAATTATTTTTCCTAATCAATCAATTACCATCCACAAATTTGGTTAATTTTAATAACAAAATTTTATATAATTTATACAAAACCTATTTTATGATTGGTTATTTATAAAAATTATTTTATTTTATTTTATTACCGCATGATCTTTAAATTCATGACTTTTTATTTTTTTCCATTAACGTCATGTTCAACTGCACAATGATATTTGTGCAATAATATCATCGAATCCATTTGTACACTCCTGTCTTGTATATTTATATTTTATATTTATCCGTTCTAACGGTTAAATGGACTCTATAATAATTAATTAGGATTTAGGGTTTATGATAAGAAAATCATATCCTACTTATACACCAAAAATTATATTAGAGTAGAATAATTATTGTATTTTATCCTTAGCTGCTCTAATTATTTAATGGACCCTAAATTAATCAATTATTGAATTTATATATAATTTTTTTTATAATTTACAAAATTCAAAATTTTTAAAAAGTAATTAAATAAAAGGATAACACCCCACCTACTTAACAACAGCACCGTTTAGAAAAATAGCTGCAAATACTCTCAATTATTAAGAAACCAAATGGCTTAAAAAAAAGCAGCATTGAACTTTATTGTGATATGCATTACCAAAAGCCAAAAATCTGACTTTGATCAACCTCATGGCAAAATGAATTAAACAGTTTACTGTTAACTTTTTTATGAATATGCAAATGAGATATTAAATTATTAGATAAGTAATAATATTTTATTAAATTTACAGTGACAAACATAATAAAAGAAAATTATTTCACCTGGAGAAGATACATTTATATTATTAAAAGTTTATATGTTACAACTTAATGTTGTTGTACGTAATAGTTTACGTGTATTAACTTGGTGTTGTATCCAATGTTATAAATATCCTGCTTAATGTGACATGCATTCAGGTCATTGTCATTAAAAAAAAAAAAGTCAGTTACTTTGACTTTCAATTGTTTTCATATTTTTCCTTGAATATTTGACATCTGTGTTTTATTATTTTTACAGATAAAATTATAGTTGTAATAAGTTATTATTTGTATATCTTTAAATCTCAATTAGAGTTATTTTAATATAAATTTTGAGAAAAAAAATGCTATAGTTTTAATTGAAAACATTATTCTTAAAAAATAAAAAATAACCCTAATTAATGTAAGGAGTAAAAAAGAGGTAAAATGGATAGGAGAGTCAAGAGTGGGTAGGAAGTGTTGCAACTTGCAAGAAGTTGCTTTGAAAGAGAAATAAAAATATCTTTGGGCCGCGTTGAATAATTTTGGGTTCTTTGTCTCAATTGTCGCTTCCTCAAATTGCTGATTTTGTTTTTGCAACTTTTTTTACAAACTCATACACAACCTTGTTGGTCCACCATTCCACCTTTTTTAATTAATTAGTTCACATCAGTAGTGTAATAGTATTTTATAGTTACTTGCTTGATTTTTTATGCTAGCGTGTCTGTGGACATGTTTAAAAATATAAATTAGCAAATGGTTTTATTGAGAAAATATAATATTTAAAATACACAATTTATTTAATGTCTATGTACATGTACCCAAGAACACACGTTACTACTTTAGAATATATAAACACTTTACAAGAATGAGGGACGTAAATACATTTGTCTCCCGTAAATATTATTGACGGCTCAATTGAAAAACAGTTCCGTGTGGGCGTAGGGATTTATTTCTTTTACAAATCTTATATACCTTTTCTATTAAAAAAATCTTTCAAAAACATGAATTAGATAATTCTATTTATTAAATTATATATACACACACTGGTAGGAATTATTAATATTAAATATAATGATTTATTAACTATTTTTTATAAATTAAAGTTAGTTGATTCGATATTTAACTTGATGTTTTTGGTTAATTAAATTATATATATGAAATTTGTACAATTTCAAAATTATTTATAATTTTTTCTATCACTGTATTTTAATGTATAATATAATATCAAAAATATATAAAAACAATAATAATTAAATATTCTATCTATAAATGTACAAATTATATAAATTCCAAAATAGTGTGTGTATATATAAACTCTGTTGATATTAAATTTATAAGACTTATTACGCATCTTTCAATATATTGTAAAACCAATGGCCATTATCTTTAATATTATATAAATCAAAATTTAAATAATTTTAAAATATATTATCTAATAATTAAGAGTTTTATAATTTTTTTGAAAATAAAGTAACTACATGAATCATCAAAATGTTTTGAAATTGTACAACATTTTATATATGTTATCAAATTAATAAGAATATTAAATTAAAATAATTTATTTTAATTTATACTAAAAGGTATAAATCAATAAATTTTATATTTGGTGATATATATCTCTGTGTGTGTTTAAATATATTATTTAGATATTAATATTATATATTTATTTTAATATAATTCATTTTTCCTCCTATCCAATATCGAACCAGAAAAGGATCATATATTGTGAAAATTGAGTTTGTGATCCATTTTCAAAAAATATAAACTCACGTTATCAAATGTTGTAGAGGAGTAATTTTGAGTGGATACTGGATACTCTTTGGGCCATGGTTTCAACCCAATTCATAAAATCATTGGATCGGTTGGCAACACTACTTTGAAACAACAACATCAACAAAAAGAGGGTTCTTAACTTATGCTTTCATGCCAATAAATAAATACAAAACTGCTTAGTATATTAAAAGATATTTACATTCTTTATAAATTTTTCTTTTAAAAAAAGCTTTCTACTAAATTTATTTGTTTTAAAAAATAAATATTTCTATTACGAAAACAAGTTATATATAAATCATGATACATCATATTAGTTATTAAAATTCCTTATAATTACAAATTGTTATATATAGTAAACATTTTATTTGATTTTTTAAGAAAATCTTAAAAGTTGTATTTAAATAAATTCTTTATGATGATAAAATTCTGTTCAGTTTTTTTGAATCAAATTTAAACCTTACATATCAATTCTTAAGGTCCAATCTGATTATAACTCAAAGTTTGGAGTGCGCAAACTACATGTTTTTTCTTACAACAAAATTCCATCTGATATTTAGATAGGAGGTGTCAATGATAAATGTTTTGGCCTTTCAAGAAAGCAATATATAAATAAAAAATAAAACCTTTAAATATTTGGTAACGTGCTTGACGATACGAAGATGAAAATAAAACTATTTGCTAAGAATAGACTCGATTAGTTGGATCAAACTAGATCAACAAAAAAAATTTAATGCAATTTCTGTTAGTAATCACCTTTTTTTTATAAACTATATTTTTTTATACTGCTATTGTACGCCTTTTACTGAGACCAACGAGACAACAATTCCTTCCCCGAGTTCTATGCAATTAAAAAATAGTAAGAGATATAAAGGTTGTTCGCCCTGTATTTGATTTGATTTGATTTGAATTAATCCTAAAATTTAACTTAAATTTTATCAGTTTTAAAAATTTTCTTATAAATATTAAAAAATAAAATGTATTAAAATATCATTAAAAGTTAGTTTAATTATACAAGTTATATTTAAGTTGTAAAATATATAAAATAAGTAAAAATTAGTTTAAGATTATGTAATTAAAAAAGATGTAAAACAAATAAATAATATTGTCTAAAGAAAAATAAGTAGATAGAATGCAAATTATTAATTTATTATATAAATAAATGCAAAATCTTATTATAATATAAATATAATAATATTTAAACAAATATAATATATAATTAAATTTAATTTAATTTTAAAATATCAAACCATCAAATTAAATTACACAATTTAATAAAAACTCAATCTACACTGATTCATATAATATACAATTTGGATGAATCCATTGATTTTTTATTTCAACTGATTCGGATTCGACCTCTCTATTTTAATGACTACTATTATACTACTGTGTTCATCGGTGTATGATTTATGGACCTATTCATTACAGGAAAGAAAAAGAAGTTAAACCAACCAAAACATAAATCAATTTATATAGAATTTGCATCAATAACATTCACATGAATTACTTATTTTTTCTTTTTATCATCTATTTTATTTTCTTACCTTCTTATCATAAAAAGAATTAATAATTTTTCGATAGTAAGAAATTTGTTTATTTTATGATTTGTAGTGCTTGACATGGAAGAGGGTCTAGGTGGGAGCAGAGAGAAAGAGAGAGAGAGGTAGGTGTATAATAACCAATAGCAGCAGGAAAGCATGCAGAATTAGAAACCCCACATTGTTCTCATTGTGATTATGAACCAAAATGGTCACACACGCCATTCTATGAACCTTGACCCAGTAATATTGTAGTGATGGTTTCAGACCCATGCCGTATGAGTTTTGCAATATAAAATTAGTGGGCTTAGCCTGAGTTATAGGATCATGCGCAAAAACAACCGCACGCGCACACACTCTCTCTCTCTCATAACCACTGTTGTGTGTGTTTGTTACTCTTGGATTCTGCTATATAGCCATCATGTGTTCCCCTCCCTCACCCACCATTGTGTCTTATTATATTCAAGTTTGGTACATTTGTTCATTTGGCCCAATTAGCTTCCACCAACATTGTAAAATGGATCAGAGAACACACACACACACTTTATGCTGCTCTTCAAGTTTTTGTCTTTCACCCTTTTTTTTTTTTTTACCCTTGGATCTCCCATCACACTTTTTATCATACCCTTTTCTGTCACTGATTTATTGTTTCTTTACACATACTTAATTCTTGAACTAACATTCTTAGAAGGACAGCTTCATTAAAACCAGCATGTTCACTTCCAACCACGACTGACACGGACATTATATCTTTTACTTGAGTTGGAGTACACATAAAATAAAATATTACTTCACTCTTTTCGCTAAAATCAATCAAAAGTTTACCCCAATCCTTCCACCTGCTATTAAATTTTCAAGATATTAACCAGATTTTTACAAGAATTTAATTTATAAATGTATTCTTGTTAAAACACTATACATTGTTAACGTAAAAATTTTACATTACCAATAAATTAAATAGCATAATTTGTATAACCTATTACAAAATTTAATAAACTTATTATTTATGAAGAATTTCATGTAATTAGATGACCATGTTAATGTGTGATCTATTTTTTTAACATAGGTATTCAATAATAATTGACCTTATAGAATGGATATGGATTCAAGTCAGCCTGATGAGGCAATCAACTCAAATCAAATCGAAGAGAAAAATTAATTAGATTGATTTGAAGATCAATTTAATTTGGATTTTAAAATTGAAATTTTGATGATATGGATTTGGGCGCACAGAATTTATTCACTTGAACAAATACATTTTCAGAAAAGTTTTAAAATTTTCAGTTGTTTAATTTTAAAATTATTGTGTTGTCTAATTTAATAATTCTTACTTTTGAAACTGTTTATAACTTTTTTCATTTTATTGTGATTTTCTATTTTCCCTTAATTTTATATTTTATAAAAAATATATAGTAGATTCGGTGACTCCAATAAAATGAACCCAAATGTGTTTGAATTGTTCAAAAAATTCAAACCAATCCAACCAGATCAATTTAATTTAAGCATCATTTAAATATAACTCAAACCATCCTACTTATATCATCACATTAATTTACTTATTCACTAGTATATAATATAACAAGAAGGTAAATTCTTGAGAATATTTTGGTAAAATTCCATACTTAAAGTCTTTAAAATTCTTACCAATTTCACATTTACTTATTCACTAGTATATAATATAACAAGAAGGTAAATTCTTCACAACATTTTGGTAAAATTTCATACTTAAAGTCTTTAAAATTATTTTTACCAATTTGGAGTTCTTGCTTACTTGAGGAGGTATTAATTTGTTCTATATATTTAAAGTATATTTAATTGATTTATTTTTGTTGGATATAATTGATATATTAGGATCCATAAAGTGGTTCATTTGTGCAGGGATTAAAAATTGTTAATTAGCAGTCCTTTTGGGAGTGTTATGTTCTACAAACTGGTCTCTAAAATTAAAATGCCTTGTTATTATAGAAAACAGCTAAATAGTAGCTCATCCCAAAATGTCGCCAGCCATTCAGATACTGCAACAAACATTTGCTACCGCATGCTCTGCTTAGTCATCTATAAAATATTTTCAACTTGTAACATTTCTTGTAGACTTCTACCAAATTGCAACCAATTATATAATTAATTGCATAATAAATTGAGATTAACGATTAACCGAAGAGCTTATTCTAGTTATAGTCATATATTAATAATTCGGAAACATGGTTACTTCAAGGATAGGAAACAAAATAATAATATTAATTGTGCATAAATTAATCAATTGGACCAAGTAGAGACTAGTCGTTAATCATTTTACAAATTTATAGGACATTCTCACATGAAAATCTTAACCAGTGATATTATTGATCCGTAGCACTTTTAGTACGTACACCCAAAGCATATAATTTTTTAGTTTTGGGGTCACAACTAGGAAGATACAAGTTCAAATATACCTAGACGTCAGATACAAGTTTATTTATAAATGCTAACTGATGCCAAAAATGTTTTGCACATTTTATAATTTTCTTATTTTCCCTTCTGTTTCCTTGATTAAAAGTGTCAGTAGCTACATACCATTATTTTCCTTAATCTTGGTTCCTAAGGGAACCAGTTTCCTGAGTTTCCATGCTCCTTCGTGCGCATTGCACATGCACCGATCAATTTGGAAATTTCTATTATTGTGTTCGATCTGAGATTACTAGCTGTAGTGTAACCATATAAACCATTAATTTGGGTGCAATTAAACCTATTTATTTAATGCATATCACATAAAGGTTCTGCTTTGTCATCATCCCACTTATGTTAACTATGACATTATACTAATGACTTGACAAAATACCCCCTTATACAGCTAACTACGCTACTTTATGTATGTGGTTCCACCTGTGATCCATGTCAGCCAATTTTGGTTCTTCTATGACGCGTTGAATAATTATTCAGCCTAGAAGCTGTTCTTAAAACTAAACAAAATGTAATCATGAAAATACAACCACACTATAGCTAGTTGGACCGAAGAACAAGAGAAACATGCATGCTCAAGGCAACTTTGTGTTTAGTAATGGCAACTAGTATAACTAGTCTGGAATATGAATTTGCTTGTTGGCACTTGAAAATTTGTGGATTCTAAGTTGGCACTTGAAAATTTGTGGTTTCTAATAAGTTGCATATATTTTATCTTAAAATAGCATTTTTTATATCTTATATTATTTTAATAATGTATAAGGTGTGAAATTTTAAAGCTTGCTAATTCATAATTTACCGAAATCCAACGTGTTGCCATCACACTAACAAACAGCAATCATGATGCAAGAGAATTAAACAATGGTACTTTCACATCACTTACCATTTTTATGCTTCTTCACATGACATACCAACAATTATTCACACTAACTTGAATACTTTTCTTAAATGATTTACGTTAACTAGGCTTATCACACTAACACAAAAGAATGATGATGCAAGAAAAAATGTTATCTTTGTTTCCCTTAAATGCATTTGAATGTTTGGTGAGGGAAATTTATGAATGGTAGAATAGGAAAGAGATAGATGAGCAAATATAGAGGGTCGGGGGTCCAACCTATCTTGGTATCGTTTCCTAAAGAATTGACTAGTGTTCATCAAAAATGGGAACTGAAAACCTAAGAGAAAGGAACATTTTCTCCTTAATGCAGGGGACCCCTAACAAATTGAGACATAGATATTGGTACAGAAGCATGATAATTCTAAGAGCTTTTGGGCCCCCCCCCCCACACTACCAAAGTACATAAACTTGTGAGTTCTTGGGGGTGGGACATTATTGAGAAGAAGATGAAAGCACCAATTGTCTAAATCTTGGAGTAGTACATAATGCAGAATTTAATTCCCTACACCTGTTTGCAGAAAATTCTCAAGTCCTGAGGCCTAAGAATTTGGCCCTTACCACCTAGAATTAACCATCTGACAACAACATTGCACTGTTAACACTACCTATGCCTAGCCTTTTCTTCCTAGAGCTATGAACACTCCTCTCTGGCTTCCTCAAACAACTTCGAGGACAATAAGTCACTAACATAAAAAAGGACACCGTGAAGAGAAGGCCACCACTTACTTGGATTGTAGAACATCAAGTAATGACACCCTCAAACTTTCGCTTTCTTACACTCATTAATGCTGTTAAATTAATTTCTTTCTCAATACATCACATAAGGTTAACATTTCTTTACAAATAACTTATTGCTTGAACTTTCTTAAAAGCGTAATTCATTTGCCACTTTACTCATCCACCTACAAGGAATGAGACCAATACATTTTCTTGTACTTCTAATCCATCAAATATTATTGTTTATATGATTTTTAAGATGATTGGTATTGAAATTAATAAACTTTTAATACAGAATGAATTATGATTGATAATTATATAAAATTATTTTACATGACAATATATAATCTATTTTCTTAAAATATTATAGTACTTATTTTCGTATTTACATTTTAAAAAATATTTATACCTAATATCTATAAGAGTAATAACTTTAATCTTCTTCCCTCTATCTATTATTAGATATTTATATATTTGGTTCTACCCATATTCATTACTATTTTTCTTAAATGCAGGGTTGTGGAGAAAAGTTTTAAGAGCTTAGAAGAGATTTGTATTCAGCTACAAAATTATTGACTAGCTACAAAAGTATTTATTAAAATCTTATAATTAAATATTCTTAATTTCAATATCAACATGTATTGAATGATGCATTCTTTCAATCTATCCTTTAATAAGTCAAATAAAATTTGAATGAATATAATTTGAAAACATTACATTTAGTGATAATAATATTTTAGAAGCAATATATGCAATTAGAAATTAAATTGCATTTGATAAAATTTAATTTTAACAGATAATAATTAAATATAATCTATATAATTTCTAAAACTAATAATAATGGAAACCCATTGTTTACAAAGTTATTTATCATATTTTCATAATTTAATAATTATTTTTTATTTTCGTAGTATCTTTAATAAAAATTAAAAATTAATTTTATTTTATGTGTGAAATATTTTATTCCTAGTTGGTCACATCTTTATTACAATATTTTAATTCATTTAAAAAATTAAAATTATCAAATTTATTATCTCTACCCATTTTATCTTAAATTAAGCATATACCATGTGACTCACATTCTCTTCATATTACTTTTCTCTAATTTTTTTTCCTTTTTTTCTATTTTTTATCTCTTTAAATAAAATTTATTCAGGTAAAAATTCACAATTGGTTGAATTTGAAATATCCATTTCCGTACTCATTAATTTTGTGGATAAATATTCAATCACATCCCACTCTTTATTATGTAGGTATTTATCTTATCTACTATAGATAGTTTTTGTGTACCAACAGGGTCAGGTATAATTGCCATCCTTGACTGACGTAGGTAGTAAGGGTGACTTGATTCTTCTCATCTCTTGACATATAGTATAAAGAATTAAAAATATTTTTTATAAGCCTTTTAATCTATTTTCACCGTTAGATTTAATGCATTTTTAAAGTGTGGTTGTTAATAAAATTGATTCTATATTTTTAAAGGATTCCAGTCAGCAAAACTCTTAATCATTTATTATCGAGCGTGTAAACAAGCTAAGTGAAGTTATTTAAATTATAATTAGTGATTTCGAACTTGAATATTGAACATGTATGTAGTTATATTAAATACTTTGAAAAAAAAAATTGATCACCCCCGTATCGATTCTAGCTAACTCAACTTAAAGTGTTTTTCACTATAAATACATGTAATATCTAAAAACAATTATTAAATGTTTTCACTATATATCAACTGTTATAAATTAAATTTAAGTACTCATGAATGAATGAGTAAAGTTTTAAAATTTATCTTCTTTCTTACTTTTATTCAAGTATGCGACATTTTGTATTTTTCTGTGTATTTTCTTCTATATTAAAAAAATCTTTAACAAGGTATGCTCTCATCAGAAGTCATGGGACTAATTCCCTATTAAAAAAATCAGTTAAGGGAGTAATTCTTATATCCCCTATTTACATAATCAATAGTAGAATCTTTGTCACATGTTAAAGGTTTATGTCATAAGTTAATTTTTTAAATTTTATTTTTTCTCTCTTAGAAAAACTGTTTGAAAAAAAAAATTAATTAGGTAAAATAACTTAAATTTATAAATAATTTTTTCTTTAAAATAAATGAAAATTTAAAGTTTGTAATTTTTTACACAAATAAAATTAATTATCTTCTTATTATTTTCAATAAATTTACCTAGAATAAATTTTGACTATAATTAACAATATATGTAACAAATTATTAAAATAATTTATTTTCCACAACTATCTTAATCGTTGCAAATACTCAAAGTTAATGCCAGCAATTAGACTACCATGTTGGTGATCTTATTATTCTTGTTATTGTTAATCTTATATCAATAATGGCATCTCTCATTATACTTTCTTCTTTCTTGAGATACACGATTTCATAGCTGTTTGATAATTAACGATGTCTTTTCTGTAAACAAATAATAACGATGTCACTTTTATTCTCTATATATTTTTATTACTTTCACACTTAAATTTAAATTTCGCATAGATAAACTTGCTAACATATGACATTTGTGTTTAGACTTTAGACTCTAAAGAGTAAAGGCTTTTCTTAGTCTAATAGAGTGACAACGGATCCATTATATTTAGGTTGTGGGATAGCATTTATATAAACAAATATTTTATTTTATACGCACTATACATGATAAATATTTTTACATAATCAAAATATAAATAATGAATAAATAAATTGCTACTATATGCAAACAAGTGAATAATTTTTTAGAGATGAACTACGTACACATAATAATTCATACAATAGTTTATATAATATTGTTTTTTATCTATCTCTCTTCGTTACTATGAGATATAATAAATAAATTTGTATAAATAATATTTCTCTTATTTTTCTTTTATATTTCAATTTATAAAGATAATTTATAATTATATATATTATACTCTCCACACTCATTCATAAGCAACAATACCTCAGTTTACATTGATTAAGAAAAGTAGTTAAATATATTTAATGTTCTTATTTTCATACAAAAACTGAGTTATATTTTTAAACTACCCTTTAATTATATTTATTAAAGAGTAAACTAATTCAATGATAGTTTTAAAATAAAAACATTAAATAGAATTCCGATATCTCACTAAAAAAATCCTGCCTTTCCTTATATATAATTTCAGATTTAGGAATTACAAATGTTAAAAATTTAGTGGGCCACCTGTCCCCGTTTACTCCAGTGTTTCCTGAGGATTCTCCTACATAAACCTTTTTCATATTTTTTTAACAAAATATTTTTACATAATATTGTTAGTTAAATCTAGTCATTAATTAAGAGTTATTTGAATTTAGTTAATAAATGCCAAAACTTTTCATATCCATGAATTCTGACACAACATTCGAGGTTTTGATTTTTGACACAGGAATGAATACTTGACTGACAACTTATTTCTATATTTACTACTCGGTTCCAATATCTTAATTCATGTTATGTACAATTTTAAAAATTTATATTTCTATTTATTTTTATATTATAAAATAAAATCTTCATTTTGGATAGTGAATTCATATATTCCTGCAATGTAGGAAATTTTACTCGTGTGTGTATTGAATGCGAAACGGGAGAAATTAATTTTAATTTCTTAGACGTGCGTGTATCGGATGCGAAATGGGAGAGATTAGTTTTAATTTTTTAGACATGTATTTGTAGTGTATATTAAATATTAAAATTTAACATATGGTTAAATAATATATTAATATATGTTTTACTTTTAGTATTGTTCGTTAAGGAATACTTAAATCTGAATAATTTGCTTATAAGATTTTTCTTTTTACACACTGATCAGCTAATTATTATTTTTCTTAAACAGTTAAGTATTATTGTTGTTGAGGTATATATCTTTACCATTATAGACTTATAGTGCATCTACCCAACTAGTAAAGGAATCTCTTAGGAGCTCCAAACTGATAATTCATGAACCATACTTCAGGTGATATGATACAGACTTCTATATTTCTAATGCCTATAATCACAAACTATACATATTTATTTTATTACTTGTTCTTACGATGAAACATCATAATGTCATTTAAGTTTTGTCATATAACACGTTGTATTTGATTTAATGGATGTGTATTAGAATGTTGAGCTGTGTGTTAATTGGTATCATTAGTAAATTGAAATGAGTGGGTCATAATGACACTAGTCAAAGAATTAATAATAGAAAGGAAAAAGATTATCTAGATCTTTTAAGAAATATTTAAGTTATTCTTAATTAATGAAGAATATTTCAGCACAATATTTTGCTTAGATTCTTAATTAACCTGAACATATTGGCAAACACACAAAAAGAAAAAGATAGAGAGCATTGAACTTTTTTATAAGAAAAATATTAGATAGATTGTCTAGATCTCTCTTCCACAAACAATACACGAGTTGGCCATTTAGGATTATTTGATTATTAGGATTCTCGATGCTTATTACTAAAAGAACAAGAGTTGAGTATTTAGGATTAGTATATATGGATTCTCAATGCTCATAATTAAAAAATACATAAAATTATTCGTCAGTCCCAATTATAAAAAGGTCATGGAAGTCAAAACAAAGTGTTCGAGAATAAATTTGACGTGAATTAAATATTTGTAAATACAACGAATTAAAATGTTAAATTAATATTAAAATAACTTAAGGATAACTTATTAATTTAAACATCTTAAACTTGTGACCAACTATGAATACAGATATTATGTGTGTACACAATTACTCTTTCTCAAAACTAAAAAACAAAATTGAAAAGTATTTTAATACCTAAATTAAATTACACTCAAACAAAAGTTTTATCCGAAAAGAAATTGGTGCAATCTCCTCGAGTTAAAAACTCACAAAGAAACGGAGGCAATGAAGAAGCAAACAGAATTCAGAATCTTTGATATTACATCTCTTGATGTTAAGATTTCGTCACTCCCTGAATGTAAATATGGAAGATATTTTTGAGTAACATAAATGCATTCTGAGCAGAGAGACAGAATGAATAAAATTAGCATCATAAATCCATCCTACAAAAAGCCACATTTTGATGGCGGAAGCTGAGACAAATTCACAATACGAAATGCCCCCATCCCTTTCCACATGGTAACCAAAACAAAACACATACAAAAAGAATACAAGGAAACGAAACGAGGAGAGAGAAAGAAAAAAAAGTGAATGGTTGTCTTTTAGTTAAATAGAAGGGCAATAGAATGCAGTGGGGTTGGAGTGAATTTGGTCCCATTCCGTTTTCCACCCTTAATCCAAACAACTCTTATTCTCAAATTCGTACCCATCACCCAAGCCATGTCCCATGTATATAAACATAAATGTTTGTGTGTGTGAGTGTGTGTTTGTTTTTCGCTCTACTTGCTTGCCGTTACAAAACTTACCTACGTGATTTGCTCATCATTTCATCGTCCACACCCATCATGTGAGTGAGAGACACAAAGAGAGTGGGAGACACATACTCACATACATACATGAAGCTGTTGGAGAACCACATTCACAACTTCCGCTTCCATTTAAAAATAAAATAACCAAAAACAAAAATAAAAATAAAACATTCCCTACCACTATGCTACCAAAATTGTCAACATTTTTTCTACACTAGTTTCCATATTTTGGTTTTTTACATTCCTCCAACCAAATCAGCCTCGAGAAAAATTGTGGAATCTTACACGTGTGAAACCTTAACCTCAGTGTGAGTCACAACTCCAAAACCCAAATTTTGGTCACCCCATTTGGCATTCCATTCCTCCGACAGCACAAACCGAGGCAGTCATAGTGATCCGAATTTGCAACTTCCATTTCCCATTTCGTACATTTTCATCCCTTCACACCTCAAAATATTCCTTCGTTTTTTTTGCTTCAGGGGTAAAATAAAGAGATAGAAAAATAAAAAAATTTAAATAAATGAGTAGGAATAATAGCTGGATTTAGCTGTAAGACCTACTCCATCAAGAAGCGTTTCACAATCTTCACGCTTGGTTCCAACACCTGTCTATCCCATACATCGGACCCTGATGATGACGTCACCGCAACCCTAAACGCCTCCGTCGCGTCGATCCTCCGTAGGTCCCAGCCGGCGCGCCTCAACCGTTCGATCTTTCCAATCTGACGCTCCGCCAACACACATGTGTTATCTTTAATCGCCCTCACGGCTTCTTCATACGCACGCGCCCGTAGAGGATCCTCCCCCGGCCCCACCGAGGGATGGTATTTAATAAAAAACCGATCGAACTCGGGAACCCCAATGGCCTTGCGCAAACCAAACCCGGTTCGACACGCTCTGTCCGGGTCGAAAAACCGAGCCAACTCATCGACCATTCCCGAGTCAAGCATGTCGTCGACTCGGTCCTTCAAATATTGCGATAGCACAGGGAACGCAATATCGACCCAGAGGAAGCAACACCTGTACCTTAACTCAGAGGATATAACCCCTTCGTTATTGAAAACGTTTACACGAGGGTCGAAGTTCTGAGAAAGAAGTGCGTGGACGAAAGAGTTGGAACCTCCGACGACGATGGGGAGGTTATTCCGGTGAGTGATGTCGGAGATTATGTCGGCGGCGCGGTGGCGGAAGTCGGCGGGGGAGAACTCGCCGGAGGAAGGGTCAACGTCGCCGATGAGGTGGTGGGGGACGCCGCGGCGGTGGCTGAGAGGGATCTTGTTGGTGGTTATGTCGAGGCCACGATAGACTTGCATTTTGTCAGAGTTAATGATTTCGGAGAAGGGGAAGAGGGTGGCGAGGTCGATGGAGAGACGAGACTTGCCGGAGCCGGTGGCGCCCATGATGACAACCACCTTGTCTTTGCGGCGGTGGAAGGTGGCGGCGTCCATTCGAGGCCACCGCTTTATGGGGTAGTAGTGGCAGTGAGGGTGAGGTGGCAAAATAGAAAGTTTCATAGAGAGGGAATGAATGAATATATTAAAACACGGAATAGTGAGGCCAGAAACAGAAAGAAAGTGTGTGTGGGTGAGTGGGTGGGTTTAAGGAATATTCAGAAATGGCATTGCAAAATACCAAATGCAAATAAACTAAAAAACGAAACTTTTGAATTGGAGAGTTAGTTAAGAGTTGAGAGCATTCCTTCTAGTATTGTTGTGTTGGGAAGGGAAGGGAAAGGAGTTATTGCATTTGGTTGCATTACACACAGTTTGAATTAGTGAATAGGTATTTTTTTTCTGTACCTTTCTCTGCTCTCACTCTGTTTCAGTGGAATGAAATGAGGTTCTCCACACTGAGAGAGGAGGGAGAAACATCCCTCTTATTCTTATTTAAAACACGACCAAACCTCTCTCTTATTCTCTCATTCTAATAAATAAATATATTCCGTCTTTTCATTCTTTTTTATTTAAAAAATTATGTTAATGAATTATTAATTTATTTTATGAGTTTATAAGGTTCTATGTACAACAAACAAATTAGTTTGAATAGCTTAAAATCTGACCATTTTAATTAAATAGATTTTAGTAAAAATTTTGACTTAATTTATGGTCTGAAATATCTTACTTAACCTGAAGCGATAAGTCTATGTAAAATGGTGTCACCTAGCAAAGCATCTTAACACTGTCTACACGTAATTAACCATCTCACCCTGTAAATACTCCTATATAAATAACCACCTCCATTCTCTTATCATGACATGTTATTTTCTTTTTCATAATTATTTTACTTTCTTTTTATTTTTTTTAGTCAACTTGTATTTGTTTTCAACCATTTATTTTTTATTAATTACTAACAATTTTGTTATTATTTTTTATTATAAAAATTATAACATAGACGCGAGTGGTAAAATATATTTGTGGGTACAAAATGAATATTGTAAATGAGTACTTATAAGTAATGATTTTATATTTTTTAAAACATACTTATTTGGGAGATGGATGCTGGTTTTATAATATTCGTAGGTTATGTTTAATATGACTAAATGAAATTTAATTTAATATTAGAAAAATTAGATAGTAAAGATGTTAATAATTTTTTTTATCATTTTATTCTAATTTTAATAATGAGATTACTCCATCAATTATTATGTAATATTTTATTCTAATTTTAATAATAATAAACTAATTTTAGTTGGCTCTGTCAATTAATATACTATTTTATTTGGTTTTATATTCTTTCAATGTGATTTTTCTTAAATTTATATTTTAGAGTTGTAAGCATATAAATTTATATGGAGTATATAAAATGATTTTATTTTATAATTACAAAATAATTTTTTATCATTTTTTATGAATTTAAAAAATCATTTTCAGGTCATAGGTTTTTGCAGGTACAAGAGAATTCGCATCATTTCTTAAACGAATACCGGCGGGGGCAACGGAACGGGTGATGCATGTGGATTTTCCTTAACTATGATATTGTATTATTGTCATATAAATTAATAACTATTAATAATTATATATAATTTTTTTATACTTTTTAAAATAATACACTACCATTAAATATCAAAAGACACTGTAACAAACACCTAGTTTTAATAGTTAATTTTTTATATTCAACGACTTCACATGAAAAAAACATCTTATTTTTTAACGTGGTTTTCATGATTATAAACAAATGTAACCTGATTTATATTTTTTATAAAAAAATCACGAAATTTGTTTCCACCGAAGTCACCTTTTTAATCGGTAATTAATTATAAGGGATTAAATCTTTATTGTGCATCGCATTGTTTTTGGGTTTGTGATATAATATATTTTCCGCCCATAAAAAAAAAACTTAAATATCTATTATACACAAGCCAAATTTAACGATAGGTATCTACACTTGAATAAACTCAACTTAATATATCAAAATAAAAAGAAAATAACATATAATTCAAAATATGAAAAACGATTCTAAGCATTATTATCAAACTCTACCCGATTGACGACTCAGTTAGTATATTAGATTAGTGGGTTAAGGTTAATTTCAGAAGTTACAAATTAATTCGCATAATCTAATTCATATTAGAAAATTATAAATAATTTATAACCTGAAAAATTATATAGTCTTTAAAAAACATATATTAAAACTTAACACAAATTATCATAAAATTAAATTTTTAGTTATAATATAAATAATTATAATTACAAAATTTCATTGTTTAAATTTAAATACATCATCAATATATAAATTTTAATCAAACAGATAATAAAATTTTAATTAAAAGAAGACTTTCAACTATATTCTAAAATGAATAAAATCAATAATTTTATAACAAATACTTAATTAAGATAAAAAAAAATAAATTGTATAATTTGGCCTGATCATTGGAACTCATTCGATCACCGATTCAGTGATAACATTTGTCACAATACAGCAACTTATATCAGATTAAATACAATCAATTAAGAATCCAATCCAACTGGTGAAACTGTCCAGATATTATGAAGTGAGACTTGAAATCAAAATAGAGGCAAAATTACGCATGCATCTCACACGAGCTTCAAAATATTTTTGTTAAAATAATGTGTTTTTTTTTGTTTTGGTGATTATTAAAATAATGTGGTATGCTTTGAACTTATGGATAGATGAATGACCGACCTTTATCATTTACCACGTAACAGTTACATTTAAAATTTACCGATTTTGTTACGTTAATTAAATTATTTTCTTTCATATACTTTATTTGAATAGATTCTATGAAAATTTTAAGTCAAGATTTGTATAGTTTCAGTCAAAATTGAATAATTTTCATGGATACGCAATATATGTTTTCATACATTCAAACTTATAAAATAAGTTAAAGACAAAATTAATAAATATAATAATGTCATGATACATTCAAACTTGTAAAATAAGTTAAAGACAAAATTAATAAATATAATAATATCATGATAAATAAAAATAATAATTCTCGATAATATAATTCTCCTTATATAACATTCACTTATATATATTCATAATTATACGAATTTTCTAAATATTAGTATTTTTTATTTCTTGTTATTGAGTTTAAATATAAATTCAAAATTATTATCATTTATATTAAAAATTTATCATATCTAAATTTCTGGAGTATGGAAATACAAAAAAACTCTTGAATTAAAATGAAAAAAATAGATGATGTAACTCTGTTACTTCAAAAATGATAAAATAGAAAATTATATTATATGCTAACAAGTTTTACTTATATCTTAAGTATTTACCTAAAAATTATGAACATTAATTTAAAAATATTAAATATTTTATCAATTAAGTCTCCTAAAAATACGTGATAAAGATTGAATAATATTTTTATTTATTTTCAAAATAATTATCTTAACCTAAAAAATTTTGTAAATAATATTTTACACATTGAACTAAGTTAAAAATTAATAATATTGATTAATCCATAATTCAGCACGAGATATTTACTTAATTATTTGTCTTTAAGTGTGTTTTGTTCGATTTCATATATTATTAATAACAGTTTTAAATGTCAATTTTATTTCTTAACCAATTATAACATATTGTTAATTAGCTAACTCACTCATAAAATATATATGTATTTTCCTTCTCTCATATTTTATACACATATGTATTTTTCTCTATTCATATTTTATAACTGGTTGCGTATTTCAGTTACCAAATATTTTTCTTTACATATAAATTAATGAAGAAGACTATAAAAAATAATGAATAGCAATTTAATATTATTAAAAAAAATAGAGAAGACAATAACAAAAAAAAAATGAAAAACTCCCTTAAAAATTCTTAGAAAAGTTGAAAAAGTTATTTCTAACAATCCTCCCATCTAATGAGAACAGTAATAGCATAGAAAAAATATAAAAGATATGGGCATAAAAAAATGAAAAATTTTCTTCTTGAAACAGTTGACAAGTGATGATAAATCAAATATGTTTTATTGGAATTGTTTTATAAATTTAATATTTATAAAAATCTCTAAAATGTCCTTCAAAATCTCCTTGATTCAGTTATCCTTCGACGTTTTTATATATTTTTTTAGAACTAATGAATGTTTTTAAATCATAAAATATCTCAAAATGAATACTAATATATTTTAATAGTTTCTTTAAAAAATCTTAAAAATTTAGATAGAATATCACTATATTATTTTTAAGAGACATCAAATACTAATTGAATGTTAATAAATATTTTTACTTTATAAAAGAGTCTTTTAAATATTTCATGAAATCTTAAATCAATAGATCGTTAAGTATGGACCGATTATAGTGATATAAATGTTTCACGTCAACACAAACTTCCTTAAATAGTATGTGAAAATAAAATCAGCTTTTACAAGATTCCTTTCTTCAGATTAAAGTTACATGCAATCCCGTTTGCTTTTCGTGCGAATTTCAGTGAACGGTCAAAGAATTCATCGCAACAAAATCAAATCAATTGCAAGAATATGGCATATGTAATGTAAGGGGAATAGATTTACTTCCCTTTTCTGTGAAAAAAATTATAATCATTTGTGTTATGACTATCCATCGGTGAAAATATATGTGAAAGGTGAAACTTTGTTAGAGTCAAATATGGATCTCCGTTGAAAATGCAATGTTTGATATGGAATATTTTTATCTTATAATATGTTATTTACGTTGAAAATATAATATATTATTTTAAATAAATATTTATCTTGAAATATTCATCTCATATTTTTATTCATTTATTGTGGGCGTCATTATTATCTACTTTACACCTAGGTCAATTGACATGTTATTTCTCTTTGACAAGTCTTCCATTTCAGATTTTCATCCTTAGTTTTCGATGCTATATCACGTTGCATTTACTGCTGTATTTGACCTTGGTTAACATATATCATTGACATGTATCAGCTAGTTAATTTTATAGTTATCAGTTCAGACTATTGTATCTGGTTCGCTATATTTAATATAATTTAAATCAAATATATAGTTCTTATTATATATATACATATACATGTATATATATACATGATTTATTTTAAAATATTTTAAATAAACATAAAAAAATAATTTATAAAATATTGATTTTATCTATTTTTATTATATTTTTTCCCAATTTATCAATTTTCAAACAACTTTTTAATTACAATCTTACTTCATAATCAATTACAAATACACAGTCAATAAAATTAATTCATTCATAAAATATATATTTATACATATTTTTTTTATGTGTATTACAATTATTTATTAAATATCTTTTCATATATTATAATTATTTATCAAATATTTTGAATCGATCCAATTTTTTAGACACAATTTATGACACAAACCCTTAATTTATTACCGTAAATGTCCTAAGGGACAAGCAAAACATAGCACAAATGAAAAAGTTGTCCGGATTAACATTGGACAAGTGGAGAATGACAACAATGGACACACACAGAAGACGTGTTAGTAACAAAGGCAATAGTATTTTGAAGTTTTGTGGAAGGCATGCATGGTTTCCCCGAGACCAGCCAAGAGGCTAGGCCATGACACACTCTGCACCGTGGGATATGGTCCTCCTTGGTCGCTTATTCGAAGGGCACGCAGGCATGGCTAATACTTTGCCTTAACTATCTCATTGGTGGTAACTGTGTTTATATATATAATATAATATAAATATATAAACACAAATTGACAAATTTCAAGGTCTAGTGTTACTGCTATTGATACACGATGCAGCATGCATATGCCTTGCCATTGAACATAATATTCTGACATGGGGCGTGCGTGGCTTTCCAGCCCCCACTTTGATTCATAAATTGGTTTCCCCCCTTAATGGTACCACATTTACTGTTTTCTTCATGCTTGGAGCCGCACACTACACTTTTAAAATCTTAGCACCCTGTTTAAATTCTATATTCTTCTTAGGCCAACTATTCCTTACTATAACATATATACTAACCACATGTAAATTGTATAAACTAAATCAATTACCAATTAATGCATCTCATTATTTTATGTTATTTGTTTTTCTACAGACTATGTGTAATATTTAATGAAGAGAATCATGTTCGAGTCATTACAGAAAAACAAATTCATCTCTATGTATTTAATATAATATTGTATATGTATATTTTAAAATTCTAACTCGAGACTATTACATAATTAAGTTAGAGTAACTTTATATTAATGTTCTACTTGTGTGATTCTTTCTGTTTAAATTTAATTCCGAATTAATGATCACAGAGATTGAATTAAAAAGAAAATTAAATACCTATATATTCACATTAAAAAAATTAATTTGCCAGTTTTTTTTTTAATGAAATATATCTTCTTCAAGACTAATACTATTTTGACATGAATTTGGAAGGAATTTTTGTTGTAAATTAAGGTGACAAAAATAAAATATTATGATAACATTTATTTAATTTTGTTTAGGTGAAAAATTTTATGCCTAATTTTATATACAGAATTATTAAAAATAATTATATAAAGAAATATTTAAATAATTTTGATCGCTAAAAGAAAATTTACCCCCGGAACCGCGTTATAGATCCGAGTCTGCTTATACCTCCGTGGATGAATGTGTGTGCTACTTTGAAACACAACACTATGAGTGATACTACACGAGGCAAGAGTGCCAAAGATGCATGAAACATGATTTAAGGCCAAGGGTTGTAAATCAGGTTAACATGGTGAATTGGATTATTAAACTCTATTAGAAGGGGTTACGTTATATATAAGGAAACAGAAAGGTTTTATTTATTATTATTATTATTATTATTATTATTACTATTATTATTATTATTATTATTTTGGATTGAGAGGGTTTATATAGAGATAAAATATTTGTATTTTCGTATTATTTTTAAATTTTTTACAAGTTTGCTTAATCTAATATCATTCATTAATATAAACTAAAAAAATATGTTGCGTTATTTAATGTTTTTGTTTAGGGTGAAAACTATGCTTTTCATTTGATTCGTTGTATCGCGGAACAACTATATTTAGTACTCTTGGGCGATTTCATACTTAGTTTAATGCAAATTTATTAATTGTAAATGGTATGGGATTTTATCATGCCCGATAGAAAGCAATTAAAAAAAAAAAAAAAAAACTAAGGATGGTGTAAATTTGAGCAAACCACCCAATTAATCCTTAAATTATTCATCTCTCCTAAGTACTCCGTAAAATATTATGAATTATATAAGGAATTTCTAAAATATTAAAATAATAAACACAACTTCAATAATTTAAAAAACATTTAAGAGAGAAAATTCAAGAACCAAATTAGTGATTTATTTATGTAAATTTGCAATAAAAATATATTTATGGCAGAATTTAATACATATATTTCAGCCCAATAAAAGGATATTTTCTCTGCACTTTCCTTTTTTGGAATTTTGTCCCAAGTCATATAATTAAACATAAAATAAATATTAAATTTTCCTTTGAATTTATATAGTAATCGATGATGAATTAACAAATTCCTTCACGAAGCGTTTGTGACAAGCAAATTTGCAACATGAAAAATTATTACTGCAAATATAATCTCAAATCAAACATGTGATAGAATGTTTTACTGTTGAGTGACGGAAATATCCATCTCAAATTCTTTTTCTTCTAATGATGAAAGTATTTTCATAATTGTTAATTATTATTAACAAATTTATTCATATAAAACTAATTAAGATATAGATGATATATACATATATACCAATATAACAAATAAGAGTATTATTTTTTAAAATAAAAGATGATGGTGTAACTCAATGTTCTATCAAGAAAATATAGAATATTTTATTTCTTTATTTTAATGTGCATGTGACCATTGGCGCGTGTCAATAAACACTTAAAACAGTCAAATGTTTTGTGCCAAAACAAGAAAAAGTCCATATCTTGTCTCCAAATTACAGTAAATATATTTCTGATATTTTAAATAAAAAAATTATTTTGTCAAAAAATAGTAACAAGTATTTAAAGACTTAATCTGTATTTTAAACTATTGGACTTTTTTTCTTCTAATACCTCTCAAAATCTTCTTTTAATTTTGACTTGTTATTTACTATATTCTATTCTAGTAAACTTATACTTTTATTTATACTTTCTACATAATTTTTATCCATAGATTTTATAAAAAAATTTCTGGACCTCATATCTGACGTAAGATGTATTTTCTCATATCGCTAAAGATTATTAGCATTTACTTTGGACTATTTGAATCCCTAGCATTAAATACAAGTTAAATGATAATATTTCAAACAATATAAATAAGAAATGATGATATTTATATATGAAAATATTGTTTTTATAGTTTTGTGTTATAAATTAAAATCACAGATTAATTTATTCACATATCAGACTTTATTAGTGATGCCATTAAATAATTTGGAATCATTTACTATGAAATAATACATTTGCCAAAGAATCAAAGAAATCTTATAACGCTCAGCAAAAAAGAAGAGAAGAAAACTGATATAACTTTTTCTATTAACAAGATATCAGTCTACTGATAATAAATTGATTATAATTTGATCGGATGAAATAATTGATGTATATTTATATATATCAGAAAAAATAAAAAATATATAATAAATTAAAAATATTAAAAATATTAAAAATATAATTTGGAAGTGGTGATGAAGTTATGCGTTTCGAGAGTAGACAAGTTATCACTCTTGAAAATAATTTTACAATTGTGTATGCAGCAATAAAATTACCCATTAATAATTAAAATATTGTTAAAAAGTATTTTATGCTTCAATTCCAACAATATTTTAACAAGAACTAAAGATAGAAACTTTAATTTTTTTTTATATTGTGATTCAATCACAAAATATTATTTATATAATTTTAAAGATAATTTATAAAAATTAACAAATTTATTAAGAGAATGTTTATAAACAATTTTTTGTAAAAAATTTTACATGTAAACCCTAAATCCTAAAGACAATACATACTATGATTCATAGACGTAAATATTTTGCGGAATCACGTTAAAATATTCAAGTCTTCATTTTTTTTCCTTATTTATTTATTTATTATTATTTTGTTCTTAATATATAAACGAGAATAAATTAAACAGACTTGATGAATATTTACGTGTAAAGAAGAAATTGAGAATTTTCAAATTGAGTAAATCATGTAGTTAAACATGATAAGAAAAGTTAGTAAGTAGCATTATATTTAAATAATTTCTTATAATGTAATTTGGAGAATTGAGAAACACATTGAAATTGGTAATATAAAATGAACGGAGTAGCCGCCTCATGAAAAAAGGCATTAGATATTGAAAGATTAGATAGCTAACCGCCCACGAAAGATTGATGTGACGATCTGAACACTATCCATAAAATCTAAGACTATTTTGAAGGTTTTCCATGTTTGGGGGCCCTTGATATCATTCGGAATGATCAGAGGATCTGTATTTTAATCCTTGAGGGCCACCATTTCTACTTTCAAAATCTATATGGGCCATCATTATCCAACAAGTCTCACATGTTCTTGGGTTTTAAAAAAAACAACACGAGTATATCATTTTCCCCGAATGGTTCCTGTAAATATTTTGAATTTGGCTGGCTATGCAAAGATGTTTGAGGGTGTAATTTTTACTTAAAGAAAAGGGTGTGTCATTTAAGGAAATAATGTATATTTTTAAATTTAAAATTAACTCGTGATAATATATAAGAAAAATATTTAATACATAATTGAAATATAAAAATAACCAGTTATAAAATATGAAAAAAGAGAAATACATATATATATAAAATATGAAGAAAAAAAAAATATATTAAATAAAAGAGTTAACTAATTAATTACGGTATATTACACTTGTTGGTTGTGAAATAAAATTATATATATAAAGAAATAATACTTTTTATTATTTTAAATTAACTATAACTATTATAATCTGATAAAATCCTTAACGCAAATGTTTAAAATTTGAACGTGAAATTGTAATATTGGGCTAATATTAAAGTTGTGAGGATTACTTAAAATTGTAATTTACTTAAAACTATGCTCCCTAAAGAGATGAATGATGATAAAGCAATGAATCAGGTGCATGAGAAAAAGTATATGATGTATACTAATCACATAGAAATAAAAGGAGAGACTGGAAGAGGGAAATACGCTTATAATTAGAGAGACCGGTAATAGAATCGAGGAAAAGAAATATAGCTTAGACAAAAAGAATAAAACATACTACGAAACAAATCAAAGACTATTCCTAACTCTGCCCTTAATTTCTCTTCTGCTTCTTTTCCCTCTAGGAAGTTATTATTATTATTATTTTTGTTAGTCTCGGTGAGAAAGTGGTTTTTTTAGGGAGAGAATGTAGGGAGAGTTTAGAGAAATTATTCTAGAGAGAAAAAAATAAGTTAATTTTTCTTGTCAAATGAATTATTAATTTCTTGATTTGTGAAATAATCTACTTATAGTCTTTTGAAAAAGTCCACTAATAAACTTGGTCCAATACTCTAGCCCGGTCTAATATGATAATTATTGACTTTAACCCTTGACTATTAACACATTATTATTTAATATTTCTCATCTACGTTATTTATTTTTGTTTCTATGTTATTTATTTTGTCTATATTTTTGTTTATTTCCACAATTTTAGTATGCATTACTTTTATTTATTTGTCATTTTTTAAAACTCCGGACAAAATTGAAGTGTAACACATGTAAACATAAGATAGTGACAAAGTTCGCGATATCTTTCCACTTTTTTACTTCCATTATTTTTTAGTCTATCTTTGTTAAAATTAATTTGCTGGCAAAGTTATTTTAAGATTATTCAAAAGCGTTTAAAAACAAGTGTTCTCTTCATTAAAGTTAGCAAACATGCGTCAAGTCAACAAAGATATGTGATATTTCAACAATTAACAATTAACAATTTTCGTTCAAGATATGGCCAAAGAGAAACTAAGTTAGTCAAGGTAGAGAGCTGCGTAGAAAGAGATGGTTGATATTGCAGATGTGATTCAAGATATTAAAAGTTGAATATCATCATCTATGCAATCATTATGGGTAGTTAAATTAATCTATGTTAAGATGAATTTATTTATTTTTTTTAAGTAAACTATGTCTTTAAAAAGGAATTGTTCAGAAGAAAAATTATAAACATATTTAATTAATATTTATTTTCAGAATAAAAACTATTAACTTTATTCGCAATAAAGCTTTATTCTTGTAAATTATTAGCAACTTTACCATAAACTTATGAAAAACATTATTTTTTTCACAATGAAAACCTTTATAAAAATATTTTAGTTTTCTTAATTAAAAGTAAAAATATTATATTACTTTTTAAGAAAGCATTAAATTATTCTCTGAACTTAAGGTCACAAAAGTGTTAAAATCTTTTCTCGTACATTGAAAGACTAATGTGAATAATTTCTCTCCATTCACATTTACAACGAGGTGAGTACACATGCATGCACCCAACGCACGATGAGAGGACAAAGAAAAAAGACCTGTGAGAAAAGAGAAGAAAAATGGTGGGAGAGAAAAGGTTTGTGAAAGCCTGTCATCAATCACAATCTGAACATGAACTTTATGATCATCTAGTTATCAGCTAATAATCTTTTCCATGTTAATCTTCAATTACCATGAGTTATATATAAAGAAAAGAGAAATCCTAAGTTTTTTATTAAATAGAAATTGAATAAAATATTTAAAAAATTACTAACTCATGCATTCTCCCCATTCAATTAAGTTAAACTTTTTAATAAATAAATCATAATTTAATAATGCATAAAAATTATCTTTTAATATCTGAATCAGAAATTTAATTTGGGAGCAGTAGTTTTGAATCACAACTATATCTTGTTTAGGGTGAGTAAATAAAATAAAGTATATGCGTTAAGTGGAGTGTTAATAAACTTAATTATCTTTCACTCGAGTATCATAAAATTTTTCATGTCTTTGAATTTTATTTATTTCCTATCAAATAAAAAGCTCATGCAAAACCCTGAGCCAGATTGTGTTAAGGGAATTCTAAACAGAGTATATGAATTATTTTAAATTCTCGACACACGTATTATTTTTTATGAATAAAAAAATTCATATAAGAATGAAATATCAAATCGTGAACACAATTCATTCATAAAAAAAAAAAAAAATCACAAATCATTATATTTATGTGAAAGGCACCTTGCATGCATCACCTTGCATAAGAAAGAGTCATATACGTAAGCAAAACATACTTCAAATATAAAACCTCTAGGTATCACATGATAATTTGGCTTGCAAATGATAATCAAACACTGTCTTAAATATTTTTCATCTTGGATTGGTGCTAAAATATGGTGTCGTCTATATAAGTAAATTGTTATTTGGATCTTCATGTCTGCATGTACCAACTGACACCTTAAACCCTTCATATCTGTTAGTTTATTACAAATCATAAAATGCAAGTCGAGTAAATAATCATTTATTACTTTAAATACTCAATTATTTATTATTTTATTTTTAATCTTATTTCATATAATTGAGATTAGAAAAATTAACCAATATACGACTGGATATTTGAAGTAATAATAAATGTGTTGCATCATTCAAATTTAGAGACTTTTTTTTAATTTTACTCATTTTAAGAATCAGAGTGAACGTGCCTACCTTATTTAGGAATAAACAATGATTAATTACTCCATATAAATGTAAAAATAAAGGTAAAAATGAGAAGAAATAAAAGAAAAAATAAATTAATACTAATTTTATACTTACCATTTTAATTCAGGAAAATTATAAATTTAATCTCTAAACTTAACAATTTTTAAGTTTCTTCAGTAAATTAAGAACTCATCAATTTTATTTTTTAAATCTTATTTTATTACATTTTTAGTCATTTTTATCAAAAATCATCGTTAAACAATAATGTGAGAACTAGTTGCTGCGATATTTTTATAAAAATTCAATAGAAATAAAATTAGTGATTAAATTCAGTTAGTTTTTTTATATAGGCATTAGATTGAAAATTTGACAAGAAAATATTAAATGAAGATGAAAATATTAAATGCACGCAATGAAAATCTATATAATATTTTAACATGAAAATATATAAAAAATTTATTTGTAATTTATAACTAATTTTATTTTAATCCCAAAATTATATTTTGAAAAATTATATGTTTTTTTTTTCTCATTTATAAATGTTGTAAACTATTTTTCTACCCTTGTTAAAAAAATTGGACCCGCCACCATCCACATTCAACCTCACTCATAATTATTTACAACTTACAAGGGTCGTGACTCGTGGTAACCTTTTGCTTCCGATGATGGACGTTTACCAAAATTTAAATCTTGCACCTTTTGCTTTGATGTATCCATCCATTTCATTCGATCAGGTTAGTAATTCTTCTATGTTGCAAATGATTTTTTTTTTTATTTTTTATAACATTTGTTTATTTTCTCATATATATATTTTTTTATCATAATTATCAATTTTTACTATTTTTTAATTTTTTCCTTACCTACCCACGTACCAAAAATGAGGAGTAAGAGTATATCATTATTCCTTGCAAATAAGGAAATTGTTTTCTCATCTTGTGACACTTGGAAGAGCAATAGTTAAATGTATATATATTTTTTTTCATCATTTTGATTTTTCTAATGGGTCTAGTCTACTGCAAACCTAATCGTCATAATTTGATTTGACTGATTTGATGTTAACTGTAATATCATTGGACCCACCAAAGAGAGGATATTTTTCCCATCATTTAGAAAATAAGAAAGGAAGAACATTATCAAAATAACGACGGAGATACTCGGAGAAAAATATGCTGTTGTTCACACCTGTTCTGTTTCTTCCTGTCACATTCATTCAAAAGCTTAACACGCTTGAAATTCTTGTTTTGTACAAGATAAAAAGAGTAGTGATAATGATAACAAGACTTTCTGAGGCGTAGAATTCTGATGAATGAAAAAGTGGAAACTTTCAAGAGTCATCTTAAGACTTAAGACAAGACTAGGAATAGTAATCTTGGAAAACGTTCTATTTCGGATTTTTTTTTTTTTTTTTTTTTTTTTTTTTTTTTTGGGAGAAGAGGGGTAGCATGCTTCTGTTCTATCTAATTCAGTTCACTCTATTCTTAAAATATAAAAAAAAAATTCACACACAGTACTGACAGATAAAGTATATTGCATGATTAATTAATTATTATTTATCATGTTATTGGTTCATTGATTTGAATAGGTTAAATGTACATTTTAACTTTTTCCTCTTAAAAAATTAGTATTTTACATTTTTAAAATATATTATTTTTGAATATATAAAATAATAACTAAAATCTATTATAATTTTAAATTATTGATTTTAAAAGTTAAAACAAAGTTAATGCAAAATTAATTTTTTAACAGAAAGTAGTTACAAAATTAAAATGATATATTTTAAAAATTAAATGATTGAAATAAATTTTTAAAATTTAAAGTTTTAAAATAGGAAAGTGTAGATTAAAATGACATTTAACTATCTGAATAATATTTTTTTTAATATTGTGTAAAATTTAATATTTGATTAAATAATTATATAAAATTATTTATTTGGTTAATATAAACCTTTAAACTCATTTAAAAAATTTATTTGGTTAGTTTAATTTTGCCTGACATTCTATATATTTTAATTTTATTTGGGTCTTAAATGACTTTTTGTTCTTGTAATATAGGATTGTTTTGTTGTTTTATTTCTTCTTATTTTTATTTATTATTCCAATAATCTTTTTTTACCTTAGTTCTTGTCCTTATTTTTAATCTTTAGATCTAATGGAAAAACTAAAATAAAAAACTATAGAAACTAAATATCAAAGTGAATAAAAGAAAAATAACAAAAATTAAAAAGATGAAAATAAAAATAATTTTATAATATATGAACAGCAGGCTAGTCTCCTTCAACATGTTTATAGGATGCTGTGGACATATACGTCGTTGGCCCAATAACTAACATTAAGGGCTTAAATGTTTAGCAGCACCGTGATTGGATCCAGTGGCCTAAAGTTTGCATAATTTGGGCCTAGTAATCTTATTTGGGCTTATAAGAACTTGGGCCGTCATTACATGGCCCAATTGAGGAGAAAGTTTCAGTTTAATGAGTTTACGGTTATCGTCTAGGTTGTATCTTTTCTAGAAAGTGTCGAAAAAGGTAATTTGATTTTTTTAAGGAAAGGCATTAAGTTTGCAGTCAAAGATGGTTAACAACACGTTTATGTTTTTTGCAGAGGTTTCTGAGCGAAACGATGATGGAATCATCTGCAACATTCAGATTCCGATCACAGAGCCTCTCTCCCATTTTTTCCACAGAGCATCCACGCATTCATCCGATTCCATTTTCGCTAAAATTCAGATCAAACACTACGCTGACGGTGGTAACAGCGAAGAAAAAGTCAAACTTTGAAGGCGTGAGCGAAGAGTTGAACGCCATAGCCTCTCTGAACCTTGACTTCGCACCTTCGCGTAGACGGGTTCGTGAAGCTTTCACCGAGGTGCACCAGCAGCTGGACCATTATTTGTTCAAGGTTACTTATGATTCTTCTATTCATTCAACTGTGTATTTCATTAACCTTTTGCAAAATTAATTTTGGAATGACGTTATTAATGTTTCGAAATTATTTAACGCAAATGTCATTTTAAGTTTGTATTTAGATGAACGGTATTAAAATTGATGTTGAATAAAATTAATTTTACATGATTGATTTTATGTTAAAATTGATTTTGAAGTGATGTGATTTAGGTTTGGATGATCTCATCATAAATATAAATTTGTAGTAAAATTTAGTATAAATTTTTTAATCTAATACAAATATTATATAAACTGCTTCATTTCATAATCAATTCTTCCACTCTCCAGCGTGAAACTACTTGTCAAAATTTAATTAAAATGAATTGTGTATTCAGAATCAATTATCACAGACTAAGTTGGTTTAACTGCAAATCGATTCTGCACCCACAATCAATGCCTCAACGTGGAAAGAAAATGTGAATATTTACTGGGGATCATATTAGTTGGTATTCAACATGATTGTAAAGATCAAATATGAATCCAAACATGCTGCTGTTTCTTCTTATTTTGTCGTTGTTAAAGAATCAGTCACTGATTTTAATGTTGCGATCTTTTCATGTTTTGATTGGCAAACTAGACTGCTCCTACTGGGATCAGAACTGAGGAAGTAAGCTTTTTCTGCTTTTGGCAAAAACTCTCTATGAGCGTGTTTTCTTTTTAGTTTGGTGAAAAGATATGATGAATTTAGTTATTTGGTTATTAGTGGTATGAGAGGAATTCCAGGGGATTGGAAATCTTCTGCAAAAGCTGGTTGCCTGGACCTGGTATTTCACTCAAGGCTGCTTTGTGTTTTTGCCATGGTTATGGCAGCACTTGCACCTTTTTCTTTGAAGGTTTGTCATAATTTCATGTCTTAGAAATGTTTTTGCTCACTCTAATATTACAAGTTTTACGTTTAGTCTTTCATTTTTAGAAACTTGTAATCTAGTTGAGTGTCCTTTTTTACTTACACATTTCATGAAGACTAAATTTAGTTGAAACTAAAAAGAAAAATTGTGATGTTTAGAGTAATAAAAAATATGATTGAGCCTAATTTCGTTTCAAGGAGTAGCTAAGTTGCCCTCTGTAGTGCTATCAATTTTTATCAAAGCTATAAACTTATCAAATGTAATACAGGAGGAATTTAAAATTTTTGTTCAGGTATTGCCAAAAGAATAGCTGCTTCGGGGTATGGTGTTTATGCTATGGACTATCCAGGTTTTGGTCTATCTGAAGGATTACATGGTTACATACCAAATTTTGATTATTTGGTTGATGACGTTATAGAACATTATACAAAAATCAACGGTAAGACATTTTGGCATCCATGTTGTCATATTGATCAATGTTGTAATCTTTTGTGCGTGAAAATACGGAGTGTTGTGTTGTTGTTGACCGCTGATCATGCTTTGTATTTCAATTGACAGCAAGGCCTGAGGTGAGAGGGTTGCCTCGTTTTTTATTGGGGCAGTCAATGGGTGGAGCAATTGCTCTTAAAGTTCATTTGAAAGAACCAAACACTTGGGATGGAATAATCCTTGTTGCACCTATGTGTAAAGTAAGCCCATTCCTCTGTATTGCAGTTGATGTCACTTCATTATTGTAATTTTCACGTTCTTATTCATTCTATTGTTTGAGAGCATTGAATTGTCTTATGGTGTTTGCTACAGTGCTGTTTGTTACTTGTTGGCACTTACTGTTTTAGTTGTAATTATAAAATCTTAAAGGTTAAATTTCTTATTGGATCTTTGTCATCTCTAAGGTTAAATGTCATACTTTGAAAGTCAGAACTTCGCCCTCAAACATTAAGATCCAATAAACATTGTCTTATGGCCTTAAACATTGCCATTCTCGGTTCTGTTTTCTCAAATCAGACTTGACGACAACTGCAGTTAATATCTAGGTAGCTAATTACAGAATTTATGTATTACTGAATTTTATGACCTAATTATTAGTGGAGCAGATTTTAAAGTGGGTTCATATATGTTGTTTGTGATTAAAAGTTTTTAATAACTGTGATTCAATATTTGATAATTGGAAGGAGTCCAAGATCAATCTATAGGAAAATGGAACCATCCATCATTTGAAAAAACTCTTTCACGGTAATATTAGTGTATGTGTCAGTTAATGCATGATTTGTTCTTGTTTTGGTGCTAAGATTGCAGAGGGCATGTTACCATCAGCTGCGGTTTTGAAGGTCTTAAGTCTTTTGTCTAGAGTGATGCCAAAGGCAAAACTGTTTCCACACAAAGATCTATCTACACTGACTTTCCGAGAACCTGGCAAGAGAAAAGTGGTTGGTAATTTTGTCAACCTCTAATTCTTCAATGCTCACAAAGTGAAATGATTAACCAGTGTCTTTATCAAGTCTCTTTTTAATTTCTTGCATCTACTAAATGGTTAAGCTAATAAGTTATTGCTTCAATATATTCATATTATCTGCACGGTCAAACTTTCACGTCATTTACAGTCATACTTAGTCTTTCAGCATGCATCTTAATATGTGTGATGATCACCACAATGTAACTTGCTAGTTAAGAGCCATGTCAATGTGCATAAACATAATGCCTTTTTCTCTTCTTTTTAATTAGACTGATCTGTTTTTTGTTTTTCTTTTCGAAAGAACACACATGCACACACAAACGTGGATTATTCCAGATACTCGATATTATTCCTCTTGTCTTTGTATTTTCAATGGATGCCTGTCCATTTGTCACTAGTCTTCTCTGCAACATCTGCAGGATCACTTATCAACCACATTTATTTCTAATTTCTGTTAAGAGTGCCATGCGCCCATGATAACATTTAGGTTTTTGTGAACCTTTGGCCACTCTTATGTTATAGTTTCAAGTGCATGAACAAATGAGTTCTGTAGCATGACTTAAACGATATCATCTATCGCTGAATTTTTTTTAAAAGAGAAATATTTGGTAGACAACTCCAATACGTAGACTACTTATAAAATGTGAAGGAAAAGGAAGAAAGAGAAAAAATTAATAAAAGAAATACATATGCATATACATTTTATGAGTTAGTTGGCTGGTTGGCTGCATATTAGAGTTGGTTATGTAACATCAATCTTTTTAAAAAAGTTGGATGCGAAACTAGACACCGAGAATGTGCACTCTATAACACATTAATTATTGGTATTGATTCTTTCCTGCAGGCTGGTTACAATGTTATTTCTTATGATCATCCAACACGATTGAAAACTGGCGTGGAGCTTTTAAGTGCCACCCAAGATATCGAGTCACAATTACATAAGGTTAGATTTTGCTTTTGCTCTTTTGTGTGAATTGTTATCTTCGAGAATCTTACTTATATTGATTTCAGCTTTGGTTATCTATGCTTTTCACATGCAATAATTGTCATTTGTCATATCAACCGAAAACATTTATTCTTCAAGAGGATAATGCAGGTTTCAGCTCCATTATTGATTCTTCATGGAGCAGAAGATAAGGTGACAGATCCATTAGTGAGCCAATTTCTTTATGAGAAAGCTTCTAGCAAGGATAAGACACTAAAAATTTATGAAGAAGGTTACCACGGTATTTTGGAAGGGGAACCCGATGATAGAATTGTCGCTGTGCACAATGACATTATTTCATGGCTTGATTTTAGGTGCTCACTTAAATGAGATTCATGCTATTGTAATGTTGGTCTTCCCAAGATATTTCTTATCCTATAGTGAACAAATACCATTCACAAAAGTTAGCTACTTACCTTACACAGGAATGGCTCCTCTCTTGCCTCACTATGGTAGTTACATGTATATGTCAATTTAGCTTTCTACTCTATGACGAGGAGCTACTTGGAATGTTACCAAGATATTAGTATCTTTAGTTTCATACTTAGAAGTATAACAAGTCAATTTATAATCTTTAACATCAGTGTTGAACCCAACACTTGCTTTAGTTTATGTTTGTGAAAAATTACAACTCGTGAATTTTAAATTTAATCAACAAGGTTTACTTGACATGAATTAAGACATGAATTAAGAGTTAACCAAATCTTACTTCACTTGAATCTTTCACCAAAGGCTCATTTATAATTTTGGGCCAATTTGGATTCTTTTCCCCCAAAAAGACTGATAGGAAGATCTTTACCCCCAAAATGACTTATATGAGGAATAAATAAGAAAAAAAACACATTTACTTTTCTAAAAGGTAAAATAAAATTTTCATTTACTAATTTATGGAAATCTTACATCTTTTAGAAAAATGGAAAGAGAACTTTTACAAATTAGCTAAATAATTTTAATTTTGGTGAAGTAAACTTTATTTTATTTTATTTTCTAGAAATCCTTCTAAAGAAACTTGTCTGAACTAACTCCTTATCTTATAATTTATTGACTGGATTCTCAAATCATTTGTAATCCATTGGTTCCATTAATTCAATTTGCATTATCTAATAAAATGGTTTTGTTTTGTGTCCCTCAATTAATTTAAATGTTTTGTTTTTGTTTTTCTCTAAATATTATTTATAATACACATTTATAATTTGGATTTTTTAATTAAAAAAAGACTATACACAATTAAAAAAATTATCTCAGAGAAAACTATTTTTTTTAATATACACTAAAGCAGGATTTTATTATAGATCAATTTTTCTTTAAAAAGTTTATTATTGAACTTTATATAAGAAGTAAAATAGAAAGTTACGAACACTTGCTTTTAGTATTCTTTTAATTAACTTTACACATTGTGATTCTACATATATTTTAACAACAGATTCTTTAGTTATAATAGCCAATGGAATTCTTTTAAAGTGGAATTCGAGAGCAGAGTGACTTTTGGGATGAGTCCTAAATGGATTTTCATATCCTTTACCCAAATTTTATCACACCAAGCTATTGCCAAACAAAATTTCGAATGACACTCATTGAGTTCTTCAGACGAAATGATAAGATTAAAACAATAATTCTCATGACTTTCTAAGGTAACTATTAAAAAATTAATAAAATTACTGGATATAATAAGTTATGCATAGTCTATTTTCTCAAATTAAATTACTAATATACCAAAAATCAATTAATAATAGGAGTCAATAATAATCGTGAGAAACAAATATTGGTTGGTTGGAATGAGAATATATATATATAAAAGAAGGGTAGCGAAGGAAGAAGGGATATTTTTGTTACATTGGATCGCACACGCAGACGCAGTGTGGATTCTAGAACACCATGTCACTTCTTAATCAACTCTTTAACAGAGGCGTTTTCGGTACTCGATGGTGAATTTTTCTTGTCTTCTTCACTTCAGATTTTAGGTTTTCGGGATTTATGTGCATTGTGTTTCTGTATTACCGGATTTTAGGTTTCTCCGTTATTTTTCTCTATGAGCTTGCGCAAATAATAATTGAAGTGTTTATTGTGTCAATTTCAATTTTGACGCCTTATGTTTTGTCTACTTGTTTGAATCATGTAAGTGTATTCAGCTATTTTGATGAAAGGGAAGGGATCATTTGTTGATCATAGATGGATTGTTCTCATGACTAAGGCGTGATTGTGATTACTGAAAAGCTTGTACACTTTGGATCTGAAATCTGAATGAATGTTCTATGTATTGTTCTCTGGTTTCTCTTTTTATTGTGTACGAACACTAATAAATAGTAATGTTGCTCCTTTTTATCTTGTAGCAAAACATGCCTAAACCTGGCAATTTCTCGTATCAAGCTGCTACAGAACAAAAGAGATATGCAACTGAAACAAATGTGCAAGGAGATAAGCCAATTCTTGCAGGCTGGCCAAGAGGCAATAGCTAGAATTCGGGTAATTCTTAAGTCTTGGTTAGTAATGGCTGCTAGTTTCTGGATCCTTTTTCCCTGTGTATTGACTTTCTGTTTGTAAAATGTATTGATTTAAATAGGTGGAGCATATCATACGAGAACAAAATATATGGGCTGCATATGAAATATTGGAGTTGTTCTGTGAATTTGCTCTTGCACGTGTACCTATACTTGAGAACCAGAAGTAAGTCCATGGGTAATTTGAATTTGTATTTATTGGCATACTGTGTATAATCTCGATGATTATTGGGCTTGAAGTTCAGTACTTGTGCAAATTAGGTTGTGTTTTTCTTATATCCACAAATTTCTGTTACATTATAATTACAGTGCTATAACGTTTTAATGCTACTTTCCAAAAAATGTGAAACAGAGTGATTGCTTTCTGGATCTTCCTGCTTCACTGTATTTTACTTGTGACTATTTTTTCCAGTACATTAGATTCTAGGACACAGGGAAAGCTGTGTACACTATTGGCAGATTTTTGGTGAAGATAACAATCACAAACATATTTGATGACCTCTCTTGTCAAGTTGAAATTAAATTATTTGCAACTACACTGTATCTGAATCATCAAGAGGGTTCAAAGGGGGTAAAATACATATTTCTAAATACAGTTATTAGAATCTTATGATCACAATATGATTAACATGATTTGCAACAAGTTATGAACTACCGATGACTGAATCTTATACATGGATGAATCAATGCAATTCTATCACCAATACAAATCACATTATTTAACAATCTGTCGATTTTTATTTTTGTATTTTTACTTTTCTTTCACCCATTGTTATACCAAAAGCGAAAAGTTAGATGAGGTAAAATTGTTAAAAGAAAAGTAACTAAGGAAGCCCTACTAAACACATCCTATTTGATTATTCAGATGTCCTAGTTTCATTCTTCTGAAACAGGAGTTCCTCGCTGTCACACATTCTATCTATTTTAAGTCTTCTAAAATATTGGCTTCTAACACCCAGTTATTACTCATGATTTTGTTTTGTGAGGGTTTTGATCATTTTCTAGTTTAAAATTATTACATTGAGCACTATACATCAAGCTATTTTTCCTTTGTCTCTGAATTTTCAATTTGATACAATTTACTAATAAAAGAAAAACAATTGAAGCTTTGTCACACTAGGTGAGGCCAGCTACATGGATTTCACAATGTCATTTAGCTCAATTAGAGATCAAATCTTTGGAGATATTATTGACCGTGAGATCCCTCTTAACAACTTCATTCAATGTCCTTGGTCTCCCTCTCTCCTTTTCATAGGATCAAAAACCACACAATTTACTTTCCCGGTGCTTCCAGTTCATAATTTGAATTGTGATTCAGTGACCTTGTTTCTAAAAATAAATGGGGTAAAATGTATGGTGTAAAACTTGGTCCACTGAAGTTGATTTGTATATAACTTTAGGGAGGAATGGTGTAATTTACCTATTCTTGTATAACCTATTTATATTTGTATTCATGTTGTGTGTGCATATTGACCCTGGCCATACTGAAATATGTGACAGTCCTACTGCAAGTATATTTAAGGAAACTATTAGCTACTAAGTAATAATTTCTGTTAAAAGCATCAATTATCTTCCTTTCATTGGGTAACTTTAGTTCTCTTTTACTTATTTTAATGTAGTAGGTATTTATATACAGCACACTAAATCACTTTTAGTGTTGAAAATATTAATTTTCAGCACTGAATTGAGTTTTCAAATAGTTGCACTTTTTCTTATACAATTTACAGCAAACTATTTTTTAGTCAAACTTGAAGCCTTCCTTCTCCAAATGATAGGGAGTGCCCTCCGGAATTGCGAGAAGCCATAGCTAGTATAATTTTTGCTGCTCCTAGATGTTCAGATGTACCAGACTTATTGCACCTCAAGAACTTGTTTACCACTAAATATGGGAAAGAGTTTGTCACTGCAGCATCTGAACTTCGTCCTGATTCAGGCGTGAATCGCACGGTGATTTATCTTCAATTGCAGCTTCTTTATAGCACACAATTACAACTTCTGAATAGTTGCTCACTATCATTGGTCCATCTGTTGTTTTATATGATTATTCATTATTTCAGATCATTGAAAAGCTTTCCATTACTGCTCCATCTGGCGAGGTAAAACTCAAGGTCTTGAGGCAGATTGCAGAAGAATACAGTATAACATGGGATTCTTCTAAAACGGAGGCTGAATTTAGGAAAAATCATGAAGATCTTCTGGTAAATTTGTCTGTGGATCTTTGTTTCTTCCTTCATTGTTGGACATTTAATAAGCTTAAATATGTTTTTAGTTCTTATAAAATGAGTGGGTTTTGGTTTTAGTCTCTTTTAGTTTTTTTTTTTTTTTTTGTTTTTCATCTTTGTAAAATTAAAAAATTAGTGTTTTAGTCCCTACAAAATGACTGAATTTTGATTTTGATCCTTGCGACATATTTTTCTTCGGTTTTCAGAAAATTATTTAGAGGTATCATATGTTCATAGGCACTAGTAGATGTCACCCGAAATGATCATTTGATCTCCAATTGAACATAAAAATTAGCAGGGAACAGAACAATGATTTCAAATTTTACAGGGACCAAAATCACTCATTTTACAGGGTCTAAAAACATATTTAACTCTTTAAATATTGTCTTCTGCTAAATTCATGGGATATTATACATCTGTCATTGATGGTAGATTGCATCTTCATAAGTAATAATTTCTTGCTTGTCTTAACTAATGGTCTAATACCAGTCTAGCACTGTATCCCGGACACTGACCCCAGACATTAATGCAAATTTCATCCTAACGTCAGGGTACTTGGATCTTTCATGTGATAATTCTACTATGAGCATTGAGAAATGATTCTAGCTGTTTAGAGTATTTGTCTTAAATCTTGTCACATCTTCTGTAAATGTCAGATATTTGACAAAGTTTACATTGCTTGTCGATTGCTTAATACAACATCCTCCCTTTATCTGGGCTTGGGACTATGTAAAGATTTGCTACAAAGAACAATATAGGCAGATTTATAAGTTAAATATTCCATGAATGCAGGTGATATTGACTAGACCTTTTTCTCATCAAATTTTCAAGCATATTAATGTGTCTCTTTGATCCCATGTTCCTGGACTTATCAAACAATGCTTGTTTGGTTGGCTGATTTCCTTCTCATGTACATGATTCAGGGCTAAAATTGCTTGCAGGGATTATTAGTAATAGTAATTTCAGTTATTATTTTGTTAACTGGTTCTCACTGCTGAGTTCTGTTGGTTTGTCCTTCTGTCAGTAGCATCTTTATCCGTGTGAGTTTAAGGTGTCTTAGAGCTCCTTTGATATATTTAACTACAATATACCCAGCTATCCTATCTCAGAACTTGACATTGAGAAGCTAGTTTCTTGAAATGGGTTATGTAAATCTTGAACTTACTGATGTCCGTGTTTATTGTTATACTTTATACATTTCATCTAGTTGTAATGAATTTAAGATACCCAGATTTTTCAAGCCATTATACTTTGTTTTCTACCTCTCTAATGTGCTATCAGGAATTTCCTCAGTTTTTCCTAATTTTTATTATGATTTTCTCATTTTAACTGTAGGGTGGAACAAAGCAAGTTAGTGCTGGAGCTACGCTTTTTCATACTCCCAGTAGAAATGGTTCTCATAATTCGTCACCTCATATTACGGATCTTTCTATCACGCCTGTGGATGATAAACAAGAATATAAACACCTTGAAACTCCCAGCCCTTCTAACAATAATTCTTGGTTGAATTCTAATGCAATTGAACAGTCACACAAAAATAATGATGGTCCCGCTGGAGATAACAAAAGTGAGACAAGATTTCAATCTTCTGATGTACTGGAGAAGGCGCGTGCTGCCATTGCTTCTGCAGATCGCGCATCTGCAGCTGCTCGAGCTGCGGCTGCCCTGGTACAGGGTAATTTGGGATCATTGAAACTGGAAGGTAAATAAATCTCTACAGTGCTCAAAATGGATAAAATGTTGCCACACAGGATCTTATGCTGACAAAAATGCAAGAACTAAACTGTCTGCAGAGCTGGCAGCTTCATACAGTGATTCTGAGAATAAGAATTATGCTGTCTTCATTGTACATTATATATATAATACGTGTATATCATTGTAACGGAACGGAATACCAAACATTTGAAGTGTTCTAAAACTGTCCTGATTCTTGTGAGTGGGGAACTTCGTGTTTCATGAATTGGAAGTGTTATTTCTAAGTAACTTGAATGTCGGTTTTACCCAGGAAATAATTTTGTGCATTTCGGAAATGTTTTCCTTGCCATCTCATTTTTTTTTAATGCAAGCATGATATAAATTTTTGGATTGGTGATATTATCTACATGTTAGGTCTTGTGTCCTGTTTAACCTGGCATAGTGCAAGTGTGACAGCTCCGTATTTGATTGGTTTGTTTCTTTAAAGGGACAAAACTTAAAGCTAACTTCGCTGTGAAAACAATAGACGCCTCTGAGAAAAGCTGAGCTCAAAGTAAGGTTAGATAGTGCAAACGAAGAATCATTTGCGGTTCATGTGTTCAATCCATAGTTTATAAAGTCCTTATTTGAATTGTTATTCTTTTTATAAGAAAAATACTTCATTAAGATAGAAAATGCTTAGATTGAGTACTTGTGGTACCCATTGTGTTCAATTTAATGCTTGACCAATGATGCAATTGTACTAAGGAAAGACGGCTACATTTGGTTTTGTCCTTTTTCTTACAGCCCATTTATAACTAAGCCGAATCAAAGAAGAACAAATATAAGAGACTGTAAAGATAGGCCCAATCATTTAAAGAGCTGAAACAGCTTAAAGGCTCTGTTGGTAAGCTATGGAAATTAGAAAAAGGAAATATCAAATTTACAATTCTTGTATCTTTTAGAAACTGAAATTCTGAAATTTCCCTGGAACATATACATATGTAAATAAAAATATTCTATAAGAGTCTCCTATGCACTACTATTTAAGGAAAAAAATATTATAATCAAGGTTTAATTTATAAGAGTCTCACTGTCTTTTTAACAAACTTTCTTTATCATTTAGTGTTGACCGATATATATTGTACACACAATAATAAATCATTTGTTAAAAAATTGATAAAGAATTTGTTGATCTACAATAACTTCTTGACTTTCTTCTGGAACAAGAGAGTGAAATAATGAGGGGTGAGCAGCGTTTGGTAGCACGGAAACAAAGGGAACTTTTTAATTTTTCTGGGAATTCAAGTCGAAAATTATCCTCTAAGTGAGGAGAGTCGACTAAGGTAACGGATTGACACGGCTTTACGAAAATTTTCGTCTCGTTTTCATGTAAAGTACCTCATGGTCATTATTGATATTATATTTTCTTTGTTTTTTTCCCTAAATATCGACCTTGTATGATTCATCTGGCGACTAGAGAAGACGTGTAATCAAATATGCACGAAGACATGATCAATTATATATTTCCATGTACCTGTTACAAGTATAAATTAAATGCAATCTAATTAATTGATTAAGCAATTCAATCTACTACGTCGAATTGTTTAATCAAATTTACATTAAAATTAAAAAATTTAAAACTAAAAGAAATTATTATTGTTAGAATTAAGTTAAGGTTCTGTATTGGCAGCATAAATTTACATATTCACAGTGTCTCAATTAATAGCAGATTTTTTATGTGAGAATTAAAAATAAGTTTAGATATAAAATTATAATATCTCACTAGTTCAAAGATCGTATAAATCTAAAATTAATTGTTACTACTTTTAATATATACAACAATCTCTAATTTTACTCCACCTCTTTTTTTCTTTTTATTATGTACCTTTCACTTTTTTTTATCCATAACTTCAGAATATATTTTATAATTTTACTTAGTAGTCAACGATAATACAGTTAACTCTACTTTACAGTTAACCATAATATGCAGTCAATCAATCAATTCACTCAAAAAAAATATACATATATATTTTTCTCTCACTTATTAAATATAATTGAGTTTAAATATTGTCGTTGTCTATCAAATAAATTTTTATATTTTAAGTATTGATGTGAAAAGAAAAAAAATTTATTAATTAAATAATCATATAAATTTCATATTTTAAAAGTAAAAAAAGAAAAGGAGAGCAGTAAGTGAAAGAGGAAGCATGATTGGTTAAAAGGGCACCAAAAGAGGTGGTGGCAGAGGGGAGCAAGTAAGTCAGAAGAACCAAAACATTCTTGTTGGCACTGCCGTGACCTCCATGCACTCTACTGATCTAGTGACTACACACAGAAGCTAAAAGAGTGAAGCCTGAGGCTGAACCCTAAGACCCCTAGGTTTCACATAAGAGCCCTATTGCCCTAGCCCTTTTACACGCTATTGCTACCTATTACATCTACATCATCCATTTCACACTTATCACACCACCCACCTTTTTTGCAGGCAGAGATTTTTCTCAGACACAAGATTTTTATTTTTTGTATTCTATCGTATTATATACACTCAGCAGCATAATCTCACTTTCTCAAACTCATGCCCTCTCTCATGCAGCAACTCCATTCTAATCTATCATCTCGTCTCATTCACAAAAGACACACAGTACCTATGCATGAAACTTCAGCAAACAGTTCTGTGGAGAGCCACACTCACCGTACATTTACTCACTAGTGTGATCAGAGATAGAGAGAGAGAGAGCGAGAGAGAGAGAGAGAGAGAGAGAGAGAGAGAGAGAGAGAGAGAGAGAGAGAAAGTGCGTGTTTGTGTATGACAAAGATGTAACGTAGGTTTGCAGGAGAACTAATAAGGACAGAATTGTGAACAAGACCAGACTAGTAAAGATAATTTTTTTGGTGGGTAGAGATCGTAATCGTAATCGTAAGTAACTCACTCAGTCACTCTTCAGTGGCAACCAACAAATGCTAAAGGGGCCTCCCAACCCTTACCACTTTTTCTTAACAATCGTGTCCATATCATGTTTTCATTCATTTATGTTCAATCCGTGGTCCCTTTCTACTTTTCATGTATCTATACCTTGTTTTCATTTATTTATTTTTTGTTGCCTCAGTCAGTCATATTCCACACACCAAGATTATCTAGTTAGGGTACTCCATATAATAACTGCTCAAAAGCAACAAGGACATTGGAGAAAATATTTAATATAGCTGACTGTCCAAAATTTTCCATTTGACATCTAGTAATTCACCTCAGCCTATAGCTAGGATTTGCATTTCAAAATCACAATTTAGTAATATGACTTTTATGTAATTATTGATTATTCATGAATGATAATGAGTGGAATTTAGATTAGGTATTAAAGTATTTATGTTTAAATCGTCAATTATAAAGAGTACTCTGTACATCATTATCAGTACTTACGCAAGGACTTTAATGCATGTCCACTCACAGTTCCCAGAAATATCTATATTTCATTATTCACATTTTTGTCAAATGAAATATTTTATTGTTTTTTTCTGATTAAATGATAAGAAAACATAAAAATGTTATCTTAATATTAAAGTAAATCATGAAATATTAATGAAATAAAAAAGTCTTTGTTAAAAGTGCAACATCTATAACATGATTAAAAAAAATATTTACTACTTTTAAATTATAGTTATAAAAATAACAAATACGTGAGGAAATGATTTATATTATATAGGTTCACCCTGAGATCAGTACTTTTAAAATTTAGTGATAATTTTTTAAAATATAAATACCAAGAAATTTACAATATATTACATCCTGCATTGTTTTACTATTTGAAGTAGGGATAATTTTGTGCCCAATTACATATACTTGAATCTATTTTGTTTTCCACAGAATATTTTGCAACTAATATGTAGAGACTAATTCTTACACGCTATAGTAGGCATAAAATATTTTATACACATATTCATAAATCAAACTCCTGGTGACAATAAATTATTAAGAGGTGTAGGACCACTATTTAGTATTTACATCATAATTTTAAATAATTTTTTATCTATTAAATATTTTTCAAAAATTAATAATACTTAAACACATGTTATAACTTTTTAAAAAATATATATTATATGAAAATTGGTTGAAGTATGAATAAGGTCCAAAATTACCTGATTTTTTTTTTCTATTAAGAAAATTTAAGAAACTCAACTACATACTTATCAAAATGTAACAAACTTTATTGCTAACAAAACTCATTTTATAAATAAAATAAAACTCTACCAATGTGCATACTAACTTCCGTGTGTATTGGTTGAGTTTAAGTCCAAACAACATAAGTAAGTACCTTTAACAATTTAAATTTGATACATCTGTTCTGTTCTGAATTATATACACAATTCATCACCAAAAATTTAATCAAATTAACATTCGAAATGAAAAACCAAAAAAGTACTTTTTACGGTTGATGAAAGTAAAAAGCAAAGTTTTTGATGTAAAGAAGAAGGAAGTTAAAAGTATTAGGACCCCTCAATAGTCAATTTCTAAATCAGGGCCTGCATGCATGGTAGTATCCATGAGTAGTGAAGGGAAAGGGAGAATTCAACTAAAACGCATCATGTGTACACTTCACCGAAAGAAAGAAGCCACATTGATTTTGCTGAAATGAAGGGTCGTTTTCGTCTTGAATTTCGTTTAAACGCGGATATGTTTCCATTGGTCGGTTTAGATCTGCCCCTCTTGTCCCATTCTTTTTTCTTATGCATTTGGGTGCATACAAATCCAAATAACCTTTTGTTTTTCTCTTTTAGACCATGCTTTCTTGTACCTTATTTTTAGTACCTCAAAATAAAATCGAATCACATTTCAAATATGTTATGATTAAAAACAAAATATTTCAATATGTTTTCTGATTGCTGTGTGTAAATAATTGTTTTGGATCTTTCCAAGTTGCCCAAAAGTTTTGACCCAAAATGTTAAACTGATGGCTATTATCAAGAAGGGTGATAATCACAACTACGCTAAGTACATAGTTTGTATGGAAAATCAAATAGAACCAAAAGGGAAATAAGGGTTTTGGTCGGTGGTGAGTTACATTTATCATAATATTTGAAAGTAACAAATGTTTATTTTTGTGATGAACTTAATGTAGAAATTGTGGGTTAGGCCTAACTCAATCCTACAAAACCGGCTTGTGAAGCGAAGTTTGTCCTCCACTTATATATATGCAACAGGTCTCATCACTAGATGATGTGGGACTTCACACCCCTCCAATATTGGACTTTCAACACATCCCTCATACGCCGAGGACTGGACTTCTCGAACGTGGAAATTATCCGACACTGAGGACTGAACTTCTCGAGCGAGAAAATTATTCAAATGGGGTGCTTCAATACGACCCAATATTCTACGAGTAGTCCAACATTGATCTAATGGGTGACCCAACATCTTCATCTAGGATAGACTCTGATACCATGTAGAAATTTGTGGGTTGGACCTAACTCAACCCCATAAAACCGGTTTTATGAAGTGAGGTTTATCCCCCTTATATATATGCAACAGGTCCATCACTAGATAATATAGGACTTCACACCCCTCCAATATTAAACTTTCAACACTTAGCTTCAACATGATTTTTAGAAGCTAAAATCCAAGTATGATAATAATTAAGTTTGTGTTTAACGTGTGTTGGGTTGAAATAAGCGTTATTGTTATTGCTAGCTGAAAAGATTATCAGCCACAAAAATTACTGTGGAAAATATTGTACCATCCGGAATTCTGTAGTACATAACAAATGATATTTGCACACTTTTTATTTCTTTATTTAAAATATATTTAACACGCACACACACATCATGCTTAACAAAAAAATGACGTGCAAGAAACCTTGAGCAATCAGGCCTAAACATTTGTGTCATCCATAAGCTAACGCAACCGTACAATCTCTGTGTAATGCATATTGTCGTGGTACAGTACAAAACAGATTATGTAATATTTCGGGATTGTGCAATAATAAGATATATGACGCGTTCTATTCTAATAAATCAATCTCATTTGAAGTTAGTTTAATTTTAATTTTTTCTCTAAAATTAGTTTAGATGTAAGTTAAGTTAAGCGTGGAAATTATTAAAATCCTTTCAAAAGATGTGAGATTTTTAATAATTAATTAGTACAAAGGTTAATTTTATTATTAAAAAGTATATTCATTTTCTTCTTATTTTATTTAAATTTTTTTCTAAAAAAAATTTAAATTATATTTAGTTCTTAGGATTAAACTTAATGTATTTCAAAAATGAATTCAGATTATCTTTAGAATGATTGTTTGATTTATATTAATTATGTGAGATGTCCATATTTACTAGCGCCTAATGTATTTACATACACGAGTCATTTAACTCAATCTACTATCCAATGTTTTTTTTTAAAAAATTATATATTTTTAATAATTATTTATTATTAATAAAACATCTTAACCTGGAAAAACATATCTTAATTTTAGTTTATACATACATATATATATATATATATATATATATTAATTTTACCATCTAACTACATATAATGGGTCAACTTATTTAGAATTAAAATTGTATTTATAAAAAAAATAAGTTTAAAAAAGTGATTATTTAAAAAATAAACAGAATTGCTTCTCAAAAAATATATAAAATTATTTAAAATAAAAACGGTATAAACAAACACATAAGAAAGGTATTTAGTAAAGTTGTATACTAAATAACTGATAAATATAAGATGACAAAAAAATCACTTTATATAACATTTTTATGTAAGTTTTAAATTTTGTTTTGTTGATAAAATATAAAGTAAATTACATTTATACTTCTGTGTTTTCCCTTGGTATCCCTTAATATCCCTTATTGTTTCAACGTTACTTTTACGTTCTTGTATGAGTTAATTTAAACATTACTTTTACATGCTTGTATTTCTTGTATGAGTTAGTTTAAACATTACTTTTACCTCCCTTGCATGAGTTAGATTTATGTTTTTATCTTTTAAAATTAAGGATGCATTAGTTTAGTGTATAAAACGGAATGTTAGTATACTATTTTTCAAATAACAACGGAGTTTTGTGTAGTTAGTGGCGGACCTTAGCACAGGCAAACAGCCGTGGCCTTCTCAATTTTTTATTTTTCATTTAAAAATCAAAATATTATCTTATATTATTAATTAAGAATTAAAGATATTATTTTTATCAGATGTGGTCATATATAATTAGAGAAATAATTAAATGAGATTTTATTAAGATTTAATCTAAAGATGGAATGAATTAAGTAGTTATAAATAGTTCATTGAGATATTCTTATCTACTAGTAAAAGAGTATAAATTCAGTATCTCACCGGGTGAATTTAATGAAGTAAGAAGAAAATTCTCAAATAAAGTTAGACAATTAATTTTGTTGCTTTTCATCAATCAATTGTGATTAAAGATACTTTTATTACATCAATTTCATACCAATTACACAAATTCTATCGTATAATCTTATTCATGATTATATATATATATGTATATATATATATATATATATATATATATATGAATTTTACATTATCCATTATTTATTACAATAAATTTCAAAAAAAAAAAAAAAAATCTTTATTGATTATCTACTATACAACTGTGAAGAATTTTAATTATATTGCTTTATATATTCACTTTTGTATTAAATGACCATAACATATATTAGGAAAAATAGGTGAATTGTCAGCATAAACCCATAAAGAATGTACACATATACATGATTGATCAATATTAAAAGAAAATTTTTCATTATAATTTTTTTAATTAGTCATGTACTACCAATTAATTTATAATATTCATTATTTTTATGTAATTAAATTATTCAGGTTTATCATTTTATTTTTTATGGTAAACAAGTATTATAATAATTATAATAAGAGAATTTTTTTTTATGCAACATAATGTGTTTTATCAGTTAAAATTTATCATATATGATAGGTTTGTTAATTTTATTTTCAAAATCATACAAAATATTATTTGTAAATAAATCTCTTTTACATTATTAATTCATAGTGTTTGAATTCGTATAATAATGATATCGCACAGGATATCCTATGTAAAAAAAATAAAATATATAAAAAGAATTTGTTTTAATATGGAAAAACCAGAGGACAAATTACTCGATTTTTTTTAAATTTTTTTTATTGTTTTTGCATTGAGCTCTCAATTTTGGCTCGCCTTGATTGGGTTTCAGCGCTTTGGGAATTCCCAGATTAAACTTTCACGCATTAGTGTTAACAAAAAATCATATATATATATATATATATATTAGTTGCACTTGCAGATGATCCTTACAAGTACATTGAATTGCATACCCCACCAATTAGTCAACAAAGGAAGATCGAGAATTAAACCCTAACTTTTTGAAATTATTGGAAAAAACCTAGCCATAGTAAGTAGCGTATATTAATTCCAACAACCACAGACATTATGAAAGATATAGATAAGAGTGTGTGTGCGTATTTAATTTAAAGGAGAGAGAAGATAAAACAATAATATTGGTATGTTTGAGTTGGGCAACGTGAGTGGAGTGAGACTAAACAGTTTCTGAAGGTAGTGAATAGTGACAGTGTGACATAGTGTGTTGTAAAACGTAGTACAATGTTTGGACCAGATGATATGAGACAGACAACTAAGATTCTGACTGGTTGATGATCAACCATGCATAGTGCACGGGCAGGCCCCAGGGGTATAGAGGTTGAATCATTTATGAGTTTCTTACATTGCATTGCATGTCTCTGTGTCTGCATGCATGTCTTCGGACAGTGCTTGTGATGAGTGAGTGTGTTCATGCAGTGAAACTCAAGCAAGGGAAAAAAGGATCATGCGTAGTGGCTTTATGCTTCTCCTTTTTCTGTTTTTGGAAAGTTGGTTCAATACAAATATGGTCCACCATTGCAATTTTGAAATTAAAGGCTATGTACATTTATGTGTATATATATGTATATGCTTGCTTTGTAATGCTATGGTAGCTGCTATGCATTATGCATATGCATGCATCAAACATTGGAACTGTGATACTATTATTGCCTGCACTGAACCACTTCAATGGAAAGTGTCTTCACAGACTAACCACCCGGCCCAACCTTTCACTCTTACAACATTTGCCGCGTGTCTCTCTCTTAATTGGTTTCACTCATTCTTACTTTCAATATCAATCACTACAAGACAACACAAACTTCTTCTTTCAGTTAATCAATTCGCCACATTATTAATTCTACAATCGAAATTTAATAAATATTCGCAACAGAAAACAAATTGTTTCTGCAATATAAGTTCAGAAGTAAAAAATATTCTCAATTTACACGAACCGATTTTACATCAAATTAAGTTATATCCAATCTCATTTTATGATGATATTATATTAAAAGACCATTCTCCATCATATTATTTATGCGCTAAATTTAATAGTGTTGGGCATACGATGAAGTGTATTGAGAAAAAGAAAGTATCCATGTTGATTAGTGTTGGAATTAATCCAGTGTCTCCCTTAGGATTCGATGGGCTTAACATTCCAATCCATGACCCTTAAAGGCGCAGCCCCTTAAATAACTCTATACTATAAGTATATTAAGTTGCACCCTCACTAAGAATCCCCCTGCTGACACTGGGGGAGATTGTTGGAATTATTCCAACGTCACCCTTAGGATTCGATGGACTATTTTAAATATGTGTGAATTAATATTTTTTTAGCGATTATGACGCTAATTAATCTAAATCCATTTAAGTGAATAACTATAAAATAATTGAACAAATGCACATTAATACACTTAAAAAAATATTTCTAATAAATTATTCACTAGCATATAATTATAGTTATATGTACTGTTAAATTTTTCCCTAGATTATAATTTTAAATGTAAGTGTAAAATATTAATTGAGATCATGTCCTTGTCCTTGTGGTGATCCAAACTATCTAAATTTTCCAATAATAGGTCCTTCCATTTTTGGTTTAGACTCTAGAGAGGGAAATTAGAAGGCAATGGAAAGGGAAAAGGAGCTTTTAACTTTTGACTACTTAACAAATGCATTATGTTCAACAAAAACAACGTAACACTCCACCCTAATCTGTGTGTTTGCTGTGGAGGCCAATGAAATTGTTCCACTGCATGAAAGGAACGTTACATGAGATTACATGATAATATAAACCATGGCACTTACATCGATATGATTTCAAATATATTAGGAAAAACTTAGAATTTTTCACACTTTAAATCAGGTGTTACACATGCATGCCTATCAATTACAACTGGTTACATACACTTAGAAATATTTTTATTACACATTTAGTTTCTATTCAGAATTGTATTAAGGTATTAATTAACATGATTTTAAATACAATTTTATATTTTGATTTTACATTTAAAATTTTGTTTTGAAACTTGAATAAAATAATTTTTTATGTATCTTTCATATTGAATAAAAAAGTTTACCTTAAATTTTGATGTAAACTTAATTTTATGATAAAAACAGATTAAATACAAATTTAATCACGTCAAATTAACTTTAATCAAAATTAATTTTATTTAAAATTAATAATACTGATCTCCATCAAATTCACACTTATATTATTGATTTAGCTAGACCACTGATATTGAAAGTTAAAACTAAATCAAGGGAATGCATTCCATTCAAACCAAGCTAAACTTTCACCTCAAGAAAGTAGTATTTCAAACAAACTTACTCAACTATGTACAATCTAAAAGTTAGCCTGACAATTAATTATACATGTCCAGTCAAAATCTTAAAAAAATAAATAAAAATATTAGTTCTTTTCCATTACCGAAAAGGTTTTATTCTATAACAGGATTTAGGTATTTTACAAATTAGGTAAAATTAGGTGAAATGGAAAATGAAGAATCAAGCGAATTGCAGAAACCACCCCTAACCCTGTAAGTTAAAAAACCTGAATAATCTTCAGTTCTTTCTCTCATATCCCTTATGCTCCCAAAATCTTATTTATTTTATGTTCTATCGCTCTTGTAATTTTTCATTTAACTCTGCAATGAACTGAATTTTTCCATACCTATGTGATATATTCAATTTGGCTTTTTGTAGACAACACTTTATGTAGGTTTCCAAGCAATATTCTAAGCAGCTATGCATATGTAGCACCACTCTATCATACAATAGTTATTCAAGACACCTGTGAATTTAATATTTCCCTCGTACCAAATGCCTCATTTGTTCCTTTGTGCATAAAGAAAAATTTGTAATTCAGTGATTATACAAATATTACTATCTAACACAATTTTATAGTCTAAAAGCATAACTAAGAAGGTAGAACGAACTAGATTAAACCAAGTCAGTCCTAGTTGCATCGGCTAGGATTAGTGCCCTAGAAATCAAAAAAAAAAAAAAAACATTGCTTTGGGAGATTAAATAAAAAGTTATTGCTTCTTTCTCATGATCAGAGAGACAAAGACGGGTAAGTGCAACATCAACGAAGGAGATAATTAAGACACAGCGATAGTTTAGTGACAGAAAAAAATTACTGTTAAAGCTGCTATAAAAAGGATATGGATCTCCATTATAATTAATATTATTTTGAGTGGGGCTACGTGGGGTTACCAGCATCTCTTCATGATTTTTAATTAATCCACACAAGTTCTTGAAAGATGTTGAAATTGAAGAAGATGAAGAACTGGGATATCCATTAATTTACGCAAAAGCCATTCAGCATCTTTAAACATTCTCGCATTTACGTAATGTACGGTCAGTCCGTGAAGGAACTGAGTTATATATGTTCATCAACTTTTCCTGCCGCTGTTATTTTTCTTTTCTTTTTCCACTACTTTTCTTTTGAATATAGTTAAAAAGAATTTTTCCTTAATGTTTAAGAATTCATAATTAAAGCAAAATTATTAAAATTTATAGCAAGTATGTATTAAAACTATAGTAAAATATAAATTTGTTATACTTATTAATATTAATGTAAAACATGTCGTACAGTTGTCGTTCAAAGAGAATTCACAGCTGATATGATACGATTTTGTAAATTATAGTTATTGATTTATATTAATTAAATTCTTATAATTTTTTGTATCAATATTTATGTAGATGCTATTAGAATTAAATCTCCTTCTCTCTGCAGGTATGATATATGGGCCTGGAATACTGTCTTTCTCGTGGTGTTTCAGTATTTAGCAGCATAGCATGCAACTTTTTTAGTGTAGTTCTGGCCCTATATATCGCCAAAGATCCACAGCACATTAATGCCCTTCTCTCTCTCTCTCTCTGATCCCGAGAGGCATTAAAGTCTGAAGTGTACATTAGACTGACTAGGATCATTACAGGGGGGAGAAATAAATAAATGCCATTATTGAGACCTGAAAAGAGATTCATATGTATAAAGTGATGACTTCTTATAATAATTTTTTATTAAAACTGTAACGAGGAATATGCTAATATGCATATAACATGCTATAGCTAGCTTTCTGTCAAAGCCACAAATAAAATACATTGAGAATGTGTTACGTATCATGTGTGTGATAACTATGAAGAAACGATGTTTTGATTCTCTGTTGAATAAGGAATGTGGTATAACGAAGGTAGTTTTACTGGGGATCAGTGTTTCAGTATAAAAGAAAAAAATTGATCTCTCGTACTGTCTTTTATCAGTGTGTGAATAATATCTTTTGTGAAAGACCATAGATTATGTGTATGGCAATTTGATAATGTCTTTTATATATCAGTGTACGTTTGTTTGTTCAAAAACAAAAGTACTCAGATGAAAAAGTTGGGGGACCCGGAGAGACTCAGTGACTTGTGAGCCAAAGCCTGTATGTATGTATAGTGTGTGTACGACTTGCCATTTTTCCTTTTCCATTCTTGTTTTTGTTTGGGTTAATATGTTCCTTAAAACAGTAATGCATTGTTTTCTACAATTAATTTAAATTATTAGATTTATGTATCATTCTTCTTCTTCTTTCATATCATGCTCTTATGATCGTGTGAGTGTAAATAAAATTAATTAGATATAAAAGAAATTAATATATCCGACTCTTTCAATCATATTTACCTCAATTATCAATATAGATAGATAAATGTCAAGTAGAATAATCTAAAATTTTCTAAAATATTTTCATATATATTCTAGTTTTGAAGATAATGGAATAATAATAATAATAATAATAATAATAATAATAATAATAATAATAATAATAGGAGCGATTTTGACCGTGATCATAGCAATGAAAATATTTATAATGTTGATGTAATAATAATAATTGATGAAACGATGATAATCAGAAGTTGATCATAACATTACTGATCCTGATTTGATAGAAAGCGTGATGATAATAATAATTAATACTAATTGATAAAAATTGAAATGTGCAAATGAAGAATTAATCTGTATTTTATTAAGAATTTAAAATGGCATAAGCTAGGTTGAATTATGATTTTAATTCCAACTGGATTTGCAAACATATATAAAATATAGAATTTAATGACCACTGTTCCTAATCTAAGCTCAATTTCCGAGCTCGCTAAACAAGCTCCACTTTGGGTTATTATTTAGGAAGACAGAATTTATATCACAAACCATTTTTCTTTTATAAAATGTTGAGTTAGAAAATTGAGAGGAAAAAAACTGTTGAGTATATGCACAGTTTTCTAGCTAGTCAAACTGGTTCAATATTGCTTATAATTAACTGCAAAATCTAGTTGGGGCCATCTTAGAAAAGTTGAACACAATTCCCTGTCCTTGGTATCATGAAGAGGATGTTAACCTCCTGAAAATGCAAGCATATTGTTTCATTTGGTGACTGTGTTGTTTTCATTTTTGTACAAGGCTCCTAAGATTGCCTCCTGTATTCTTTGTTCTTCCTTAAATCAAGATACGAATAAAGAATTTAAAATTCTTGAAATTTAAATGGTCTTCAGTTTGATTTCTTTCATTTTTAAAATATTTTATTTGTTTAATTACATAATTTCTTCTACTATGCTTGACTCTGACTAAATTTATTTATTTTTTAAATGTAGAGATAGATTGGACTTGAAGAGAGGAAGGTGATTATTGGGGAAAGAAAAAGAAAAGAGGGAGAAAATGGAGGGAGAGAAAAAGAGAGAAAGAGGTAGTGAGAAGGGAGTAAGATGAACAAAGTTTGAATACAAATAAATTTGATTTGAATTGAATTTATTTTTATTTTTTAATTAAAAAATTGAACCAAATCAATCCATACTTATTTGGATATTTTTCAAACAACAATTCCAAAATATATGATTTCTTTTGTTAAAAAAATACTTGATTTTATCCCAAAATATATACATAATCTTGTCACAACAATTATTATTTGGATAAAGGAAGAATTCAAAATAAAATAATAGAAATATAATTTCTAGACACAATAATTCTGTAAATAAAATAAAAGTATAAATTTTAGACACCCGACTATTTGGTTTAGGTTGGTTAGATTTTTTAAATAGAAATCTATTAAGTGGACCAAGTAGTGTCAAATTTGATTGATTTAATTCGCACTTAATCTTAAGATACAAAAATACTGACATAATTTAATTGATTTGGTTTAAATCATGATCAGAACGAAATAATGAACATCACGGAAAATGAGAGAGTAAAGAGAAAGAAAAAAAAAAAGAAAGGAAAAAAGATGAGAAAATTTTAAAATCTTTATTTTTTTTTAAAGAATTCAAAATTACGTGACAAAAATATCTTTAAAAATATGAAATTTTAAATCACTTTAAAGTTTTTTATACAAATAACATGAATTTGTTGAAAGTATATATAGACATCAATAATTCTAGACACACTAATTCTAGACATCAACTGTCGTGTCTACCATTTTTAAAACATAATGTTTTCTCTTTAGTACCTAAAATTACAACTATAATAATAGAAATATAATTTCTAGACATAATAATTCTTTTAAATTTTTTATTAATAATAAATAAAACATAAATATAATTTTTAGACACCCAACTATTTAGTTTAAATTTATTATCTGGACCACCTAATGCTGAATTTGATTGATTTGGATCGAGTCTAATGCTATGATAAAAAATAAAATGAGTCAATTTAATTGATTTGGTTAGATTATCGGATTTATCATGTTAGGCTAAAATAATGAACACTATTAAAAGAGAGAGAAAGAAAAAAAGTAAGAAAAATAAAAGGAAAGTGACATATGGAGAAGAAAGAATTACAAACAATTTATTTATTTATTGAAAAGAATTCAAAATTCTGTGATAAAAATATCTTTAAAAAATATTAAAATTTTCTATTACTCTGAAATTTTTTATATGAATAACATGAATTTATTGAAAGAATTTAAATTTCTCAGTGTTTGAATAAGACAAAATTACAATTCAAAATATTTAGAATATAAACATTTTAATTATTTGTATTTGAATTTCTTTATTTTTTTAAATTAAATTAATTATTGGGATGAAAGATATGGAATAATGGGAGAGAAAAAGCAGAGAGGAGAAAGAAAGAGGGGAGAGAAGAGAGAAAGAATAAAAAATAAGATTTTTGTGAAATTTAAAAATTTTCATATTTACTTATCTTAAATTCTTAATTAAAATATTAAAATGTCAAATTCTTCTTTTATCTAAATAACAAATCTTATCATCAAGAATTTTAAATTCTATTTTAAATTTAAAGTTCCGTATACAAACACACTTTAAAATAAAATAAATTCCCTTTTAAAAATATTTTATACAATCACACTAGTTCATGCAATGGCACCAGAGGTAATTATTGGATTGGTTGGAGTTTTGTAAGCCAAAACGTGTTGGATGGGAGAGGCTAAATATAATGGATCTCAAAACATATAATTTTGCTTTGTTATATATGGAAGTAGAAGCGTACGTGGAGTTTTCTTACATAATGTAATTTCCTTTAGAATCTACATATAGAAACAGTGCGAGATATAGAAGATAACCTCTAAATGGCTCTATTTCTCAATATTAGTTTGCTATCAGAGTTAAAAATGATTCTTCGTATACTCGCCGGGTGTGTCTGCAGAACTGATCTACGTATTTTTTGTGCGGAATTTATCTGTAATGTTCATGGACAAAATTAACATAAAAAAGTTTAGATTAGAATAAGACAAAATCGTAGAAAACTAGTATTGAAAAGTCAAAACATAGAAATAAGAAAGTATTATTACTGCATCATTCTTTTTTCACTTTAGTCTTCACGCTTTTATGTCTTCGATTTCTTTCTCGTCTCGTAATTTCTCTTTATGTATTACTGCATCATAATGTGTGTATAAATTATTTATTTTTTCAATAGTTTTTTGTACGCATATCTGTTCTTACTATTTTTAAATGTCTTAAAATTTTGGATGCTGCTCTAATGACTTTTTGTTTCTGTCTCTATTTTTTCTTTCTTTTATTTGTATGAATTTTTATAAAATGTAATATTAAAATATTAATATCTATATAAATATAAGATAAATTTGTATCTAATGAGGAGAATTAGTATTATATTTACACTGCTCTATTCATATCTAATAGTTTTTTACTTGGATTTAGATTTGGCGAGAATTTTACGCATGTGGTTAGATATTGGGTGATATGTAAGGTACATGGTTAACAATTTCTCCAAAATGCGTGTACCCATAAAACGTATCACGACGTGGAAGTTATTACGTGATTGATGTGTTTTAAAGGGATGTTATATAAAAGTTTAAAATAAACATAGTGTGAGTAAGATCTTATTATATACAGTTTAGTTATGATACTCCTTATCGAGATTAAGCTGACGTAATGTGTCGATGAATTAATCTTACATTATAATTATGTTACGATAAGATGCAGTGAGGTTTAAATTAAGTCACGTGTTCCTCCTTAGATATTGTCTAATGTGTGGCGTGATTTACAAGTACATAGAAAATATAATTAATATTAAAAAAATAATAACATAAATAACTTAAATAATTAAATTGGTTCAGAAATAATAGTAGAAAAAATTATTAATCAAAACTGTGGGACGGATCGATTAGTAATCAAAATTATTAAAGAATATTTTATATATATATATATATATATATATATATATATATATATGGTTAGCCATGCTTAGATGATAGCCTAAATAATCTAATTCTATAATTAGTAAAAAAATATATAAACATTTAATTAATGATTAAATAAAAGAAAATTTTCTCTCTACTTTAAATTGACAAGAAGCAATACAAAACTGTATCAAAATAAAAAATATATATATGTGTATACTAAATATGGTATCAAATTTATTTTTATAAAAAGTTACATAAATCACATATTTTAAAATTAATTTCACTTGTCACTCAACTACACAATTAAAAGCAAGGATAAAATTGTTTTAAATCAGGTTTCTGCGTTTGCCTAGAAACTTTTGCACCTGATTAATTGGCACTGAAATGCCAAGGGGTGTTCTTTATGGATAACAACATTTTTGTTAGGATCAATGTGAATAAATAGATCACCTTTTCTTTTTTGAAGGTGTTAAACTAATCACTTGTATTATAAATGGTAGTATTTTTTGACTAATTGGAGTGTTCTTATATTCTTTTAGAAAAAGAAATATTTGTATGAAAAAAATGAATTAATCTGCACAGAATTTATGCATGTGGTAGACTATGAGACTAACACCACTCCTCTTTCTCTCAAAAGGTTGACCCCTAACAAAAGTACCAGGGAAAAAGCAATGTCTATAAAACATTTGAAATGTCAATCACTGCTTTTACTGTTCATGTTTCTCTTCATGTTGTTGTTAAAAGTGAAAATGTAAGATACGGTAAATATATGATAGAAAATTGAATATGCGTTAACGAAAAATAAGTATACATTATATTATATGAGTGAGTTAGTCGATTAAATATAATATACAATCGAGTACGAAATAAAATTGTGTAAAATATTATATATATATTTTAATTTTTTTTAGGCCCAAGGTGTAGCTCCATTAATTAACAACATAACATATATCTGAGTTGAATGCCAAGTGGAGGCACGACATACATCATATCTTGCATGGATGGATATGAACCTAACAATCTCAAGATCGATCGATCACATGGTAACTTATTAGGTTTTGCTAGCTGTTATAGCTCATCACTCTCTTCGTTGCCTTCAATATGCATCACCACCAATCTCAATTTGTCCGTATCTTTTTGTCCTTTAGCTCCTAAGTACCTAGCTAATTAATACCCTATATTATGTTATACACCACATACTTGAGGTTTTTGCACTTTTAAGCACCTGGAACCCTAATACCTGTCCCCACATTCATGCATGCCCAAAAATGGATTTGGTCTATAATTCAAGTCTATGTATCTTAGGCCGCCTGAAATGTCTCAGTAATCTTTGGGTTCTATCTAATCACCTCAGCTACCTATAATACAGCCACCTCGGTGCATGTAGTAGTAGGCATATGAGCTTAGCTAGCTAAGCTATTCATTTTTAAATATGCTACTTCTCTAATTTCAATTAAATATATGAGAGAAATTCTAATTAATAGGAAAGAAAAAGGATATATTAAAAAATTTAATAATTATTTTTATGAAATCTTTAATATTAATTCGATTTTATAATATCTGTACTAAAATCTTAAACATTATATATATAAAATAAAATGGAGAAAATAATAAATATTACCTAAACTATTTTAATAACAAAATTAAATAATGAGAGATTCATTTATTTACTTTAACAAGTTATTTAATTAAAATAATATCATTCCCAGAACCTAAAATTTAAAATAATACTTTACTAAAAAAAGTAATTAATTAAACTGGGATCTAATTTTGTCTTGTTGGAAACTCAAACCTCACTAATCTGGTCAAGTAATGAAGCATTGAGACTGAGTGTGATAATTACTTGGAGATCAGACTGAACTAACTAGTCTGACTAAAGTACAAAAACTATTGCAGTTTTGCTTTAATTTGATTGGAGTCAAGTTAACTCACATGGCCACGAATTTATGATCATATTTGTATATATTCGTTTAACAGAGACAGAGACAGCGATGTTTTTCCCACCGGATTTAGAAATCAGATAACCAGCTTTCTACAAGCTTGTTAACATTTAAATAACATTAATTTAAACAAAGCCTTGTAATTTCTTCGTGAACCTATTAGACAAGAAGGGATTAACGGGTGGTCATGCATTCATATCATGCCCCATTATTCATTTTTATTTTCTTATGTGTATACAGTATTAAGTTATTATTTAAATTTTATTTTTTTCACTTCATTGGCACAACTTTTTTCATTGGATCCTATGAGGTAAGGTATTATGGCTCTAGATAAAGTAAAAGTTTACCGTTGATGCAATTTTTGGATGCATTGCTCCTAAACTCTCAATTGTTAGAAATAAAAGCAAATTAAAGGAACAATGGTATATTTTTATTAAGGATGCAAGCTAGCTAGGAAAAATAATATTAATTCCTCATTAACTAAACATAATATGATCCTCTAACGATCGTTTAATTGAATAGAGAAAAGTTAATTGATATTTCCCTATTTTTTTTTTAAAAGTAGTTATATACACATATAAAACCTGTACTCTGAAGGTTCTCAAATCCCAATCAAACATATTGAAAGAGAATTGATATAAAAGTGTGACAAATGCTAATCTATATTTTGTACGTAGAGCAAGTAAAGGAATCAATGCACCTTGAAAGAAAACATGAACTAACTACTAACAGAACTAAAACCATAAAAAACTAGTTGATGAACAAACAGTTTTCTTAAAAGAACTTTAATGACGATAATTTTCGTATAATAATATCCTCAATTACTATGTGTAAAAAAAAACTATATACAAAGAAAAATATATAATTTACAACAGATATATAGAGAGAGAACTAGTTGGTAAATAAAAGTACTGAAAACAAGAAAAGAGCAGAAAAAAAATATCATATTAATGTGGTTATATTTATTCACACGTGTTTTACTGTTTAGAGAAAACGAATAAACGATGGTGAGTTAGTTAATACATAGAATATGACGGTATATACTCATATTTCTCTATGCTGTTGCATTTGCGAGAAGCTCTTCGAGCTGACAGCAAGAGTGTTTTTATTCCTTAGGTAGTAGTTTTGTTCGGTATGTACCAAACAAATTAAATAATAGAGATGCATTCAGACTGTCTGCTGCAATAAATCAACTTCATTTTAAAATATAATTATTTACTATGTTTTCGAAATTTGTAGAAGGTAAAGCTTTTCTTTAAGGAGAAATTAGATATTTGGCAGGTTTTATCGTTCCAATATCTTATTCAGGAAGCATTCAACAAGATTGTTTTTCGCAACAAGACTACAAACTTTTCTCCGTGTCATTACCCTAATTGTGCTAGCATGGTGTGAAACTGAGACAATAAACATTTCAAGAAACTAGAAGATCCCAATTTTGGTTCGGATAGAGATTGAGCGTGACGGAGTAACAAGTAGTAAATTAAACTATCACAAAATCATACACAAAAACGAAAGGCAACACACATAAATATATATGTCTCTTTGTAAACAAATAATGAAAATTACCTATTCAATCTCTAAATTTTCAGTATCTTTCTAATTTCATTCCCGAACTAAAATCTTCCCAATCTCAATTTTTAAATTTTGCTTTTATTATATTTTAGTTTTTATCATTAAAAATTATCATTTAGTGAAAATATTACTTCTTAGTACATCATTGTTTAACCTAAGAAGAATTAAATATATAAAAAAAACAAATTTGGGTAATAAAATCAATTAAATAGGGACTAATAAATTTAAAAATTATTGACGGTTTTGAAAATGGTTGATTATTTTTCTCAATAAAATTAATAGTAAAAGATAGATGTATATTACTACTATAATATATTGAAATAAACTAAAAGGAAATAGGTTGAAATAATTTGTGATGGAAAAGGAAGTGAATAAGTGGAAAATGCAAAAAGGAAGTTGGAAAGTTTCAGTTGATATCTAACTGGTTGTCTTAGCTACGAATACAAAAGACCATGTTTTTGAGAACCAAGTGACTAAACCCCACAACTCGAAGCCAAACTAGCTGAGCGTGTCCATGAGCTCAAAAGCTGTTTCTGGCTACTGTAGATAAACCAAAACCACTTCTCTCTCTTCTTCTTCCTAGCTAGCTACCACCATGACCCCATGTGTCAGCTTGTGATGTCTCTCTCTCTGGATTGCGTGTCTTTATGATATCAACCACATAACACAAACCAAAAATAACACTACTACCGAATCTTCATGTCTTCATTAGAAACCATCTTGAAACCGATTGATCGCTGAGGCAGGATCCAAACGATGCTGTGCTGTTCCTGAATACCCCCTTCCCCAACTCAACCCTTCTTCCTGATTATTATTCAGTGTCACGTCTTTTCCACCATTTCCACCACCACTGAAACCACCTTGCCCCACCGGTGCACCAATGCAAGTGTAACTACTTCCACTCTCTCCTCCATAGTGTCCATGGCTCCCTCCACTCATCACGTGCCCCACATAGTAATCGTTCACCGCATGCTGGTGAGGGAAGTGTGATGAACCGAAAGACACTGGCCTTGTTGGTGAAGCATATAGGTAGGGTTGTGGCGGCGGCGGCGGTGGTGGTGGTGGTGCAGGTGGTGCCATGTGACTTGAAGATGAACCTGAGAAATATCTCGGGAACCTCAGCGGCACTGTTGGATCTCCTTGTGGATGATAACCCCCCGTTCCTATTGGTTGGCAACACCTGAATCAATCAACATATCAAAACGTTAAATTCTAATCAAACAGTGTTATGCTGTGTTCTGTACCCTAATATTTTCATGTATGCTTGAAAAAACAACGTTAACAAAACTAAAGAACCTAGAGAATAATAACAAGTAATATAAATCTTAAACAATAAATAAAAAATTGGAACAGATAATGTTGCATACATACCCTAAGTGAGGAGCACCTGGTGCAGTAAGGGTATGATCACTGCGGAATACCAGTTGACGAGCCTGGTTCAGCGTCTCAGTTTCCCTCTCTGTCCAACACAACCACAAAAAATAATAACAATAATAATAATTTTTTTAGAAAAAAAAAAAAAACATAAGGGCCCTCTTGAATTTGAGCAATACATAGAAAACAAGAAAAGTTTTTGTGATTGAAGTGACAAGCTAGTGTTGATGGGAAAATCATTCATTTAACGGCCAGTAGAGGTTTGGTTGAGTGAGTGAGTGGTAAAAACTAAAAAGAAAGGAAAAGAAAAGAAAAGAAAAAGGATAGTAATAGAATAGAATAAAATAGGGTGATGTAGTACTAGCCTTGGCGGTGGCGGTTCATGTGTCCCCCAAGAGCCTGAGATTTGCAGAACTTGAGGGAACAAAATCTACACTCATAGACCTTCCCACACTCGTCTTTTCCATCCTTCCCGCCGCTTTTCTTTTTCCTGCAACCTGCAACCATAACCATCCAATTAAAGCAACTTCCATGTCACCTCTTCTTTCCCCTTTAACAACACATTCTCGATTACACAAATCACATCGTCAAATCAATTTTATTTAATTAGTTAACTGCCCATCCTACCCCCACACATAATTTTTTTATTTTATTTATTCTTATAAGTCTTATTCACTTGCTAATAATTCATTTCTTTTTTCTTTTTCCTTCTCATTTTATCTCTCCTTTTCCAGTATGATGCAGGTTACTTTTGAAGTTTAACGAAGAAGAGGCGGAAAAGGTGAAGGGAAAAGAAAAGAAAAAGTATACGCACAAAACAAAAATTAAAAAATAATAAAAAGGGGAAAAAAAAAAGTGTGAGGAGCACTGTTTCATGGTCAAGGAATATATACTCTAGGATGGGTAACAAACCACGACAGTGTTCAATTTTGTTTGCTATGGAAAGTGAAAAGCTTCACATGGTGTGTGATTGTGAAATAGAATTCGGAAAGTAGAAAAAAAAAAAAAAAAAAAAAAAAAAAAAAAAACATGTTCCTTAGATTCTTTTGTGTACATATTTTAGGTATGATGATCAAGTTTACCGGGTGATGAGGTATGGTCTTCAAGTACTTGTTTGCCATCTCTAGAGTAGTCATCAGGCAAATTGTTAAGGTCTAGGGGGTTACCTTCTGGTCTCCTGTAAGGTAAATAATAAAGTCATAAGAGAGAGAAAAAGGAGATATATAAAGTTAAAGGGTTAGAGAAGAAGAAAGAGCTCGGAGGAGATAATGAATGAAAAATGAGAAGAGAAGAGTGCGAAGTGAAGATGTAATAGTGGGCGAAGACCTACATGGTACCCAAAGTGAGAGACAGATAGAGAGAAAGAAAATAAAAATGATGTGAGGCAAACACTCTTTCTTTGAGAGGGAGGATAAAACTAAAGCTTTTTACAAAAATTGTGAGACTTTCAGTTTGAGACTGCAATATAGAGGCTAGTTGAGTGATGGTAGAAGATAAAGAGCTTTGAAAGTTCTCTATCAGTTCCTCTGCCACTCTCTCTCTCTCTCTTATCGCCCCCACACTAAAAATTGAATGAACAATGGGACAGTGGGTCTCGTGACTTTAAAAAGAGAGAGCGTGAGTGTGCTTGTGGTTGTGGAAGTGGGGGGCTTAATCAGTTTTCTGCAAATTGCTAGCTAGCTTCGTCTGGTTTGGTTGAGACTTGGGAAATCACACACGCAATTGATAAACATAATGCTTTTTTATTTAATTATTTGTGATATAAATTATATTAATATAATAAAATAGTTGATACAAACAAGAGATAAAAAGAAATAGAATTGTACGATGAGGTAAGATAGAAAGAAAATGAGCATTATACAAGTGTTATTTTATAATTTTATTGGGTAAATATGATGTGTCTTAATGATGATACTAATTGTAATTTTATTCTTTATACGGTTACTTCTGTCTTTAGTTTTTTTTTTTTTAACCATAGGTAGAGTAGAGGTGGCAACAAAGGGTTAAAAAAATTGAAATAATATCGGTCAAATGCATTGAAAAAAATTAATTAATTAATATGGCAAGGGAAAATGTTTACCAACAAAGGATGGCAATGAAATGTACAGTACAAATCTTTGAGCATTATAAAGGTTGCCCTAAGAATGAAAGATGACATTTTATACCAGAAAGAAAGCAAGACAAGGCATAGGGTACGTAGACATTTTGCGTGGTTATTGTGCTTAAAGAGGGGGGGCATGTTTGAGAACAGGTCATGTATGGTCCACAATAGCTCAATGCCTCCTTCTGGGTGTAAAATTCTACCCAGGGGACTTAGACTTGCATCAAGGAACGGTTGCTATCAGTATCTATCATTAGGGTTTTTTCAATCTAAGTTGAGATAGACTCGACCCCCAACATGTTGTTTTATTCTTTGAAAGTTGCTATATCTCATAGATTACATATACATAGTCCTTTTCAATGGATGTCCATGAAAAAAGTAGGGATATGGATTTGAATTTTCCTGATGTATGTCTCACATTCATCATTATATTCTCTGTTCAAACTTTAGATGCATTTCTTTGAATCAAAACTCTACCTCCGTCTTTAATGAGTCACTCCTTTATAATAAGATAGTTATATAGCTAGGTAAATTGTTATCCAAATTAGTATATATATGCAGAAGCAATCAACTGTTCTACATTTAAATTTTTTTTTAAAAAATGTGGCGGTGAGTGTTATGATTACTTTCAAGTTCACTGCTGAGAAAAGTATATATACGTACAATTAGTAAAAAGGCATGTAAATTTAACGGCTTAGTTGGTAACTTAATTAACGTAAGTTGGTAGAATCCAATTAAGCTAAAGGTGTGCCTCTTGATTTGGAGCAGCATATATGTGTAAATGGCAAAAACAAACAATAGTTAGAAGGGGTGTTGTCTTGTCCACAAGCTGAGTGGTTCCCCCACCACACCTGAAATGGATATAAAGGAGAAAGAAGACACTACCTAATTAGAGGGCTAGCTAGGCATTAAAATCAGGTGATTCATCATGGACCACACTACTGAAGCTGGCCCTTCACTAGCTGGTTGGTACTATGAAAAAATATGATATGATATGAGACACATTCGATATTTTCAAAACCTGGACCCAAAGATTCATGCAATGACCGCGCCCCCAACTATCTGAATTTTTATTTTCTTTTGCAAGTTTGTGTATATATACAAATATATTTATATATACTTTTTCAAGTGGTCCTTCACGAATTTAAGAAGAAAATCCAACAAACATTTCTTCCATGTTCAGAACCTCTAGCAAGGCAAACTTGCAACCAGTAAGAGGAAATTGTCTTCATCATGTTATTGCCCTCTCCTTTCCCTTCATGCAGTCAAAATTTAAAATTGAAAAGTTGTTAGCTTTCCTTGTGACAGAAAGTAGTGCATTGCATTCATATCAAGAATTAACCATTTAGGGAGAGAAATGAAACAGACAAAGGAGAAATTGAAAACTACTGAGATGTTTAGACTATGAGAACATGCAATGTTATTGAAAAACATTAAAATATATGTAGTAACAACAAAAACCACAATCTCGTTGGTGATATCTACCAGAGGAAAAAAGGTTTCATGACAAATTCATCTGTGGTGAGGGGCCTAATGCGCTTAAATCTTAAATGATGCAATCTCAACCGATTTCAAATCCAAACACCCAACCAATAGTAGATTAACACCAAAAGCTTTGTCAAACCAAAATTTAATTAAAACTTAAAAGTTTAGAAAGCCTATAACTGTATAGTCAACTATTTGCAAATGAATTCATATTTTCTTCTTTTGTCATAAAGCTTTGAACTCTAGAGGGTTAGAGTAAGTGGTCCATACCAATATAAATACCATGAGAGAAGCTATTAAAAACATTCTTGAACATTTATTAATTTCTTCTTAAATAGTTAACTATCAGATATAAAAACCTCTCCTTAGTTAAAGTCAAATTATATATGATATTTCTCAATTTTTAATACTATTTTAATCATTCTTAAAAAGGTTTTAATATAATATTAAAAAGATCTCAGTGTAATATAAAAAAATTAACATAATATTTTATTTATATATACTTAAAGAAATTTTACTTAAAAATTAAGAATTAAGAAAAAGAAGTATTTTTGTAATTTTATGTAAGCTTAAAAATATTTATGTAATTCATTTTAAAAATTATATAATTAATTTTATTGAAAATATTATTTAATATTCATGTTGACAAATATATTTTAATTTAAAATATTGCTTTATATATAAACAACTAAAAAAACAAATGTACACAGACAAAACTTTAAAATTAAAAATATTAAAATATATATATATATAAGAAAAAAAAAATACAAGTTTCATGTATGCATACACGTGCATGCCTTAAAATTATTGTTGGTGGTCAACATCATTTCTTTCAAATTAAAAGTATTTAAGTTTTATATAATATTAATTATGTTAAAAATGAATTTGTATGTATGTTTGGTTATAAAATTTTGACTAATAGTTTTGTATTTAACCAACAATCAAATGGGATTTGATAAATTATTTTAAATCAATTAAATTGTGAATATAAATTATTTTTAAATTTTTTAGAATTTTTTGTTACAATTTTATATTTTAGGTAAGGTGTAAGTAACGTGTATGAGTGCATACAGATATAAAGATAATCATGTAGTGCCAACTTGAGAATTAAAAATTACTAGTAATAACAGCGCATTTTAAATAAGAAGTTTTGGATTCTCGCTAAGTTATTAACAAAGCTAATTGCTACTGTTGAAAGTGAATATAAATACTTATTTTAAATTTGAATATCACAATAGTAACGAAGTATTTTATGGTTTCCTCATCTGTTGTTAATTTTAAAATAATATAAAAACTTGTTTAAACATTTAGAAAAGTTATAAAGATAAAATATAAGAAAGGGTTGAATTGTGTTATTAAAAAAAAAATAATTTATGCGTATGTTGTTTTTTTAAAGGATCAAATGTAATTTTATTTTTTTTAACGATTGATTTTAATGTTCAAATGATTTAAGTTGATTAAGTCTCATTAGTCTCAAGAACATAAAATAAATAAAGATAGCAATGTTTTTTTGTTAAGTCAAGATGACTTAGCATCTTAGTTTTGATAATTACAGAACATCTGTTATGCCAGCAGATTGAAGAAAGAGCAGACGGAAGAGAGGAGACTGAAGGATCAGACTAAAGAGAGTAAACTGAAGAAAACAGACTAAAGGATCAGATTGAAGAGAGCAGACTGGAGCATCAGACTGAAGAGCAAACTCAAACGGAAGAGACATCAGATGCAAACAGAGTAGACTGAACAGTTGGAAACTGAAGAGTCATCAGAAACAAACAAAAGAATGATCAGACTGAAGGAACAGACGGAAGGAGACAGACGAATGAATTCAACACACAACTTATTTATCTATTCATTCGTCTACCTCGTTTAATGAAGTTCAGACGGAGTAACTCGCGCCCCAATTCAAATCTAACTGTTACTCGTAGAAGCTTCCAAAGAGAGAATAGAGATTTGTGTAAAACCCCTGCAACACAAAAAGCAACCATGCTTTTTGTTGATGTCTCTGATCAAGTCAAAAAAATGCATGTGAATGTTTTTAATTGATCTCTGTCACACGTTTGAAGACTCCAAGACAAAAGACCAACGTTTAAATCTTCAGTCTAACGGATACTTCAAAGAAGTTCTCTATAAAAGGACTTCATTACTTCAAGAGAAGGTTGACGAACTACATAACAAAGAAATTATATTCAAGTTTCAAGCTCTCAAACAAAGTTCATTCGCCCTGAACTTAGAATAGATCTCATTGTAAAACCCCTCTCTACATAGAGGATAAACTTATTATTTCATCTTCCTAAATCCACTGTTGTGGTGCTCTTAGCCTGAGGAGGCTGTGTTTCAAAGAATACCTTTGTATTAGCCTGTGAAGGCTATGTCCAAAGAATACCTTGTTTAGCCTGAGAAGGTTGTGCCCAAATAATATTTGTATTTAGCCAGGAGTGACTGAGTTCAAAGAATACTCATAGTGGAACTTAGTGTGTTGTTGGGGAACTGGATGTAGTCTTGATTAGACGAACCAGTATAAAAATATTATTGTTTCTTTATTGATTTATCTGTTAACTAACAGGGGATAATAATTTGAACAGTCTAATAATAAAATCAATCTTAAAAAGAAAATAATCTTGCATTTGATCAAGCTTTGAAAACAACAGACGCAAAAGCATCGTCTTAAAGAAATTTTTTTTAAATAGTCTACACAATTCAACCCCCCTTCTTGTGTGTTTTTGTACTTTACATTTTTTACAATGGTTCGTCTTAAGTAGACTACGTTCAGTTACTTAACAATTTGTTAAGTTTTCACTATAAACCGTGAAAATGTTACAAGTATTCTTTACACTCAATCACTTCTGACTATTTTGATATTCTTTGGTCCTAGCCTTTTCAGGCTATACAACTAGATATTATTTGAAACGCAGTATCCTCATGATAATATAAAGGTATTATTTAGAATGCAGCCTCCTTAGGCTAAGGGCACCACAGAAGTGGATTTTGAAAGATGTTCTAAAGAAACGTTATCCTTTACGCAGAGAGGTGTTTACAAATGAAGAACAAATTGCTTAAGAGCGAAATTCAGAAGGATAGCTTTTCAAGCGTAATTTCGCCAACTTGAGCTGAAGAGGGTGAAGTCTTTATATAGGCAATGTCTTGAGAGATTCGTTAGACCATCTTTGACACCGTTGTCTTTTTCTTCTTGAAGCCTTCAAACGTGTGACAGAGATCAATCAGAATAATTAATGAATGCACAACGAAGTCGACGCATGTTCAGAGCTTTTTCTGACTTGATCAGATATATCATCAAAAAGCAAGATTTGTTTTTCGTATTGTAGAGGTTTTGCACAATTCTCAATCTATCTTTGAAAGCTTATTTAAGTAACAGTTTGATTTGAAATTTGACGCGAGTTACTTCATCTGTTATCTTGGACTTCACTTATCTTCTATAGACGAATAGTCTTCAAATCTTCGTCTGTCTTCAGTCTCATAACTTCGTCTTGAGACATATGCTTGGTCGGTCAGATGTAGACGATAACTTCTGTAAACTTTAAGAGGTCGATTTTCATCTGTACTTGTTTCGTCTAACTTTGGTTTACAATATTTCAGTCTGATATTGATTTGTCTGTTCTATAATTAATCAAAATTTAAGATGTTGATCATCTTAATCTAACAGAAGTATTATTTTTAATATGATAAACCAACTATAACTTATGAGATATAATATTTATCAGTTTAAAAATTATGCATTATGAAATAGTTTTATAAATTTAATTAATTAAAATTTAAATATTAGAAAATTTTAGAAACTTTAGTATTAAAATTAATATAAATAATGAAATGTAATTGATTAATTAGATGAAATATTTTATGTTTATAATGTGTTATATTTTTATGTATTTATTTTATTATAAGTTTTTTTCACTTGTCTTATCCAATCATAAATTAAAATATTGCCGTAACAATAAAATAAAAAATAAATGCATGATCGGAGTATTGAAAAAGAACAGGACTTCACATTTATAAGAGTCAAATCTTATTTTTATTTTTATTTTTTTTATAGAAATGGCACTGCTGCCTGCAACTTAGCCAAACCTGCCAACAATCGAGGTTGTGCAGTTCATAGTTATTAAATAATAATAAAAATGATAATATATTATATTATTATTATATATTAATAGAAGAAATTCAACATTATTCCTATCAATTGTTACCAAAATTAGTATCAATTGTACACGGTATAAGTTAAACTAAACCTTAGACTAATTAAACCACAATTTTAAGTAATATCCTTCAGCCGAACTTATTAACTGCTGAAATATTTACATTTCTTTTTTAAGTTTTAATCCATGATTTCTTTATTGTCTAAAGACTTTAATATTTTAACATCATTTTAAATTAAAATTTAATATAGTATTAATATACTCCATGCTATGAATTCAACTGTTTGAATTGATTATTATTTACTATTAAAATAAAAATAAAATAAAAATTTATTATTTGTAGATAATGAGTAAAAGTTCTATGTATAAAATCTTGAATATGACAAATAAGTAATATTCTGTTATATTTTGGATAAAAAATGATGGTAGTTACTTTTAGTTTATAAATAAAAAAATTTACTCTATTATATTATCTCATAAAATAAGTTTCATAACCGATGGTTCGAGTGATACAAGCTTTAAATTTTTGAAATAAATTTTCCAATCAAGATTTAGTCATTAGTAAAATGGATAAATAATTTGTCTACATGATATGATGATAAAAAATAAAAGAATCAATTTTGTAAGAAAAAAAAAATCATCTAACTATATATAGTAGATAGTAAAGGGTAAAAAATTCTAGAAGATTCGTTTATCTCTGCATAAATTTTAGGAATATTTATGTCTGGTTTGGTCCAAGTCTTATGCAATGTATATATTACCTTTATATATAGTCTTTGATTTCAACAACCATGTTCTCTAGGGCACGTCTACATCCTTACCCTCTTGTGAAAGTTTTTTTTTTTTTTTTAAATTAGCACAATGATGCTACATTTAATTTGTTTTGGTATTATATGGAAACTATTAAACACAAATTTGATACTTTTCTTGCCACATCAAAGATACGCTATTTCTAGATCTAGCTAGGCAGGCCACATAGTTTTAGATGATTTTTGTTTCGTATTGTCATCTTGTGATACATAATAAATAACACAAAAGAAATTGATTTTGAATATGATACATAAAGAGTTTTTTATCATTGTAAAAACTTTCAAAGACCTAAAGACATCATGCAAATTTAGTTGAACCGTTTGACTGCTTTGAGACACATATAAGGAAAAAAACAAAAAGGGTTTGGACCTTTTTGAGGAACAAGTAAACAAACAGATATTTTCCTAGGAAAATAATTTTGATGACTTGAAAAGAATTAGTTACCAGATGCAACCAACGAAGGTTACATCACTATCTCGGTACCAAGTGGTGGTGGAGATGAGAAGACGAATCAGAAAATTGTCTGCATCCCTATTAGCATTCAATTTCCATCAATTACATACTGGTTCACCTAATTGAATCAGTGCCAAATTATTGATGGTAAAGTGATTGGTCTTATATATGCAGACCCCAAAAATGGATATCTCTAGTTATTGTTCACTCTTCTCAGATGGCTCTGGACTATGTACTGTGCTTGCCACAAAGAGGGATTGAGATTTGAGAGAGAGATCATGGCTTCAAACTTTCTGTGATTGAATAGCTGTTTAGTTACTTTGATTTTTCAGCTTGCAGTTTCCATTTGCATATAGAGCTTTTTTTGTTCTTAGAAAAGTAGGCCTCATGCATTATGTCTTTATGCTTTTGGATGCACTCCCGGTTCTTTCTCCTATTCTTTTCACAAGAATGCTACCAGAAGCCCTCTCTTCTTCTTTATTGTAGCTTACCTTCATTCCCAATTAAGACCAACGAAAAAAATCTTATATTAAATAAAATTTTATTTTGGCACATAATTTTTTTTTTTTACTTCAACTAACTTTACTTCAAAAATTAATATATTGTAGCAATTGCTCTTTTTGTTATCAATAAAGTTTCATACCAACCACAATTATAACTAAAGTGACCTCAATTTGAAGAGACAAAGACTCAACATAGTACGGTACCCTAACGACACTAAACCATATGTATATATTACCATTAAAATTGGTTGGTGTGAGGGCATCTTTCCTACTTGTACATGAAACTAATCTTGAGCCTCTTTTTTGGCTACCCTTTGCATTGATTTAGCTGCCTAGACAATGCACCACTACTTAAATCTTTACACCCAAATGAGTACTATGACCAACTCCGAAAAGTACCCTTAATTGGTATGCTCTAAGTAAGCTACATATAGCATAATCACACACAATGCCCGAGGGCTATCTCACCAACACCGAGAAGTGTTACCTTACTCCTAACCTATATGCCCCATTCATGATACACTCTTATTTACGTGTTCAGTGCCTATAATAAGAGGTCTCACTTAAGTATGTTAGTTTATTACAGAGACTACATACTCCAACTACTCTCCCTGGTTTTGTCTGTCTTTTCCAAGAATTTTATGGTCACCCCCACTAGGTTTCGTAATAGTAAAACACCCCGCACTCAAAATATAGCTACAGAGAAATTATATTAAAAGCCCAATAACTGTGGGCTTAAGAATTCAAGAGTTGGATCAATGGCTTAGCTTACTTACAGATCCAGATCCACTGGTAAAATATATGGCCCAAAATAATTCAAGTGTAAAATTGACAGAGAAATTCACGCACTTGTATATATTTTGTGTGCATGCATTACTCACGATGTGACAAAAAATGGATGTAATCATCCATTACTCATTTATTTATTATTTCATACATGTGTGTGAATTGACTGATCAGTCTCTTGTTTTATATGATGATGTTATAATATATTGTGTTAATTTGTTTTTCCCGTTTATGATTTTGAAATCTTTAAATATCTATAAATATTTATGCCTTTATGGATATCGGCCAATAAAAATGTGAACGGATACAGGGAAATTAAGCACTAATCATTTCACCCTATGTTCAATAAAAACAAACCTAACCATAATTTTACAAGGGAGACCACGTACCATTTTATGATTTGTAAAGTAGAAAAAAAAAATTGCAAGCCGCGGGCTAGTTTGTGTGTTTTCTTCTCTAGAGTGACTTATGGTAAGAAAAAATGAAATTCATCTTTTCAAAAAATAAAATTAACTTCTTAATAATTAATTTGTAGAAAGTCTCACATCTTCGTATAATTTTGTTAATGAAAAATTAATTTTAATTTTTTGATATTTTTTTTTCTTCTAAAATTCTTTTTAGAGAAATTCATCCAAATTAAGCAGTATGGATCACTGTTATAGATCGTGGTTAGTGAGTAAATAGTAAACATGATGCTCCATTAAAAATTGCAAAACGACAAAGAAGAGAAAAAGGCTATGGTTGGGCTTCAGATAACTGAAAAGAAGCAATCCACGAACTTAAAGGACTACCAACCCAACATGTTTAATTGGGCTTAATCGCTTAAAGCCTCATATTGGTCCAATTCATGAGACATGCTTCATGCATTATTTTTTTATTTTTTGGTGTTGGATATTTTTTTTTCAAGAAAAATTTAGACTAAAAAAAAAATCTAGCTAGACCTCAAAAAAAATTATGAAAGAATTTATATATCATCTAGCAATTAAAATATCTTGAAACATGAATTCAAATTAAAATTAGTATAAACGCAAAAGTCAATAAAATGTCTTAAATCTTATTATTTATTTGAATAATTTTCAATAATAATTATTATATTTATTATTATTAAAATTTACCTTTGGCGTGAAGATGTCATGTATGTGAAATTTGAATAATAATAATAATAATAAATGAATAATTGAGAATTTGGAAAAAATGAAAAACTTATCCTATCCGTTATTTGAAGTTTGTTGGTGTAAGGTTATCATGTCATCGGTGTGAGTGTATCGGGCACGGAGATACTGAGTTGAGTAAAATGAGCACTGCTTCTCTGATTCCCGTTTCGTGGTTACCACCGCTAACTTCTCCTTTCAAGGTACTTAATTTCACACTTTAAATTTGCAATATTTTTTCGTGTGTATCTCTTGTCATGAATTTGGGCATTGCAGGGAACAGTGAAAACCTTGGCGGCAAAGCCATGTCTGAGTCGTAAGGTTGAGCGAGTAAGACCCCTGGTTTTGGTGGCTAATAAGGCTGCCTCCGCCCCGGTGACGGCAGCAGGCGGTGTCGGTGTTCGGTTTCGGTTGGACAATTTGGGGCCACAACCGGGTTCGAGGAAGAAGGCGAAGAGAAAGGGTAGAGGAATAGCGGCAGGGCAAGGAGCAAGTTGTGGGTTTGGGATGAGAGGTCAGAAATCTCGATCTGGACCTGGCGTTATGAAAGGTTTCGAAGGTGGCCAGATGCCACTCTACCGACGAATCCCCAAACTCAGAGGAATTGCAGGAGGTACAATGCGTCCATTTACGCTGTCGTTTTAATATACTATCATTAGTAGTAGCATTACCATTCTAATTTCAACTTATGAAAAGGTTTAAAATTAGATTTTCAAGTTATCCCAAAGTTTATCTTTAACTTATCCTGTGAATTCAACCTCATACTGTACCAGGGAAGAGTTCTTCGATGGGTTTCGTGACTACTGTTTTGTTACTCTGTTAATTTTCACTGTAGTGAATTTTTTTGTGAAACCATATGTGCAACCTACAACATGTAACAAGGATGTTATTTTGGTATTAGAGATGCAATTTATGGAGTTTTTCTTTCTTCTTGGTGGAAATATAATTCAAGAGGTCAAGAGTAGTAGTACTGACTGTTTTTGTAGGCAGTTTGGTTACATATAGTTTCTACATCATATTTGGTCAGTCATCAAGTTGTTAGCCCCTATAGAGACAGGGTGTGTTTATTGTAGGGGATTGACACAATGTTCAATATATCTCTAAGAATTTGATTTCTGAAGAAGCGTTTGGAGGAAATAAGAGTTCCCAATTTGATTGATGTCTGGAAATGTTGATTCTTGTGTCAAGGGAATCTTTGCATTTTGGATGATATCATTTTCCAGCACCTAGGTTTCTTTTCCTCAGATGTTGTTTTGCCAGACACCTTTACTAATTAATTATGCCCCCTTTCATCTGCGATGATATTGATCTTTCTTCTTTCTTTTCCTATTTCCTTCCATAATTTTGTTTCAAAAGCTAGTAAATATTCTATCTTAACTTGCTTAGTTTAGCCTTGTGCATTTAACTCTCTTGTAATTATTTTTTATGCTTCTTTTCCTTTTCCTTCTAATAAGGTATGCATGCGGGATTGCCGAAATATGTCCATGTAAATCTGAGGGACATAGAAGATGCCGAATTTCAGGAAGGGGACGAGGTGTCTCTAGAGACACTGAAGGCAAAACGTGTGATTAACCCATCAGGAAGAGAAAGAAGACTACCTTTGAAGGTACAAATTACTTGTTGATTTAATGACATCTTAATTTCTTCCTTAGATGTTGTTTTAAATCTTGCTTCTCCGAGATCATTTTCCAGATGTGTGTTGGGGTATTTTGATGAATCAATTATTTACTTTTAACAATAAATGAGAATGCTAGTTTCCAAGCAGTAGCACCAACTAGTTTTTAGAGGCCCCTGGTCTGCTGTGAATAAAGTTACATTATGTAAATTCTTTGATGTTATTTCGTTGTAGATCGGTGTTTAAGTTTATCTACACTTTTTGGCAGTCAAACATATAATATTGAGGTGGATGTGTCAGTGGTTTGAAGCTGTAAAATTGGATTTTCCTTCTCATTTGTGTAATGGAAACCAAAAATTATGTATACTTGTATATTTTAGCAGTTAATTTCTCAATTTAAAGGTTGCTTTTGGATTGTCATTCTCCCAATTCTTTTATCCATGGCAAGTAAATTGGGCTATGGTCAGTGGTCTTTTTTTTTTATTTAGTGAATACTTAGTACTCTCCTTTATAAGATACTGTCTTATGATTTTTCAAGCAGTAACTACTTTGCAGCCTACAGTTCAGGAGGCAAATATCAAAAGTCATTTATTTATTTTCTTTTTCCATATCTTTATGGTGTTCCTTTTATTTTTCATACAATAAAAGGTGGTGGCTTTTCCATATCTTTATTTCAGTGCTACACTTGTTTATCTGTTGGAAATCATCTTTGTGGGAGAAATGATGAGATGTGATGACATTCCCATCACAGTGCAGTAGAGTCTTTAAATGATCATTTCTTTACAAAAAAAAAAAAATAAAAAAAAAATAAAAAAATAGTTGGGTAAAATAAACTGCCTTTTACATTGGCATTAATTTCATCAAGATTTTTCAAAATGAAGGATGCTTCTTGAAATGACTCAAGCGATTAAATTATGAAAGGATGTTTACTAATATTAAGTGATTGAATCTTTAGCTCACATTGCTACTTGAATCACCATGCACTTGGTTAAATTTTACTGTATTTATTATTTACAAATGTTTTTTCTGGATTCCCAGAAATGCAGGAAAATCATTGCAAAAAATTGAGTTTCATGCAACTTTAAACTTATTACTATAGTATGTTTAAGCTAGCATTTTAATTCTATTTATCCATCCATTGCATCAAACATCTAAAGCCCTAGAATTTTGGTCTTGATGAATCAAAGCAAAATTTATTGTACTTTTTGGTTTCAGATATTGGGTGAAGGAGAACTGAGCAAGAAGTTGACGCTAAAAGCCCGCTCCTTTTCCACATCAGCAAAGGAGAAACTTGAGAATGCTGGTTGTTCCCTCACCGTGCTTCCTGGCCGCAAGAAATGGGTTAAGCCATCAGTTGCTAAAAACCTTGCCCGTGCAGATGAATACTTTGCCAAGAAGCGAGCGGCGGCTGCAGCTGCTTCCGAGCCAGCCTCAGCTTGAAATTGTGTGTCATTACATTTAGAAATCTTAAGAGAGTTGCAGATTGATTTCTTTAGGAACCACCTCACATATTTGTGTCGTTCTTCAGATATCTCTCTGGTTCATCCAGTTATGTTACCTCAGGCATTAATTCGTTCTTCTTGTTAAATTGAAAGGTGTATAGTGCTTTTTGCAAACAAAAATTAATGCTGTATACCTATTACATTTTGTTCAGCCACCACCAGAATGTTTTGAGAAAAGAAAGCGTTAAAAAAATGTAAATGTTGGTTTGTCAATTTTTGCGGGAAACCTTCGGTAGTAGCGTATTAAACTTTTATAATAAGGTGACCACAAGTCTTCATTAAGTCGGTGTAATTGGCGAAGATATTTTTGCTAGGAAATTGACTAATTTGGACACTGAAAATTCTTCATTTTGCCCATTTTCCCTGTCCAGTTATGTAATTCCAAGCCTATACGTTACGGAGAAACTACTTCACTGACTAATGATACTATGGCATAAGACAAGAATTGATAGTTGCACCGTAAGAGTTGTAAATTCCTTCCGAAACAAGATGACTTACGTCCCCGTAACTCCAATTTCTCAGCCACTCTTCTTTTACTTCTGTCATTTTCGAAGAAAAATCTAAACAATTTGAAAAGTATGTTGCTATGCAACAAAGTCTTTTTCTTAAAAACATATTTTCCTTATCTTATTTTGTGGTTGTTTTACAGCTTTGATTGACTTTGCTTGTTAACAAACTACGTAATCCGCGTAACGTAGAGGACCTAGGATTAAATTGGTCAACAAAATTTAGCAATTTGGGATGTCAAATCATTGTTTGCTTGCCCTAATAGTGGATGTCCAGCACGTGAAAGAAAAAACTATTATTGTTGACGCCAAGATACGCATTAGATTTTTTGACAAACTAGCTTACGTCAACAAAATGATTCTGTAATGCTAAGCATGGGCACAGTTTGTAATGCTTCAACATTAGTATTAATTTTGCATCAATTCCTTTTTAAGCCACTGCCAAAAGAAAAGACAGCATGGTAGTTGTGTGAACACCAACTTGATTTTGGGACCAAACCGGGGCCAATGCTTTCAAACCAAATTGTCCTTTTAACCAAGTCGTAAGCCTAACCTCAAGTTGCTTTAATATATTCAATAAATAATATATTTATTCAAAGAATATGTTGATGACAGAAGGTAAAACACGTCAAGGGGGTTTTTGTTTTAAAAAATTATTAAAGAATCATATGCAATAAACTTTGCCGATAATTGAGGTTTGAAAAAGGACTTTGCAAAATCTGGACACAGTTAATAGAGAATATGATTACGCTACTAATGGAAATGCTGTGTGTCCCACTCTTTTGGAAGCATAGATGCAACAAAATATATATGTCTTGGGTTTGTCGATAATTATTTCATTTCTTCATCAATATGTATTCTTTTATTTTCTTTTCTTAATTTTGTATCCTTTTATTTATTTCTTTTCAGTACCATATCATCTGCCCAAAAACTATGACACCAGGGAATATAGATTGGTTGACAAATCCTCTTAGCAAATCGCAACAAATACGTCAAACCATTAATTCACGATATGTATTTTTCGTATCATCGTATGTGTGTATTCCATATGTTTGAGGATCTAAATTCGAATGGCTCAGAAGTCACCGCGTCACAATATCTGATCGTCTTTATTACGAGCATATGCATATGGACATTCGAATAATCGAATATTTTCCAAAACTACCCTCTTCAAATTATTCTCATCTCGTCTTTCTGTTTTCAATTTCTCTCTATTTTTTTCGTCATCTCTACATCCCCTCTCATTCTTTCTGTTCTTTGACTTTTGATATTTCTTCGGTAGAAGCATGAGAGAATGAGACAATCAGATTTCGACAAATGACAAGAGATAGAGGAGCTTGTCCTCCACTCTCTGTACACATTTCTGTTCTGTTGATTAACTAAAAATATTTGTAAATATAACTTTTAAAATAATTATAAAAAAGATAAATATTTTTGCACATAATTTATGATTAGTTAATAAAGTCAAAAATATATACTATTTAAACTATAAATATAGACTACACAGTGAAATATAAGCTAGTTAAAATTAAAAAAAAATTAAAAATATATTTTAGAAAAAATTAATGATTTTAATTTATGAAAGTATAAAATGGTATAATTTTAGTTCCAAAAAATAACAAGATCTAAAGAGTTTTTTAAAAGTGCTTTAATTTTTTTCATTTCAAATTTTAATCACCGAAAATATCTGCTATCATCTTTTGTTTAGTCTTACATTAGTACAACTCCAGATTACAATTGCATTTAAGAATATTTTTTAATTTTATTATTTTCGGAACCAAAACAATTATTTAACGTTTAGTTTATAATCTCTAACTTTTTTCTAGAGAATAATCTTAATCTTTTATTATTTGATTTAACGGATACTCCTTTAAACATTTTTTATTGACCAAATTTTATCGAAGATTGAGAATAATCTTAATTTTAATCTTTTAAGAGAATACTCCAAAAATGTTTATTGTTCTGCCGGATTCTGGGCATTGCCGAGCTCTCTCATCTACGCATGCGAGAACGCACTCCTTCTCGGCCGAGTCCGATCAGGTAGGACACATTCACAACAATGGGGGAGGTACCTGCAAAAGGCACTCCGATGCTTAAGTTAGAAAAGTGTTTCAGAGAGAGACCCAAGTGAGAAGATTAAGGTGAAAGATGATTTCCTCTTCGTTGACCTCTTGAGGATATTTATACCCTTGCTCTACGGTTGGTAGTTGGGGGAAAATCCCGAAATCCCGAGATACTCGATACGCTTGGCTCGAGACACACGTGTAGGTCTAAGGGGAGCTTCACAAGTTCCGATGGTCATGATTGCCGGAAGGGAAAACGTCACGTCAAGTCGTCACATCTCAGGGTTTGATAAGACTACCCTTAAAGCTCAGAAAAGCTCGGCCTATGAGATAGTGTCGAGTTCATCCCAGTTCGATATGTACATAAGCCCCCAAAATCCGAGGATGAGACGCGTTTTCAGTCTCGGAAAAGGATTTTTTATTGAAAACTTCTCCAACAAGCTGGGGTTTATGGGAAGCTCGCCTCCAAAGGTGTAGCGAACGAGGCGTTTCTTTTAAATTTTGCCCCATTTACTGGCGGGAACAATTATAAGCACGCAACGGTTGGCATTCCATGCCCTTGTCTTTAAATACCTCCTTCGATCCCTTCGCTACCTTCCTCTCTCTTTCCGAAAACTGTTTTGTTCTCGTCATAGTTTCCTCCTTCTTCTACTATAGCTGCTTTTGTTCTCCGGCTGCTGCTCACTTTGTCCAGGGTTCCATCTGTGGTGGTTCGAGTCGTTTGTCTATCGAAAACAACCTCCTTTTCTAGGTACGCCACCATGTCTCTTCCTTCTTCTTCTGATTCCTCCAAAGTGAAACCTCTGGTTTCAAAAGAAGTGTCCCCCATAGGGGGGTCTCTTTCTTCAGAGGGGACTCCTAGTCCTCCCGCCGTGCCTGCCCATAGGTTGGGTGCTGGTGTTTCCCGTGCGGCCACCGCAACCGCGACGGCCACCACTATAGTTACGCCCTCGAAAAAGGGGAAGGCCCCAAGGCCTAGAAAGGTATACCCTCCGGCTCCGGCTGAGTATGCTTGGGTCTTGGATGAGGCGAACTCCTATTCTTCCGACCTGACATCTAATCAGGTGAGCGACATGGTTAGGATAATCCCGCCTATTACGCCGGGTCTAGAGCAGTTTGTTCGTGTAGAACTTTGCTTTCCTTTTGAGAGGATTTTTATGAAGCCCCCTATTAATGGGGACGACTTCGTCTATGTCTATGAGCACATGTTCCGTGACTTCGCCGTCACCTTCCCTCTTAGTGATTTTGCCTGCCAAGTTCTGAGACTCCTGAACGTGGCCCCTTCCCAACTTCATCCAAATAGCTGGGGTTTTTTAAGGGCTTTTGAAATCTTAAGCCCATTTCTCGGCATTATCTGCTCGGCCAAGGTGTTTCTATACTTCCACCAGCTGAAGCTGGGTCGGAAAGTCGGCTGGTGCTCTCTTAATGGGGCTCAGTACGGGTCTGTCTTCACTCTCTACCACCAATCTTTTAAAAATTTCAAAAATAAATTCATCAAGTTGAAACCAATCCCCCATACTGAGGGTATGCGTCTTCTTTTCGACGAGCGTCGGGTCCCCCTATTCCCTTTCTATTGGAGCGAGCATCCCATAAAGTTTACCTCTTGGCGAGATAGCGACCTCCTTCCCGAAGAGAAAGAGAGGGTATAAATATCCTCGAGAGGTCAACGAAGAGGAAATCATCTTTCACCTTAATCTTCTCACTTGGGTTTCTCTCTGACTTAAGCATCGGAGTGCCTTTTGCAGGTACCTCCCCCATTGTTGTGAATGTGTCCTACCTGATCGAACTCGGCCGAGAAGGAGTGCGTTCTCGCATGCGTAGGTGGGAGAGCTCGGCAGGGCCCAGAATCCGGCGGAACATTTTGGCGCCCACCGTGGGGCCCCGGTAAAACACTTTCTCGGGACCACAAGGTACATGGTAAAGACGCGAAGTCAAGCTCATTCGTTTTCGGAAAGAACAGGGATGGACCCAGCGTTGATAGAAGTCTTGAAGAACCAAATGCAAAGTTCCATGGCAGCGTTGAGGCAGCAGATGGAGCACGATATGAACCAATGGAGACAAAGGCAAGAGGAGGAGATGAGGAAGCTCTGGGAGCAACACCAGGAAGAAATGACAGCCTTTAAAAAACAAAAGACAGCCCGTGAGGGCAACACCGGTGAAGAGAACATGCGGAATCAGTCCATAGCAAGCCAGCGTCAGAAGAACATAAGATTGGAGAAGATTAAGGTGAAAGATGATTTCCTCTTCGTTGACCCTCGAAGATATTTATACCCTTGCTCTGACGGTTGGTAGTTAGGGGAAAATCCCGAAATCCCGGGATACTTGATACGTTTAGCTCGAGACACACGTGTAAGTCTAAGGGGAGCTTCACAAGTTCCGATGATCATGATTGCCGGAAGGGAAAACGTCACGTCAAATCGTCACATCTCAAGATTTGATAAGACTACTCTTAAAACTCAGAAAAGTTCAACCTATAAAATAATGCCGAATTCATCCCAACTTAATATGTACATTTATAATTAAAATTTACTTAAGTACCATCAAACTGAAGTACCATGAAATAAGTGAAGTTAATACACCTTTTTTGATACATTACACTACTAGTACTAGTGTGTTATAACTTATGAGCACCCTCTAAGTTGAAAGGTGTTTTTTCTTTTTCCACAAGAATCGTAGGGCCGGCTCTCTTCAAAGTTAGAGTTTGCCGACCTTCCATCCTAAAACTCCGAGAGTCCGCCACGTGTAGGGACGAGGTTAAACGTTGTACGTTGCGCAACGCTCCACCATACAAGACTCATTCTCATTCCCAACGGGATGCCTTGATATTTAAGATATTTTCTCACTCTAATAATATTTTAACATATTAAACTATTCATAATTCAGTCATGCCAATATAATTATCATTTTAATGTATTAGAAAGAGAGAGAAAAAAGAAAAAAAAGAGCATGGGTCGGAGGGTGCGAAAATCGATGTGATATATCGCAGGAGGCACCGCCCGCATGAATTAACCATACAATAATAAAAAATCTCCCGAAAATAATTAAATAAATTATAAATATAATAATAATAAGATAAATATAAATATAAAGCAAGTGTGGTTAGCACCTATAGTTCAATCTTGTTGCATCCTTCAACCTTTACTTTTCTGTTTCTCTCTTTCTCTTCCAACTTGTTCTTTCAATTCAATTCTTTTTGTTCAGAAACTCTGTACAGTTAATCAAATCCAACCTCACCTCACATCACAGGTACTACTCCTACTCTCACTTCTATTTTCTAATTCAGATCTCTGTTTTCGTTTTTTCAATATTTCCAATCCATTTTTGGCATATTCAACTTCAATTTTTGAAAACCATAATAAACCAACACTTTCCTTTTCCAGATCTGTTCCAATTTCTTGTTGTATCAATTGATATAACGTTTATTTTTCCATTTAAACATGAATTTGTGTTTTTATCATGTAAATAATTCTATTGTTTTAGTTAGATCTATAGGTGAAGGTGAGGTGTATAGCTAAGATAGGAGATACGAGGTTGAGATTTGAGAAATTCTAGGTGGAATTATTAATTAATTTTGTTATTAGGTTGTGAATTTGACTAGATCTTAGCTTTTGAGCTGTTCAAATAGTTGTTTTATTTTCATATACGTTTACGATCTATTAGAAGAATATAATAATACTGAAATGGTTTTGACACGCTTGATTTGTTTATTCGTTTTAGATTTTTTTGAATTTTCGTTCTAGAAGGTAAATAAATGGCCTTATTCTAATTTTTGGCTTTTGCTATATATGTGTGTGGGTGAAGCAGGTTTTAGCTGTTAATTAAATATATAGATAGAAATCGAAGGAAGAAGATGAAGCAGTTTGCAATCCAAAACGTCGTCGTTCCATCCCACAATGAGATAAGCGTCGTTTGCCCCAAGCCCCGCCGCCTTGGCCTCTTCAATTTCTCGGTCAACGACCATCCTGTTAGACCTTTTCGCTGGCATCTCAGGTATGGTATAATTTTTCTTCTTATTCTGATTATTCTTATTCTATTATTATTGTTGTTGTTGTTAACTTTGTATACTTTGATTCTTTGCAGTTGTCAGGTTGAGCCATGTGATTCATACTCGTCTGACTCAAATCCTTTGGACAACTTACTCACCAAGGTATTTACGTTTTGATAATTCTGATTTGGTTTTTTATTTTACTATGGAGATATTTATCATTCATGATATTTGTTGATTTTTGTGATGAAGGTTGTGCTTAGATTGAATTGTTTTTTTTTGTGTGTGTTGATGGATTTGCAGGATGGTGATTTTGATGTAGAGCAATCGTGGCCAGTGGTAGGCTCGACGCCCCCATTTTTCTGCGGGTCGCCGCCGAGCAGAGTAGCTAACCCTTTGATTCAAGATGCTCGATTCGGGGATGAAAATTGTTCTCCACTGTCACCGCCGTCGTGGGTGGTGGTTCCAGCCCCATCATCTCCCACTTCCTCTGCAAGGAAGGGAGGGTGTGTTCGAGCCAATTTTGGTAACAATCCATCTGTGAGAATTGAGGGTTTTGATTGCCTTGATAGGGACAGGCGAAATTGCAGCATCCCTGCTTTGGCTTAGAAACCCCTTCTCACACATATACGTCTTTCATATTAGGATTCAGTTCAACAACATAAACATAACCACAGAAGAAGATGATTCTTCATACAGTACCTACGGAAGAGAGTAATTTTGGATGCTTGAGTCTAGAGAAATTTTATCTTATGACTGTTTTGTAAATATGTTCAGTTAATCGGCAAGTATATGTAAATGTCATTAGTGTGTCTTGTGTAGGAACATTGTCTAGTCTTTAAATAAGGATAGGGGGCTGATTTGGGTGTTAGATTTCACCTGAGTCTTGTGTTTAGTGTTTAAGGAGGAATACCATTCTCTTTGTAGAAGTCTTTAGAGGATGGACATATTTCATTTTGATTTTCTTTTCCGGGTCTTTGAATTGTAACTAGTAGCGGCTTAAGAAGGAAAATCTGTACAAAAGAATGGTTTGTTTGAGAATTCTCAGTTCAATGGATGTTTTCAAATGTGAACAGCTTGAGCAACTTTACTGCAGAAATAGAAAAAGCTGATTTATGTTTCTTACATGTCGGGTAATGATGATATTTATTATCGAGAGCTATGCTTATGTTTTACGCAAGGATAAAAGAGTCTCTCCAGAGCTTGAAGAGTTCTTTATACACAATTTTTTATTGTTTCGAGATGATAAAGAAAAAAGGTTTAATGGCGGTCCTATTGGATCGTTGTATACTGTAGATCTGTCCACGCGCTTGTGATTAGGAGTATTTATTTTGTGGGTGTTTGTGTGGTCATAGATCTGTTGGGGAATCTATTGACCTCGTTCTTAACGCAACTGTTTTTGTTTGGTTTGAACTTCATTCAATAAGAAGGGAGAGGAATAGGATCTGCTCACTGCTGTCAGTTAGGTTCATCATAAATAGAATAACTTTATTTTCGACAGCATCTTTTTTTATAAATTTTTTTGTTAAATGAAGAAATATTAACTATGTTTTTATATTTTGAAGATATTTAAGTATTTTATGGTAATATTTACTTAATAAAAATATTAAGAAGATACCCTTTCAATTCATTATAAAGTAAGAGAAATGTCTAAATTTTTTGAACTCATCTTTAAGTACAATAAATATCTAAATCTTTTGTATTTAAATATTAATAAATTTTAATTAATTCAACTCTATTTCATCTATTTAATATTTAATGTTCCTATTCTAAAAATATCTCTAAATTAATCATTTTTCTTTTAATGCGGACACTGTTTCTAATTAGGAAATTATTTTATATAAAATTTTAAAAAAATTACAAGTGCTTTATCATTATTACAGTGTAAATTATATTTTTATGTTTACATATGTTTGTGCACTAATCAATATATTTACTTAAAAAACATTGCATTCATTACATATAAGATTATAAATTCTACATTTTTTCTGTTTCTATTCAATACCTATATTTGCGACTGATTATCAAGTCGGGGTTCAAGTTTATTGTCGGCTGAAGAATATTTCTAGTTAATTGTCTATTTTACTTTTATAAGCAGGATATAAAATGTATTTTTAACTCGAGCACAAATGGATGAGTCGATTTTTCTTTGTATATAATAATAATAATAATAATAATAATAATAATAATAATAATACTCAATATTTTTAGGATGCGGAAAAAATATTATCATAACAATAATAATGGAACGGGTTTATTTCATTCTCATTACAATAGAATATGCATTATCTTTTTTTTCCTTAGAAAAGACTTGTTTCATTTTCAATACTGTACATACCGAGCTTTAATGAAGTCGGCACATTCACAAGTCGAGCTCGTCCGAGCTCTAAGGGTAGTCTTATCCAACCCTGAGATGTGACGACTTGACGTGACGTTTTCCCTTCCCGCAATCATGACTATTGGAACCCGCAAAGCTTTCCTCTTACCTGCACGTGTGTCTTGAGCCAAGCGTGTCGAGTATCCCGAGATTTCGGGATTTCCCCTCAACTACCAACCGCCAGAACAAGGGTATAAATATCCTTGCAAGGTCAACGCCAAGGCTAAGTGATCTCTGATCCAAACTCTTCATTTGGTCTTTCCCCAATAACATTCTCTAACTTAAGCATCGGAGTGCCTTTTGCAGGTACCTCCCCCCGTTGTTGTGAATGTGTTCTACCCAGATCGGACTCGGCCTAGGAGGAAGGTGTTCTCGCAACCGCGGTTGAAGGAGCTCGGCAGTGCCCAGAATCCGGCGGAACATTTTGGCGCCCACCGTGGGGCCCCGGTGAAACGCTTTCCCGGGAGCACAAGGTACATGGTAAAGACGCAGAGTCAAGCTCATTCGTTTTCAGAAGAAACAGGGATGGATCCAGCATTAATAGAAATCTTGAAGAACCAAATGCAAAGCTCTATGGCTGTGTTGAGACAACAGATGGAGCATGATATGAACCAGTGGAGACAAAACCAGGAGGAGGAGATGAAAGCTCAGCGAACATCGGGAAGAGATAGCGACCTTGAAAAAGACAAAAAACAGCCTGTGAGGGCAACACCGGCGAAGGAGAACGTGCGGAATCAGTTCATAGCAAGCCGGCGTCAAAGGAGCATGAGGATGGTGAAGAAAAGGAGAAGGATGATCGAGGAAGGGAAGCACCAACTCAAGGAAAAGGTCCGGGAGGGAAAGACCCACGAAATCTCCCTCCCATTGTGCAAGAAATGCCTTTCTATGACACGCGCGTCCCAGAGAATCCGAGTTTACAAAAATTAACCTCATTCCATCCTTTTGTGCCAGAGATTATGAAGTGTAAACTGCCCGAAAATGTCAAAGGGATAACTACTGAAAAATATGAAGGTGGGACTGACCCAACTTCACATGTGAAAGCTTACCTTACCCAGGCCAGTTTGGTATCCGACGACTTACGAGTGCATTGTCGTCTTTTTCCCACCACCCTGAAAGGAGTAGCTTTGGATTGGTACTATACTCTACCGCCACTTTCAATAAGCTCCTTTGAATCTTTGTGTGCTAAGTTTGTGGCCAGATTTGCCGATTGTAAGCCCGTGATGACCGACTCCATCTCTTTGACAAGAATCCGACAAGGACAGGCGAAGCCACTCAGAAGTTACATGACAAAGTTCGCACAAGCAAGCATGACCATCCCTGACCTCCACCCAGCAGTGGTCATGCATGCCACTAAAGCTGGTTTGAGGTCGGGACCTTTCTCTAGATCACTTTTCTCTGATCCGCCACGCAACATGGACGAGCTTAGGGAACGAGCCGCCCGATTCATAAACATGGAGGAGAACGACGAGGCCCAGAGAAAGGGAAAGGAGCAGCATAGTCGGTATGATCGCCGCTCACCACCTAGACAGAAAGAGTACGAGCGCAGGGCACAAAGACCGTCAAAACACAATTCGTACACGCCCTTAAATACAAGTAGAGAAGTTGTCCTGAGGGAGGCCTTCAGTTCGGATTTGATTTGTCCCCCTAAGCCTTGTCCTACCCCCCGTAGAAGCAAGGAAACTGCGGCAGAGGACAAAGCAAAGGATTTTGGAAGAGAGAAAGGAGGATGACGAAGGGCTGCCAAGGGGTATTTAAAGACAAGGGCAGGGAATCCCAACCGTCGCGTGCTTGTAACGGTTCCCGCCAATAAATAAGTCCAAATTTAAAAAGAAACGCCTCGTTTGCTACACCATGAAAGACGAACTTCTCCTAAACCCCAGCTTGTTGGGGAAGTTTGCAATAAAAATCCTCTTCCGAGACTGACAACGTGTCTCATCCTCGGATTTGGGGGGCTTATGTACATACCGAGCTTTAATGAAGTCGGCACATTCACAGGCCGAGCTCGTCCGAGCTCTAAGGGTAGTCTTATCCAACCATGAGATGTGACGACTTGACGTGATGTTTTCCCTTCCCGCAATCATGACTATTGGAACTCGCAAAGCTTCCCTCTTACCTGCACGTGTGTCTTGAGCCAAGCGTGTCGAGTATCCCGAGATTTCGGGATTTCCCCTCAACTACCAACCGCCAGAACAAGGGTATAAATATCCTTGCAAGGTCAACGCCAAGGCTAAGTGATCTCTGATCCAAACTCTTCATTTGGTCTTTCCCCAATAACATTCTCTAACTTAAGCATCGGAGTGCCTTTTGCAGGTACCTCCCCCCGTTGTTGTGAATGTATTCTACCTAGATCGGACTCGGCCGAGGAGGAAGGTGTTCTCGCAACCGCGGTTGAAGGAGCTCGGCAGTGTCCAGAATCCGGCGGAACAAATACCAACACATGTATGATACCTGACGGAACATAATTGTATTAAAGATATAAGATATAGTCATAGTTTGATTCCATTTATCTATAAATTCTTCTTAAAAATATATTAGAGGAAAAAACGAAATTTATTTCTCTAAATTTTTTATTAATTAAGAAATTATATCTTTTAACTTTTCTAAAAAAATGTGAGACTTCCTTAAGAAATTCGTTAATAAAAAATTATTTTACATAAATTTGACTTTTTTCTTATTTTTTATTTTTATAAATTTTTCTAGAGAAAAAATATCCAAATTGTTTCCCTTTCGTACTGAAGAAGTAAAATTTGGATTAACGTACTGGATTTCCCTACGCTCTTAGGCCAGGGCCCAAACTTGAGACGTTTCCTCCCTCAAATGTCAAATTAGCTTTACTGGACCAATCACACTCATTGACCTACCATTATGTTGGTAGTAGATGCTATTTAATTCCACTCCCATGTTGCACCAACATATAGCGGCAACATCTGTCAAACAATTATGTTATTTTCTAAAAAAAACAAAAAAACAATTTGAATTGCATAGTTTTTTAAGTCGTTTATGCAAATAGATTAATTTTTATTTCACTGTACGTATAATTTTACTACTTTCAATTAATAGAAAAAGTCCACGGAGAAAAAAATTTCTTAACACACAAAAAAAAAACGATCTTTTTTTTAAAAAAATCTAACGTACTAACTTTTCAAAATTTATTTTATCCTTTCGAAGAGTGTCTTGACACGAAATTTATTTTATGCGTTTAGCAAATTAAATACATTTTGTATCCTAATTTTTATATACACGTATGCATAAATAATATATACATATACCACACACACGCGAAAATATGAAAATCAATGCTAGTAAGGTGAATCTCAAATCTCAATAAATTATGTACAACAATAAATGTTTTTCTTCAGAGTATAAATACGAAAATGAAAACTATAAGACAATCCCAAATCGTGCTATTGGCAAGGTTTCTAATTTTGTTTTCTTTTTTTTTAATTTTTAAAAATAGTTTTTATTTTCAGTTTTTCAGATTTTAAGAAATATATTTGTTTTTGATGGTTTTTCTAGTTTAAAAAAATAAAACACAAAAACATGTTTGGTTTAATTATTTTTAGTGTATTAATAATATTTAAAATAATATTATATATTAATTCTCTTATCTCTACTTGTAATTCTTTTTCTTATTTAAATTGCGTATATGATTTGAAAGATGATACTTCATAATTCATAATTATTAAACATTTTCAAAAAACTCAATTTTAATATTAAATTCGTAATTTGGTCTTGACAATAAAGAAAACAGATATATTTAGTTGAACTAGTCATAGTCATTGACATACCATTTGTAGCTACTGTGATTTGATTCCATTGCGATGTCGCATCATAGAAAAATAATTCATTTCATTTGTCAAATAGATTTGAAACGAATTTGGTTGATGGACACGGATGATTATCTAACCAGCTAGATTAGCACCAGACGATGTGGCGTAATTATCTTTCTCCAAATTATGGTCGCTTCATGCCATTTGACTTCGGACTCACTATAAAGGTCTTCCATATAATATACACATGTATAAGTAGGCCAAATCATATTGGATGCATTGATTAAAAAAAAAAAATTATAAATAGTAAGTTTTGTTTCGGTGGAAAAAATCTTGAAATATAAAAATGTGTTAATTTTTTTTTTTCTTTTTTTCTTTTATGTACCTTTTCAGATAAGTTCCAGAACATTTATATGTATCAATTTTATTTCGCTGCCACTGAAAGACTCTACTGAAATAAAAATGGGCTGTCAAGAACGTAGAGGAGGTAGGACAATCAGTTTACTCGCTCACAAAATATATATGTATTTCTCTCTCTTTACATTTTATTTATACATGTATTTCTCTCTTTTTACATTTTATTTATATATGTATTTTTCTTTCTCTTTACAATTTTATAACGATTGTCTCTGTATCCAGTTGTCTATCATGTATTGTACATTATTTTTGTTCAGGGAAAATGAAACTTACAAAATATGTATAATATAGTTTCTTTATTCTTCATAAATTCTCTATCAAATCTTTCCATCATTCTAACTTATTTGCAACTTGTAAAAAGCAAAAAGTTTGACAATGTAAAAAGTCAATTTGTCCGAAGCGTGGGAAAGCTCAGGTTACGCAGCAAACTTAAATATAAAGATTTGAAGAACATGACATTGGTATTGCTATTTGCTAGTCCCCACAAGTGGAAAATTTTGTAAATAATGGGCCAAAACCAAAAGAAACTTCGGTCCAAAGGAAGCCCGTAATGTGAGAATGCTTATTCGGCCCAACAAGGATTCTTCGTTTGCATTCCCCTTTCTGGGCCCTCTGGCTCTGAGGTCTGAAGACATTTGTCTGTATAAGGTCTGGCCCACTTACTGTTCCTTCCGTGAACTCATGCTTTTGCTCTGTAGAACAGACCACTGTGTAAATTTGTCACCACACTATCATTGCAAGTTTGATAATAATACGACACTGTTAGGAGTTCAATAACATTGGTACATTTTCACCGGATTATGTGAGTTCATGGAATTTCAGAATGACACGTGTCGGTATCCAACTTCGATGCTTATTTATGCTTGCTTCATTATTTGTTTATGCTATTTCATACTTTCATATATGATGGTGCGGTATGGTATAATAATGCTGTTAATTGCTAAATATAATCATTAGCGGTCGGTCTGGTCCTCCATTTAACCGTCATAATTTACAAAATCTGAAAAGGAGAATCATGAACAATGTAACGTACTTATTAAAGAACAATAAAAGGTAATAAAACACAATAATTAATTTAATATTGATTTTCAAGTAATTAAAAAATGATTCTTTTTGTTAGTGCAATTATAGATATCTATAAATAAAATTGATTTGGGTGTATAGTGTAAGTTGAATAGGTGAAAGTGAGAAAGAAAGGAAGTGCAAAGCAGAAAAGAGTAAGAGCAGAGGAGGCAAAGATCATGTGAGATTGTTATTTTGCAAAGAGTGACAGTGAAGAGCATTTGCGATTCCAGCAAGAATGAAGACAAGTACAGAGGCAGAGCATTGAGTGTAGCAAACAATCTCCACAATTCATGGACAACTGAGAACTACTTGCTTCAAACATCTAGCTGTATAATATATATAATAATATAAGCTACTGTGTATATTCTATACTTCATATATGATGGTGCCCTTACACTACAATAATACTCTATGGATTGATACTAATATACAATGAGCTTGTCTATTTAGATCAAATTAATTTAGTTTGGTTTTCGTTGCTTATTTTTTAAAGTATATTTGACTGTTTTAGAAAATATTAAATGTTTTTTTGACAATACTAATGCAGTAATAAATATATTTTCTTTTATTTATTAGTACTGTTTTTCAAGTAATTTGTGATACTTGTAAATTAACTTGTTTCAAATACTGGTACAGCCAGTAGATCCACGTCATAAATTGGTAATGAAATCGTCTCAAGAGGGTCAAGGGTTCAACCGTTATAAAATAAGGTTAGAATTTAAGCAATCTCATTTTGACGTTGTCCTGTCGAATTCTGGGCTTGGCTGAGATTTTGCGTGGGGATGGGCGAGGTCTTCTTTTCCCGTAGTTAAGTCCGATCAGGTAGGATACATCCAAAATGTGGGGGGAGGTACCTGCAAAAGGTACTCCGATGGTAAAGTCTGTTTTTTTGTGTGTTGAGTGGGAATAAGCTAAGAGTATAAAGGAATGAAAAGAAAAGAGTCGTTTTGCAGCCAGAAAAACTTAGCCTTTTGACTTTTGGGGAAGTCTTTTATCCCCCATATTCCGGCGGTTAGTAGGTGAGGGGAAGGTCCCGAAATACCGGTTATGCTTGGCTCGAGGTACACGTGTCGGTCCAGGGGTAATTTTACTAGTTCCCATGTTCATCATTACATGAAGGGAAAATGTCACATCACCCCGTTGTGTTACTGGTCACAATCAATTCTTGATAAGGCCATATCCCGGACTCGGTTCCTTCCTTCAAGCTCAGCCGGGCTCGGCCCATAGATTTCTGCCGAGCTCGGATCATCTCGGTAGGTACATAAGCCCTTAAAATCCGAGGACGAGATATGTATTTTAGCTCGGAAGAGGGTTTTTCTACTAAAAGCTTCCTCAACACGCTGGGGTTTTACCTGGCTCGTCTTTGTCATCATTGAGCGGTTCCTCGCCTTTGGTGTTGCGGTTAACGAGGCGTTTTTGAATTTGTCTTTATTATTGGCGGGAGCGGTTTTTGTATTGGTGTGTAACGGTTGACATTCCTTAGGGAACGGTTGGTATTCTTTCATTTTGCCTTTAACTTTTCATTTTGTAACTCCTTCGAGACTTTTCCTTTCTCTTACCTGAAAACCTCTCTCTGTTTTGATCACTGGCGCATTCCCTCTCCATTTTCCTTCGTTCCTTTTGCTTTTGCTCACCGGCCGCCGTTCATCTTGTTCTAGGCTCAGTTCGTGGTGGTTTGAACCGATCCCTTTCCTTCAGCCTCCATTTTTCGCCGGAGAAAACTTCATTTCTAGGTACGCCACCATGTCTCTCCCTTCCTCTTCTGATTCTTCAAAGGTGAAACCTTTGATTTCTAGGGAAGTGTCCCCTATTGGGGGGTCCTTATCTACGGAGAGGACTCCTAGCCCCTCCGCCGTACCCGCTAGTAGGTTTGGCGAGGGTTCATCCAGGGTGGCCACAACGGCCGCGGCGGCCGCCACTGTGGCCGCACCCCCAAAGAAGGGTAAAGCCCCCAGGCCTAAGAAAGTGTATCTTCCGGCTCCGGCGGAGTATTCTTGGGTGTCAGACGAGACAAACTTCTATTCTTCCGATCTGACGTCGGATCAAGTGGGCGACCTGATAAGGATAATTCCACCAGTTATCCCGAGCTTAGAGCGATTTGTGCGAGTAGAACTTTGTTTTCCCACTGAGAGGATATTCATGAATCCCCCTACTGACGGAGATGACTTCGTCTATGTGTATGAACACATGTTTCGTGACTTAGGGGTCACATTCCCCCTGAGTGATTTTGCCTGTCAAACTCTGAGACTCTTAAATATAGCCCCTTCCCAACTCCACTCGAATAGTTGGGCCTTTTTAAGGGATTTCGAAATTTTGAGCCCGTTCCTTGGTATAACCTGTTCGGCCAAGGTGTTCCTATATTTCCACCAGCTGAAGCTAGGTCGAAAAATCGGCTGGTGTTCGCTTAATGACGCCCAGTACAGGTCGGTCTTCACCTTGTATCACCAATCCTTCAAAAACTTTAAAAGCAAATTCTTTAAGTTGAAACCGATACCACGTACCGAGGGTAGACGCATTCTCTTTGACTAGCGTGAGGTCCCCTTATATCCTCTCTATTGGAGTGAGCGTCCCATAAAGTTCACCTCTTGGAAAGATGGCGACTTCCTGCCCGAAGAGAAAGAAAGTGTTGACAAGCTCATGGCTTTTGACCGTTCTTTAGATGTCCGACGTGTCTTGAGATTGTTGGACGTTGAGGATCCCCAGGCTGACTTCTTAGGTATTTCTATTATACACACGATTTTGTCCTTGGTTTGTTAAATATTTTTCTAACTATTTTTGGTGCATTATTTTCAGATCTAATGGTCGATCAAGGGAGGTTAGCTCGTGGGAAGTTGATTCAAGCCCATCCTTCCCAAAACAAACCTCCGATCAAGCGACTGAAGAGAGCTTCACGCCCGAGTACCATTGTTCTTTCTGACACCACCATCATCGGTGAGGTGGAGAGAGTTCAACTTGGTCCCTCCGGGGTTCCTCGAGCTCCTCCTCCGGTGGCAAAGGACCCTCCCAGTCCCGCCAGGGATATCCACCTCCCTTTTGGAGTCGTGCGGGCCCCCCTATTACTGTGGTTACTCCTACCGATGTCGAGGTGCCCCAGGCACAACCGACTTTCACCTCCACTGCTGGGGACTCTACTCTAGCCAATGACAACCCACCCCCCGAGAACTCAACGATCATAGGTCGCTTTGCTCTCCAGGGGTTGATCTTCCATGGGTGTCCCTCCACCGCACCAAGGTTGGAGCATCTCTCTTGTCGCCAGCCCGGGCCTCCCTCCTTATGGGGTACAGAGGTGTGTATGGGTGACATGGCCATTGAGGGGCTTTTCCCACTCGGTACGACGCAGAGCTCATACGCTATGTCGGCACCACCGAAGCGGTTGAGGGGGCCTACCTGATGATGCTGCGGAGTGTAGCCGTTTTTCATCATCTAAGGTGCGAACTCGCCATTTTTTGCTTCTTTACCTTTTAAAGTGTATTTTATGTTTGTGTCACTTAACTATCTTTTGGTTTCCAGGGAGGAGGTCGTTGGTGGGGTCGAAGCTCGTCGCCAACTTACCGAGCTTCAAGCCGTTAACCAGAGCCTCCGAGAAGCACTGTACGAGGCTCAGTCTTCCAACCGCAATCTCCATAATTCTCAGCAAGAGCTCCTTAAGAGCAAAGTGGAATCTGACCAGCTTCTCCATGCCCATAGCATGGAGATCGAGCAGTCCCGAGCCTTTCTGAGAATGGCGAAAGAACAGAAAGATGCCACTGACGAGTTCGTCCGAGAGATGCGCCAAAAATTTGACGAAGGCCAAGCAATTGTAACTTCTAACCTGGCCAGGGAGGATGCCTTAAAGAAGCTGCTGGAAACTTCTGAGGTCCAATGCCAAGGTCTTGATAAGATCATTCAAGATCGGGACGCCGAGATTTCTTTGCTCAAAGAGGAGTCAGCCAAGCTCCAAACTTCATTGGCCGAGGCAGAGGATTGCAATGAATCTTTGGCCGATCGGGCGGAGGAGGCGGAGGCTGAGGTCGAGAAGCGTACCCAGATCGGCCTAGAGGCGTTCTCGGAGGGCTTTGCTCGCGCCATTGAGCAGATCAAACTCTCCTATCCTGACCTGGACACCTCTCAGCTTGACGAGAAGAAAATGGTGGTGGATGGCAAACTAGTTGATGAATAATTCTGGCGGTGCTTTTAAAGCGCTTGTAATTTTGCGGACATTGGATCTTTCTTCTTTTCTGTCATTACTTCAAAACTCTTATTTTATAATATTGCTTCGTTTTTGGTAACTTGCAATTTCTTTTGATTTTTGGCTGCTTTATCGTAAATTGTAGTTTTGATGTGAGTTGTGCCTGTCCATATTTCAGGACTTGATGTTTGTCCACTAGCGCTTGTTTGTCTTGTTGGCTGCGTTCATTCGTTTTGCTTTTGTTTGCCTATAAATATCGTCTCGTTTCTTTTCCCCCAGCGTTAGCACGATTTTTTCGTCTGTGAACATTACCGGTGAATCATGACCCCTTTATTCAGGCGTGGGAAGGTTTTCTTTTTCCCCTGTCTTGGTTCATGCCTGCCGATAAACAATCTTAGCTGTTGGATGATGTCTGGGATGAGAAGTTCTGGTACCGTAGTTCCTTAAATGAGCTACGATCAGTCAAGGTATTTCTGAGGAGCGCTACTCTGAGAGTTCCAATCTTTTTGTGTATCTCTGTCTGTCACCTTCCCTTGACTATTTGGCGTCCTCGGAGTCGGATGCGGAGGTCAGAGCTTCGCTACTTCCCCTAGCTTGTGGCTAAGTGTTCGGGATTTGCCTTCGCCTTACTGGCCTTCATGGTTACACCCTCTTTTTGTAGTTGTGTCGCTTTATTTGTACAACGCCGGCATATTCTTCGGTCATATGTTTAATTTTTAACATTTTTCCGAGCTCATTTTGGAGCTTCTTTTGTATGATGCCGGAATATTCTTCGGTCGTATGTTAATTTTTAACATTTTTCCGAGCTCATTTTGGAGCTTCTTTTGTATGATGCCAGAATATTCTTCGGTCGTATGTTAATTTTTAACATTTTCCGAGCTCATTTTGGAGCTTCTTTTGTATGATGCCGGAATATTCTTTAGTCGTATGTTAATTTTTAACATTTTTCCGAGTTCATTTTGGAGCTTCTTTTGTATGATGCCAGAATATTCTTCGATCGTATGTTAATTTTTAACATTTTTCCGAGCTCATTTTGAAGCTTCTTTTGTATGATGCCAGAATATTCTTCGGTCGTATGTTAATTTTTAACATTTTTCCGAGCTCATTTTGAAGCTTCTTTTGTATGGTGCCGGAATATTCTTCGGTCATATATTTTTTGTGTTTAATTTATAAGTAATAAGGCACATTTCTTGTTTAAAAATGAGAAGCATTTCATATATGGGTACGACACGCTTCTTAGCCTAGGCAATAATATTAAGACATAAAATATTAGGTGGCTTCCTGCCGTAGCACGCCACGCTTAATCTATCCAAGACACAAAGACGAAATCCTTCCCAGGCTTCGCTACTTCGTACCGTACTACTTCAAAAAGAAGATCAAATCATAGTCTTACCTTGACTAGCTGTAGTAAGCCTTCAGGTGGGTGACGTTCCATGTCCTGGGGACAAGTCTCCCTTCCAAGGTCTCTAGTCGATATGCTCCATTTTGCAATGCTTCGATTATCCGGAATGGTCCTTCCCAGTTGGGAGTGAACTTGCCTTCCTCTCTGTCCTTCCGAGCTACTCCGACCTTGCGCCAAACTAGGTCTCCCTGGCGGAATTGTCTCGGCTTTAGTCAGCTATTGTATCGTCGGGTTGCCCTGAGTTGCGTTGCTTCATTCTGAATCCTTGTCGTGTCTCTGACTTCTTCCGCCCACCATCCCTTGGCCTCACCCAATCTCTTCCTTAGCTCCTGCAAGACCACTCGGTTTGCGGCCTCAGCTTGGCCATTTGTTTGAGGGTGTTCCACCGAAGTAACTTTATGCTGGATGTCCAAATTCTCTAGGAAAGTCCTAAACCTGGCGTCGGTGAACTGACGACCATTATCAGTAACGACCGAGTAGGGGACTCCGTGGCGACATATAATGTTCTTCCAGCAGAATTTCTCAACTTGTTGAGCCGTTATTCTGGGCACGGGTTCTACCTCAATCCACTTAGTAAAGTAATCTACAGCTACGATCAGAAATTTGACTTGTCCTCTGCCTTGAGGAAAGGGTCCGAGAATATCGATTCCCCAACTCATGAAAGGCCACGGGGATGTCATGGTGTGGAGCTGTTCTTGAGGGATGTGAGGGATTGGCCCATACTTTTGACATTGTTCAGACTTCTGCACCGTATCATCAGCATCTTTTTTCAAGGTCGGCCAGAAATATCTTGCCCGTAGGGCTCGGTGTGCTAGGGTTCACCCCCCGGTATGCATTCCGCATATCCCTTGGTGCAACTCTTTTAAGACATATTTGGCTTGTTGAGGGTCAAGACATTTGAGCAACGATGTTGAGAATCCTCTCTTAAATAATTCCTCATTGACCAAGGTGAAGGTGGCGGCTTGCCGACGTACCTTCTTGGCCTGGGTGTCGTCTCCGGGAATGTCTCCCTTTTCTAAATATGCCCTAACTTGATCGTACCACGGGGAGGGGATTTGTGGCTGAGAAGTTTGGGCCATGCACATAATTTCTCCTTCTATGGACGGTCTCGTCATCGTTTCTTGGATCAAGGTTTGGTATTGCCCGGTCTTCTTCGTACTAGCTAGCTTTGATAGCACGTCGGCTCTTTCGTTTGTTGTTCTTGGGACGTGGATCATGCTAAATTGTGGAAACGAAGCTATGCACTCTTTGACCAGCCCCAGGTATTGGGCGAGTATTGGTTCTTTTGCTTGGTAAGTTCCATTAACGTGGCCAGTGACAAGTTGGGAATCACTGTGACATCTTAACTTTTTTACGCCCATCTCGTGGGCCAATCGCAATCCTGGTAAAAGGGTCTCGTATTCAGCTTGGTTGTTCGAGGTCGAGAACTCGAACCTAACAGCTTTGTCCAAGATTAGATTCGAGGGTCCTTCTAGTATAACTCCTGCCCCACTCCCTTTTTGTTAGAGGATCCATCTACACTGAGTGTCCAGAGTTGGTCACCTTTATTGCCATCATTGGTTGGAACTGGGGGGAGCTCGGTCAATAAATCAACTAAGAGCTGAGCTTTCATGGATCCCCTACTTTGGAAAGTTAAACTGAATTCTGACAATTCAATGGACCAAGCCGTCATCCTTCCTGCCAGGTCGAGTTTTTTAAGCACTTGCCTGAGTGGATAGTTTGTTTTGACGATGACCTTATGGCTTCTGAAGTAGTGTCTTAATCGTCGAGCCGAGAATATGAGTGCCAACACAAGTTTCTCAACAACTTGGTATCTTTCTTCCGCGGGCAACAAAGTTCGGCTGACGAAATAGACAGGGTGCTGTTTTCCTTCAACTTCGGAGGCGAGGACTGAACTTATTGTCGAGTGTGCGGCTGATAAATATAAGCTTAATTCTGCGGTCTTACAGGGGTTTTTCAGAACTGGTACAGCTGCTATTGCTTCCTTCAGGTCTGCAAACGCCTTTTCACTTTCTTGGTTCCACTCAAACTTGGAAGCTTGTTTTAACAGCTTAAACAATGGCCTAGCTTTCTCAGCTAGTTTCGGCAGAAACCGAGATAAAGCAGCTAGCCTCCCATTCAACCTTTGTAGCTCCTTCAAGGTCGCTGGGCTCTTCATACTCAGTATTGCTTTAAACTTATCAAGATTGGCCTCTATTCCTCTGGCCGTGATCAAGAATCCAAGGAACTTTCCGCCCTGAACTCCGAAAACACACTTTTCTGGGTTCAATCGCAAGTTATGCAATCTAACCTTGCTGAACAACCTTTGGAGGTTAGCTAGATGATCAGTAATTCCAGCTGACCTTACTACCATGTCATCTACATATACTTCCATTATCTCCCTTATTTCTTCTTTAAAAACTTGGTCTATCAACCTTTGGTACGTGGCTCCAACATTTTTCAACCCAAATGGCATGACCTTGTAGCAATAATTGTGCACATCGGACATAAATGCAGTCTTAACCTCATCGGGGGGGTACATGGGGATCTGGTTGTATCCCGAGTATGCATCAAGAAAACTCAGCATCCCATTGTCCGACGTGGCGTCTACCAGGCGATCAATGCTTGGTAACGGGTAAATGTCCTTTGGGCAAGCCTTATTCAAATCTGTGTAATTCGTACACATCCTCCACTTTCCACTTGCTTTCTTTACCATCACAACATTAGCCAACCAAGTAGTGTATTTGATCTCGCGGATGAAACCTGCTTGTAGGAGCTTGTTCACCTCTTGTCGGACTGCTATCAGTCTTTCTTCTCCTAGTTTTCTTTTTCTTTGGGCTACGGGGTGAGCACCAGGCATGATTGCCAGCCTGTGGCATAGATAATCGGGATCGACTCCGGGCATATCAGCGGCGCTCCACGCGAATAAATCTGCGTTTTCGAGCAATATCTTCTCCAAGCTCTGACGGGGATACCCCTCCATTGTTTCTCCGATCTGGACGTCCTGCCCTGTCTTGCAACCTATCTGGAACGGAGTAGTCTTCTCGGCAGGTGACGGTCGGAGCTCTTCGAAGTCCGATCTTGGGTCTAGGTCCAAGGCTTCTGACTCTATGCTCAAACATTGGGGCGGGGTTTCCTTTGCCGTGCTCGTTTTCAATGTGTACGGCTGAATCTTCAAACTCTGAGCGTAGCATTGTCGAGCCATTTTGGGATCGGCCTTGATAGTGACAATCTTAGCCTCCACCGGGAACTTCATCGCCAGATGGAGTGTTGAAACTATCGCCCCCAATTGGTTTAGCGTCCTCCTTCCGAGGATAACATTATAAGGCGTTCGAGCTTCGACCAACAAATACCTGACCGAAATAGTCCTTCCCTCCTCCTCATTTCCAAAAGTAGTGAGGAGGTCAACGTACCCGCGTGTGTGGACTCGCTCCCCGGCAAATTCAAGGAGGGGCTCGGAGTGATCCCTTACTACGCCTGGAGGTAGATCGAGCTTGAGGAAAGATTCCCAATAAATGATGTTTGCCGAGCTTCCTTGGTCGACCAGTACCTTCTTTACTTTCCAGTTGGCAATAATGGCAGTGATGACCATAGGGTCATCATGGTCGGCGTTATTAGTGGAAAAATCCTCGGCGGTAAACATTATTGGCGGAAAGTTTCTTGAAGAAGGGTAGTTGGTCACCACGTTTACGATTCGCAAGTATCGCTTCCGAGCTCTAGATGTCACTCCACCGCCTCCAAATCCTCCGGATATGGTGTTGATCGTTCCCTGTACCTCCTGTACTTTATTTTTCTGGGAGTTTTCCTTTTTATTTGAGCGAGACTTGTCATTGTTTTTATATGAAGAATACCCCCCCTGTCTTCTCTGGCGCTCATCCGATTGGTCTCCTCCTCTTCCTCCTTCCTTCTTAACAAACTTCGAAAGAGCCCCAGATTGTATCAGCTCTTCAATAATGTCTTTTACTTTGTAGCATTCTTCCATTGTATGACCATGATTCTGATGAAAACTGCAGTAGCGGTTTATATCGGCATTGCGAGGGGTAGGGCAGGGTTTAGGTTGGCGAATTAAATCCGAGTTAAAGGCCTCCCTCAATACAACCTCCCTACTTGCACTTAAGGGGGTGTATCTACTATATTTTGACGATCCTCTCCATTTGGGCTCATAATCTTTCTGTGCGGGCGGTGAATGGTGATCATATCGACTGCGTGGTTCCTTTCCCTTCCTCTGGGCTTCATCATTCTCTTCCATGTTTATAAACCGGGCTGCTCGCTCCCTGAGCTCATCCATGTTGCGCGGCGGTTCAGAGAAAAGTGATCTGGAGAACAGTCCTGACCTCAATCCGGCTTTGATTGCATGCATGGCTACGACCGGGTGGAGATCGGGAATTATCATGCTCGCCTGCGCAAACTTCGTCATGTAACTTCTGAGTGACTCTCCCTGACCTTGCCGGACTCTTGTGAGGGAAACAGAGTCGTCACTACGGGCTTGCAATCGGCAAACCTAGCCACAAACTTGGCACATAAAGATTCAAAAGAACTTATGGATAGTGGTGGTAAAGCATAATACCAATCCAGTGCTACACCCTTTAGAGTGGTGGGAAAAAGGTGACAATGCACACGTAAGTCATCAGACACAAGGCTGGCCTGGGTGAGGTAGGCCTTTACGTGCGAGGTTGGGTCGGTTCCCCCTTCGTACTTTTCTGTGGTTATTCCTTTGGTATTTTCAGGGAATTTGCACTTCATGATTTCTGGTACAAAAGGGTGGAAAGTAGTCAATTTTTGCAAGTCCGGATTTTCCGGAATGCGTGTATCATGGAAAGGCATCTCTTGTACGATTGGGGTGGACTTTTGCAGGTCTTTACCTCCCTTATTTTGTCCTTGGTTTTGCCCTTCCGCTTCACGATTGTCATATTCTTTTCTCCCTTTTTTCTTGCGCTCTTCCTGCTCTGGTTTGCTACTGAACCGATTCAAGATGTTCCCTTCATGATCATCGGCGTTACCTCGTGGACGTCTTTTTTGCTTTTTTTCTGCTATTTCTTCCTTGTGCTGCTCCCGAATCTTACTCATCTCTTATTCCTATTTCTGCCTCCATTGTCGCATATCTTCTTCCATTTGTTGCTTCAAAGCTGCCATGGAACTTTCCATTTGACTCTTCAAAATCTCTATTAATGCCGGATCCATTTGTATTCCTTCCGAAAGTGATTGCACTTGACTCCGCGTCTTTACCATGTACCTTGCGGTCCCGGGAAAATGATTTACCGGGGCCCCACGGTGGGCACCAAAATGTTCCGCCGGATTCTGGGTTTGGCCGAGCTCCTGCGTGGGGATGGGCGAGGTCTTCCTTTCCCGTAGCCAAGTCCGATCAGGTAGGACACATCCAAAATGTGGGGGTAGGTACCTGCAAAAGGTACTCCGATGCTAAAGTCAGTGTTTTTTTGTGTGTTGAGTGGGAATAAGCTAAGAGTATAAAGGAATGAAAAGAAAAGAGTCGTTTTGCAGCCAGAAAACTTAGCCTTTTAACTTTTGGGAAGTCTTTTATCCCCCATATTCCGACGGTTAGTAGGTGAGGGGAAGGTCCCGAAATACCAGTTATGCTTGGCTCGAGGTACACGTGTCAGTCCAGGGATAATTTTACTAGTTCCCATGTTCATCATTACATGAAGGGAAAATGTCACATCACCCCGTCGCGTTACTGGTCACAATCAATTCTTGATAAGGCCATATCCCGGACTCGGTTCCTTCCTTCAAGCTCAGCCGGACTCGGCCCATAGATTTTTGCCGAGTTCGGATCATCTCGGTAGGTACAGATGTGATTGGCAAGTTTATGTATTTAAATAAAAGCAATAGTAAGAAAAAAATATGGTGTGAATAAAAATAAATATTAAAATAATAAAATTATATTTGAGTCGACGCATTTAAAGACTTGAGATTAAGAAATTAACCTTGTGATAAACAAACCTTCATGAAATTTACTCAACCGACTATAGTTATTTCTCTGTAAGGTAAATGGTATTAAAAATTATTTAACACTATATTTCTTTTAAAGAGAAGTTGGGTGTTATTCAGTAACAACTACAATGTTTAATAGGAGCTCATTATTCATCGGTTTAATTTCTTTTACAGTGTTTTTGGTCATTTTCTAAATCAATTCTAACTTTAAAAGTCATGGTTGAAATTTTAAAACGTTGATTTAATTCTTTAACATAATTTTAGAATTAGTTTTGACAAAATTAAAAACTAATCCAAACACACACTAAATAATATTGTTCCACTAAATTTGATAGGGGACCTAATCCAAACACACACGTTAGAAACCAATCCAAACACTAAATAATATATAACAAAGACTTCAATTTTGTACGAGCTACATGGATGAGTGTGTGCGATGCAGTTTTTCAATTTGTTAAACAATGCCTAATTCAGCCAAACGATACTATATTATGATAAACTAATATTTATCGGCAATTGGAAAAGTGGTCGCGCTGCTATACATGTTCATCATCGAAGATGGAAAACGATCGAAGCAAAAATCATATCAATAACAGATGAAAAGTTAAATAAAAAAATAACATCAAAATTGATTAATCATATTGAGTATACATATCAAATTATAACACAGATATAAAAAGAATCCGGGAACAAGATAGATCAGATTAAAAAAGTGTGATTAAAAAAAAATTGTTAATGAAAATAGTGTGATTAAAAAAAAGAGTAAAAAGGTGTGATTAATAATAATAATAAAAAAGTGTTATTCATGTGATAAATGATAAAGATTGATTAATTCAATTCGATTGGTTCAACAAATACCGGACAACGTAAAATATAGAATAATTTTATCCGTTCTTCCTTATCTAATCACCAAAGTAGAATATGTATTAATCATGTATTAACTATGACATTAAATATTATACATTTTATTCAAGCAACAATATTTATTACATAATTACTGTTTACGCAAAACATTAAAATAGACCTCTGATGTAACATGTTAAAAAAATAAAACGATTACAAAATTTGTTTTTAGAAAAACCTCTATTTCGTGGATTTGCCGACTTATTTCAGTGGGTATTTATTTTATGCACTCAATTTTGGGATAGAATATGTAACCCACTTATTTTTTAAAAAAGAAAGACTGTTTTTCCATGTTGATTATCCATCTTGAATGTTTAAGTTACTGTTATGATATCTAATCCAAATATACACGTGCATAAATGTATTATTTTTCATAATTTTTTCTTCATTCTATAATCAGCCTCTTAGAGATATTTGTTAGTGTTTATCTAAGTTTTACTATCATTATTATTTTATAAAAGAGTAATGTATTAAAATAAATTATTATTTTAATTATCAAAAGATATGTAATTCTTAAAAATATTCATAAAATACAATATATTTATCTCTTAATTCTTATAAAATATCAAATATCATTCCAGTTATTTAATTATATTATTTATTATTATTTTAGTTTTAATTTTAATGAATAAAATCATAAAATTAATTAAATTTAAAAATTTAAATATTAAAAATCCGACATTATCTTGAGACATAATCATATATTATATATATATAAATAAAAGAATAATTTTTATTTATAATTTTCGAATCAATTTAATAAGATTGAATTAGAAGATATTCATATTTAACTTAGGTAGGTAGGTATAATTTATGTTTTTATTCAATGATATAATTTGATATAAATTTTTTATTAATATTTCACATAAAATATAATAATTAATTAAGTTTAAGAATTAAATTACAATAATTAATATTTAATTATTTTTTAAAAAAATAAATCATCTAATTTATATATCTTACCTACTAAAACGTGATTCACTCACCAATACTTTATTAAAGTCGTGATTCATTGACCGTATTCTTTATTAAAGTCGTACTAATGTTTTGAGTTCACTAAACTAAACTACTTGAATATCTAGTTGTGCATGGTTCCCCCACTAAGATGAAAGCTCAAATATACTTAAACAGTAGTTATGGCCTAATCGGAATGATTAATGAACAGTGGTATGATATTAAGCAACAAAAAGAAAAAAAAAAAGTTGGGATGAGAGGGATTTGATGGCATCCACTTTCCAGTTGGGGAGTACATGACAATACAAAGTGGCCCACAAACCAATTTGGCCTTTATGCCGACAGTTGAGCAATGGCATGCATGCAACACAACAACAACATTAACAACAGTTGAATAATACTAGGCTTAGGACTAGGCATGCTATGCTACTTGTTGTTCCATCTCCAAGGCACGCATCTGACACATGCACTATTTTCTTTTCTTTTTTCTCTCTCTCTCTCGAATTCAATGGTTTGTTAGCCACTGTTACTGCCGCATGGCCAACATGCAGAACCTCATTTAATTTGCATTTGTTGCCATTAATGACACACAGACACGACACTACCGCTTCCACACACAAAATCCATCCACACAAACTTATTTATCCCATGCAATATCCAACGGTTACCTTAATTTACCCTCCTCAGAAGAAAACCGCTGCCCAAAAATTTAATAAGTCTCTTGTGTCATCATATATCATGAATATGAATTATTTATGGTTTATTAAATTGTGTCATTATTTATAAAAAAATAAAATTAGACCATTTTCAAATTATATTATAAATTAAAATCTCATTTTAAAAAGTTGAGAATATAATACTAAAGGTCTTTCATAAAATATTCGATCTTTTAATTAAAATATTTTAACTTTCTTATTTTCTGAAAATATTTAATATTTAAATTATAAATAAATAAGTCTTAAACTACACATTTTATGTATCTTAAATGAAAATTTTTCTTTTTATATTTTCTTAACAAGAACTTTCATCAGTTAGCATATGCCTTAAAAAACTAAATGCTTTAAAAACATCTGTTAAATAGCTAGCTAAAAAGTATTTAATATATATTATGTATTAAAAAAATGAAATGACATCATTTTACATGTCCAGCAAAAATATATCTTTCTCTTTCAGATCATCGGATAACATTTGCCTTAAAAGAATAGTAAAAATGTTACTTAGTATTATTTCTTGAAACTTGGAACTTCCGTCCTTCTAAAATTCACCTTCCCGAGAAAAGAAATTGATGGTACCCGTTGATTTCTTCCAAATTTTAATAAAGTATCTTTAGAAAAAAAAGGTAAAGATTTTAATTTGATGAAAAGAAGCAAGTGGCAACAACTTGCAACAGTGAGATTGAGGGCTTGAGGCATCGTCATGTGGATACATGATTCTAACACGATTCATTAGGTAACACTGATAAGTACGTTAAAAAATTTTAAAAAAATATAAAAGTTAGAGAACCTTTGGTTAATTTTAAAAACAAAAATAGGCACCTCATTTTCACCGAAAAATTCATTGCATTAGGCCTACCTATAAAATAACTGGGCCAGATAAAGAGTTTGACTTGGTTCTATGTTACGGCACTTGGTGTACTTGACCCCTACGTTGTCTCAAAGGTGGGATTTTTTGTCGTTATGTTCCAAATTAGAGAAAAGGGGGTGCCTGTAAACCACATGAATATGCATATTATGATCCTCAAATAAATCCATAAGCATTGCTCACATCACATCACACCACCCCAACTTGATTACAAAATTGTCCACGCTCTACATTTCTATAGCCCTTCTATAAATACCATCAATTTCATTTCACTTTCCCATCACTTCATCCTTCTTAATTCCTCCACCAAGATGAAGAGGCAGAGAGGTCTGAATGTGAATGGTGTTACTATTAGGCCCATGAATAGCAGTAATGATCCTCCCAATGTTGAAGATGTGGCACCAATGGTGGGGAAGAAGAAGGTGAAGAAAGAGGGTGAGCTGAAGGTAGTTAAGAGTGTGGTGGAGGAAGAGGAAAGGAAAGAAAGTAGAGACATGTTGGTTGGAGGAAATTTGCATCATCAACAACAAGGAGCAAGGGATGGTGCCATGATGGGGTGGAATTGGGAGGAGAATAATCAGAATATGTTGTGGTTGGGAGTGGGAAGTATGGTAGATGAACAAATGTCATGGGGCTCCACTTGGCTCCCAGGTTGGGACATGGACTTTTTGGGGGATGAAGCTTTCACTGCCTTGTATAATGACGTTGTTTGGGATGATGATATTTGGAATTTGAACAACCAAATTCCAATTCCATTACATAGAAAAGAGGTTTGATTAGGGGTAGTGGTAGTACAATGTAACAGCAATTTACAGTCCTCAAAGCCTTCATGTCTTTATGTTTCCTTTAGCTAGGAATGAAAATTTTCAGTCTTTAATCTCTTTTCAATTATATATGTTCAATTCCTATTTGTTTCTTTTTTAATGCTAATCTGGCTGATCAAGATTCAAGACAATCTACTATGAAACTTGTCTGTTTTAGTTTGTAAATATTATTATGTATACGCAAAATCTAGAAACTTGGTAATAATTTCATGCAAATCAGAAACGTTTTGGTTAATGGGAAATTTTTAAAAGTTCTCCCCCGAATTTGATATGAACAAAGTATGTGGAATGTCGAAGTTGAAAACTGGGCCATTTCTTTTGTTTCATCCATGACCGAGCAACAAGACTAAGGTTGATCTGGCAGGGGATAAGAAAGGAATAAATGACACTAATCTAATAGGAGTTATAGGATTGATTTGGTTGCGGAAGTGGAGGTGTTGATAGCAGATTCTACCCTGCCGCTAAACAGAAGAAACAATGCCTCTCGTTCACAAACGGTGCGAATGTCCAAATCCCACGTTCTCTATTGAAAGAGCATAATACTGTGACGAAGAATATCTAGCAATAGCAGTAACCGAATCTATAGGGCTGTCAACTCCAGCAAGTGCTTCTGGAGTCAGACAACAAGACCCTTGTTTTAGACGTGTATGAGAGAAACTTAGCTTCGGGACATTATTCCTTATCTAAAAAGAATCTTATCCTCATCACACGATGTTATTATTTTATTACAAATAAATGAAGAATAAAAAAGTGTACTGCTGATTTATATTTTTAATATAGTTGACGGAAGAATAGTCATGAAAATTGTTGGAAGTTGGAAAAATCCAAATTGCTGGCTTTTTTAGTCATAGTTTCACGGATTTTGTTGAATGAGTCAAATTATGTCATTTCTTATACTCGTATTAGTCATTTTCACGGGAGGAAATATGTCACTTCTTTTGCCCAGTGCCCAAAACAGTCAATTTTTACCATCAAATTCGTCATTTCTTTATTTATCAATATATAATCAGCATGATATTTATCATGAATCTGACTTTTCAGAGATAAACATTTGTTTAGGTAGAATATTAAACGAGTGAAACAGACGACAAAAGGAGCTAAAGGAACACAGCACATTCTAAGCAAGCTACTCTGGTTTCATCATCTAATAATAGATGATACAGGGGAGCGAGAACAGGGGAAGGAGGTAAGAAATTCTCGAAATTATAGTTTCCAGTTGCAGGTCACTCTTGACAGAGAGGAAGTAAAATAAACATGTTTTAAAATTGAATACAGGATCTAAAACTTCAAGTTATATATAGATAATTGATTCAGGAATTCATTGGCTGTACAATATTTTTTCAAAAATGTTCAATGCTTTTTCCTCTTTATTTTTTTTTAAAAAAATTTGCTAATCTAGAGATGAGTATCAACATTTAACAATTGATTACATGTAATTGATAATTTGACATAATCATGTTTTGTGACTTCAACAGAATGTGCAAAATCAGTTCTTTAGTGCTTTCACCTCAGTTCAACATCATCTAAGGAACATTATTGTTTGTTCATCAGATATACCACAGTTTTTTTATCAAATTGGTTTCTAATTAACTAACCAAAACTTTTAAGACATTTGAGGATCTATTGATTGGTGTTGGAGGGCACTCAATGAAGGAGTTTGTAGCCTTATCATCAAGCACTGCCTTCAGAAGCATGTGGTAAGAGTCACTCTCTTATCTCATGTGTTGGATGGGAACATGAACGTGACTATAGTTGTTGGTTTATTCTGTGTACGTTTTATCTTATTGACCCTTCATTCTCAGGTGTGGCCTATTGGTCGGAAGCCTCGTATTGGAAGAAACTCAATTATGAGATGAGTCACTACTCACTAGACAATGATTAGATCAACCACCCTTCTGTTATAACACGTCAGAGAAATTGATAGGAACAAGATATAATAATCACCCAGCAATTTGATGTGTTATTTGTTTACCTCCAAAATCTTTATGCCATATCTGTCAAAAGCGTAGTGAACACTTAATACTCAAGCGAAATTCATGGTCACAATTATTTGTCGGCAGAGGTAGCCATGCAAATTGAACAATTTCTTTATTGACTCACGCCGTTTTAATATCTAGGCAAGTAGTTGGGTGCAGGTGAAACTTAAATATACGTATATGGACTTCGTTATCACACGTTCAAAAAGGTGTGTGCGTTTTGTAAGTGTATAGTTGGCAAATTGCAAATAGCATATAACTTCAATTGCAGTCTAAATTGACATGAATCGTCCTTTATGCTGTGAGTACTGCTGGACTTAATCAACATGTCACATGCATGACACTTACATTTCAATTTCTTACATCTAGATAGAATTTTAGCTGAGTCACATTTAATAACACTGTTGTTCCTTTTTAATGAAAGCTAGTTAAATGTTGATAGAGAAAATGTGCAGTATGAATAAGTCACAAAATGAGATAATTGGTTACCACCCCTAGTTGATAGTAATGTGGGTAGAGTGTGGTGGCCAGGATGTCTTGGTTTAAACACGTTGGATATAAAAGAAGCTAATAATTATATTGACACTGACGTTAACTTGGACACAGAAGATTTATAATTGAAAATTTTCAAAAACACTTCCTCAGATATGAAAATAAAATGAGCTGCATAACAACTCTATAATTTATTGTTGATCTAACCTTAAAAAAACAACAGTACCAACTCAAAATTCAAAATTCGGAACTAGTAATTAGTTCCTGAGAATCATTATTACATGAACTGAGGCATAATTTTAACAATCTTGACTTACAAAGTGCAAACACCTATCAGCTTTTTATTACCTTCTAGCGAAAACAGGAATATTTTTATCTTTTTATTCCTTAAAATAGAAAATGATAACTTGAAACAAATGACTTCTAAGAATAATTTTAAATCTTGGTGATGAATAGTATCTATATTTACTTTTTATATTTTCAAAGTTAATTTCTTATTGACTCCATATTTAATTGGCTATCTATATCTCAACACTGCTTTGGTAGCTTTAAAATGTTTTTCATGGGCTTTAAAGTGTTCAAATACAAACCACTGAAAAAAAAAATCAAACCAAACTGCATTTAATTTGGACTAGTTTAAATTGAGTTTTTAGGTTTGGTTTGGGCTGTTACTTGCATTCTAACGGGCCCAGAAATGCAGAGGGGCTCTGAAGAAAATCTCAAATATTTCTCCAAATAGTTGCAAAGCCACATATTAAATGGGAAATCCTCTTTATTCATTTCTGCCTAACTTACAGTTTAAACTATAAACATAATACATTATATTGAGATAATCTTTTAATCTTGTATCAATACAAATCGATGTAATAGTGAGATAGAATTTTAACCGTCAAACAGAACTAAAAAAAATTATGAGACAGATTAAAATAAAAAGCATCGCCCAGAACTTTTATCACAGCAATGAAGATAAAAAGATTGCTCAACGATAAGCTCAATCGCTGTGTAAAAATGTGAGAGAGGCCACCATTCTACGATTTGACAAATGAAGGATAAATAAGACTTAGTGATGGCAAGCTAGAACAAGTTTCGCTTGGCTATCATAACATAACATGGGATCTTAAAAAATCTATTGAAGTTAAGATAAAAATGTCAATAATTCATGGAAGTTAAACAGTGTTTAAAATTTCTTAATACTAATATTTATCCTAAAATACGTTATGTTAACACTATTTTTCATTATTATTAGTCAATTTTGCGGAATAAATTTACATCTATTATGGCTTTATCACTATCCAACCAAATGGATACTATTTCCTTCTCTCCTCAATCACTCTTTTTTTTTTTTTTTTTCTTCTCATAAATTAAACAAATTAACCAAATAAAGTTCAGCGGTGATGTGAATCAAAATCCTGATTCCTCTTCTTTTAAATTTCTTTTGACAAAGAAATTAAACTCCCTCCTTCCTCTTTTTGCAGCCTTTAGCTGTATGTTTTTGTAGTCATGCGGCCAACAGGAAATTATGATCTTCGGAAAAGTTCCTTACAATTTTGTCAACATTCCAATAACATGTGATTCTAATTGTAAAATTTGGCCCCGTCTTCTAGTATATGTAGTATATATAATAAATATTAACGAAATAAGATTTTTTTTTTAGAATATTCCTTTAATAAGTATAATTATAGGATTATATCTGGATAGTCGTTCAATTCAATTTTCATATTTAAAACACTGAAAATGGTTAATCAAATATAATTAAACCATTGAAATGAATTTATCTCTTCTAATAATTTTTTTTTAATTCAATTACTTTTGCGTGGTTTTTAAGCAATTCCATAAAATGGTGGGCAATAGAATTAGAAAGAGGCAAATTAAGAAAAGTCCAAGGAGAAAAGGGCAAACGTTGTTGAAAACCCCATCAACTTTACGTTACTGTCTGCCTGAAGCTGCAGGGCAACGTTCAGATTTCATGTCCCCCTTTCCCATCTTTGCTTCATCTTTCTCTGAGATATCTACAATTTGTTGGTCAGGGAACTCATTACGTGACCATCTTTTTTTTTTAACAAAAAGAAAGTGAAATATACAAGTCTTTATGCATAAGTAAAAAAACACAAAAATAAATTATAAAAGTATTTTACCATGACTTTTGTTCTTAATTTAATTTTGAATACTTATGTGCTTAATTAGTTACTAAAAGAAATTAACAGGTGTAATAAGAGTTAATTTAGAATGGAGACAAAAGATCTAAGGTTGGTTAGGATTAGTACAGATGTGTCAGTGAAATAGTGGTGTTGCTGTGTAGACTGAAGACACTGAAAGTCAAGACGCCGTGCTTCGTCTATTCACTTTCTCAATCCGAAGTGACGCAACCTATCTCACCCATGCGCCTTCTCTATCACTTCAATTTGACACATTTCTCTGCAATTCTACTAACCATTATTTGGATTTTGATTATTTTTAAATAAATAGATTTTATTATGTACTAAGAAATAACGGATTTCATAATTTAAGTGATTAATTTAAAATAAATATAATAAATATAGAAGTTTGGATAGTTTTAAATTTTGTCCTAAAAAAATATAATAAATTAATATAAGGAATAAAATATTTTATAATAATAAATATTAAAAAATATTTTTTAAAAGGAGATTAAAAAATAATTATTAAAAAATAAATATATAATAAATAATTTTATATACTTTAAATAATAAAATTATCAAATAGAAATAGAATTTACCTTTATTAATAGTTATTAATTTTATTTTTAATGATATTTATATGTACACATTATTAGTATTAAACTGTTAATTAACAAAAAAAACTGTTTTAATATATTTTTCAAAATAATTACTATTGAAGGTAGCAATCTTGTCATGTATTAATAATTTTTTATTGAATAACAATGTAAAAAGTTAAAAATTGTGGAGTCATATTATTTTCTCAAATTTTAATTTTAGTTTTATTTGGTTACTATTAGGTAACTTTTCATTGAGCTTCTTTGAATCAGAACAAGAAGTTAAGAGTTACGGTGTATCCTCCATCCATTTGTAGAAGGATACTAACCAATACTCCACCATTAATTAACAAAATGTATTCCACACCATTGGTGAAAGAGAGAGACATGAATACATAACCCAATTTGATTACCGGAGACTGAGTATATTTGACTTTCAATTAGAAATATTATATAAGTATTTTAACGTACACGACTAAATATAGTATATAATCTTATTTTTAAAGTATAAATTTATTTTTTATATTTTATATTTGAATTATTATTATTTTCACATCATTTTATTAGAATTTAAGAATTAATTTAACTTTATTTATAATTTATAAAATATTTTATTCTTTACAACTCAATTTATTATTAATTTTTAGTTTATATAAAAATTAAAATCACTGTATTTATTATCTATATCCACTTTAATCATATAAAAATCAAACACGTAGAAACAAAAAGACTGTGTCATTATAAACAACAACAATTTTAAGGTTAAATCTTATATGGAAATCGTTCCATTTCCAGAATCTAAACTTGAACTACGAGAAAATAAAATAAAAAATAGAGTAATCAATAAATTTATTTTTTTTCACAGTATGTATTCGTTAATTTGAATCATATCATGTTCCATTTTTTATACTTTTACGATATCTATTTCTGCTTCAAAGAAGTTAAATAAAGTGTGGTAAAATGAATTGATTAATTTGCAGGAGAAGTCAAATATCATTTTCATCAGGAGATAAAAAAAGACCAGGAGAGTCAAAATGGATGATTATGCAGTTTTTTTACAAAAACATTTTCAACATATCATAGTTAAAATTATCTCTTAAATTGTATGATATTATCTTCGAGATACGATATACGTATATCATATTTCAAATTAAATTTTCCGTGGAATATTACAAATAATATAAATATTCTCAAAAAATGTAATCCAATATTAATAGTATAAATAACATATAATATAATGTGTATAAAAGTGAGTTGATTTTGGTTGCTAAAAAACATTCTTTCAACATTTGAAATCACACTTTTCGTACATGTCAAATGAGTAGATTTTTTGTTATTATTCTGATCTTAATAAAAAAATAATTTCAGCCCTGTAAAATTTTAAATCACTATATTTTATCTTTTTTTATTCATTTCAAGGTAGATAACTAACCTTCATTTTAAGGTTCATAAAATAAATTTAAAAATTTCATATGCTCATGTGCTACCAGACACAAAAGTGAGTATGAGATGATTAATTGACCTTCTATATCAAATACAAAAGCACCGAGCAATTAATGAGCGTCACGTGATGATATCGATGATATGAATTCGAATAATGATTTTGTATTTTTGAGAAATGAAATCTAAAGAAAAAATACAAGAAGAACATAATAATAAAAAATAGCTCATTTTATTAGTACTAAGACAAATCTAAGCCAGCTTAAAAAAAAAAAAACCATGTCTAAGCCTTTTAATTTACACTGTGAAAAAGAGTAATAATTTATAAACCAGGACGAGAGATTCATATTATTATTAATTCAAAAATTATTATTTATAATAATTTTTTAAAACTCTTATAAAATTTACTCAAAAGCTATGCTTACCATAATTTTAGATTGTTAACACTGTATTTTTTCACACTAATAGTCATAAAATTAAAGTCTTATTATAAACTTGATTATTTGGTATTTTTTTTTTATGAATTTTATGTTCTGTGTATTGATAGTATGACAATGTAGATAAGTTTTATACCGTCAATTAATAAAAATCCTATTACAAACAATTCATTATTTGTAATTGTAATAAAAATCTAAAAAGTCAAGGTATTGTAGTGTTTATGTATTTTTTTATTGTACAGTTATTTTCATTTTTATGAGTCATTTAACATAAAATGACTTTATTATTCAGTTAATTTAAAATTAATGGGAGAGAATCAATTGGGAATTTCGCATTACAGGAAAGGAATGGTAATATGGTATGGTGTTGGTTCACAAGATTGCATCAAAATGAGGTAATAAAAAATTAGAAACCTAAGATGGTACAATCGATAATAGAATAGCAACGGCAGAATGCAATTACTTGTTACGTACGTCAAACCTCGACACAATCACACAAACAAAACACTGGCGCGATTCGCGGTCCAGCTTCCTCGACTCTCAACCCCGTTTTCCTTCTGCCCCTGTCTCCTCTATTGTTCTGTACCTCTTTTCTTATTCTATTTTCTACATCTTTAACTTATTTTTTCCATTTTGCCAAACTAGATCACTTGAAAAAGACACTCACGTCTTACCAAACTCCATTTTCATATATTAGACGGTAAAAATGATAAAAATGAAAAAATTCACATGATCTTTTCTTTGTATCTGACTATTGATGGTTTAAGCAAGATTTCAATTTCGTGTCAGGTTGATTAGAAAATTAAATTTAAAGATGAGGATCTCACTAAATATGACAAGTTTTTTTTTACAGGAAAGATAATTTATAAGTTGCAAGTGTTCTTTTCCCAATACATCACGGCTATGGTTTCTTAGAAAAAACGTTAAGGTTATGGTATTATAGAAATAATATGTGTAAATATTTTTATTTCACACATTTAATTTATTTTAGTTTGAAGTTGAGAAGTGTTTATTACAAATTAAATCAGTGTTAAGCTTTTCACGAATTTTACTATAGAATTTATTACAAATTAAATCAGTGTTAAGGTTTTCAATAATTTACACTTATTATTGATTAATTGTACATTCAATTAATAGAAAAGACACCTACACAAGATTAATGAAGTAAAAATTTAATAATCAATTAATGCATGGATGACATAAAATAGAGGATGAGTCTTGTATAGTTCAGAGTTTATTAATAAATAAATTTATAGAATTTTAATCAACAAATTAAAGGGTCTATAGCTCAGTGGTAGAGCATTTGACTGCAGATCAAGAGGTCACCGGTTCGAACCCGGTTGGGCCCTTTTAATTTATTATTATTTTTTTCTCACTCGGGTATTCTTGCCAATTTTTTTTGGTATTTTTACGTGGGTGTACTACCTAACACTTAGGTCACTTAGGTTTGATGAATAACAAAACAGTTATCAATGAGAATTATAATTAAAACATTTAAGTCACGGACTGCTCAAATTCAATGCACAGTCTGCAAAATCGCATCCGCCCTCCCTAACTGTCTCTCACCGACATGTACATTTCAAACGCTATGACAAAGCTAGTTAATGCCACCTTGTCACTATTAATTTAAAGAGTACTATAATAATGCCATATTTTTTATGTTTAATCAAGGTCATAAATCATTAGATTCTCTGAGTTAAGGTAAATCCCATCTGTGTTTAATAATATTCATAATTTTACTATTTAAATCTTAACTAACTAGCACAGCATTTAACATCGTGTATAAAATTTATTTTACTAATCATACACTAGAACGAGATATTTATCATAGGATACAATAATTAAACTGTTAGAAATCTTAAGCACGCATGAGTAATATTCTTTTAAGGTATCTCTTGATAAGGTACATAATATTGAATGGATTAAGAAATCATCGTCATCACACCTCCTATTAAAGATATTTCTTTATTGATAGTGAATGTGAAAGACTAGTTCTTTTAGATGTAGATGTAAAAAAATTACATCTCTGAATGAAAAACTTTCTACACATATTTTTAAAAATCAAACTTGTGAACAAATAGTTTCGTAGCTCCATTATAAATGAATATAGGTGAAGAGCATGTGGGTAAGTGGTGCAAGTATGTTGGTAAATTAATATAGTAAGAGGTATTAGCGGGCAATGCGGGTTTTTGTTTCACGTGGGGCCAGTGTGAGTGTGGGATGGTCATGGCATGAGGCACCATGCATCTCTCTCTCTTAAAATAACTAGCCGTCAATTCATTCATTTGGTTTTTTTCCTCTCAAGTCACTCTCTTACATGATATGATATCTCAATTCTCACACACTCACACACTCTCATAACCAAACTCTAACTTCCCTTTTATCTTCTTTTCTTTTTTTATTTTTTTCTTCACAACTCCATTCAGCAATTTCATTCAACCAAAAAGTACTCAGTCAGAAACAAGAAAAAAATAAGTGTTTGGGAAATTTAAGGAAAGGCCCAAAATTTATGTGTTTTATTGTTTGGCCATGTTGTTTGCCGGCGGCAAGAGACTTCTCTATGTGTCTATGGTGATGTTTGTGGTGTTGCAGATGTGGCACACGTGCGAGTTTGTCGGGGCGATTCGTGTGTTACCAGAAAATGCAAACGTGGAATTCAGCCACGGGAATATAGAAAACAGTAAGAGCAAGAAGGATCTGTTGAATAAGTACTTGAGTGGAAGAACTCATCTTGGTCCCAACAACACAACACAAAAGGCTTTTGATGAAAGCAAAAGAAGAGTACCAAGTTGCCCGGATCCTCTCCACAATTAACAAGTAGAATTCCCACCCAATTTTTTTATCTTTTATTTATTTCTATTTTCTTTTTTTCTTTTTTTGGTTTCTCAAGTTTTAAATTTGTTTTGGTTTATACGTGTTCATCCAAAATACCTACGTTTTTCTCGTCATTTTCTATCTGATAATGTAGAATATGAGGGAAAACCGGGGGTATTTTGGTATTATATTAAGAAGATTTTTTTTTCCTTTTATTTTTCCTCGTATCCATGGAGGATCCCGAAAATTAATCGATCATAATCACCAATGTTATGCTTGTATATAGAAGATGTTCAGGAATATTAGTTATATAGTCTATTTTCTGAGGGCTTGAGAAATTAGGGAAACTGGAAAAAAAAAATGGCAGATATGTGCAGTAATAAAACCAGAGATTCATGGCTTCAATCTATACTTCATTATGTTAAAATAATTATTTTCTCTCTTCTTCTCTCGGTGGCATAAACCACAAAACAGCTTCCCCAACTAACAATGGTAAAAGTGTTTGGTGGTAAAATGAAAAGCAATATATAAATGTGTGATTGGCGTAGTGTTTTTAGATTCCAAAAATATATTTTAATAAAAAAAAGTTTAATTTCCGCCAATTGAAATGATGTTCAGTGTAATGTTTTATTATCACAAGTAAAATTTTATTTTACCAAAAATAAGAATTTTTTTATCAAAATCAATTCTTCTGTAAACCATTCTAATTTTAGCTTAAACAATGTACCCTAAATTAATTAATATCTAAAACTACGTACCAGCAAGCAATTTAATTTTTAAAATTAACAGCGTCAATGGCGTTTAAAATAATCACAGTCTAATAATTTGAAGGGTTGAAAAGTTGAAATATTAGTTTGACTAGTACAAATACTGAACTCATTTGTGCCTCATAAAATATAGAAGTTGGAAAAGTTGATCTAGCTTTATTGAAGTTCAGTGCACAGTGTGCATATATTCTGGGTGATGCCACATTTTGCTGCATTTGGTAAGATTTTTATCTTTATTTATTGTTTCTCTCACATGCCTTGTTACTTGTTTGTTGAATTGGGGATTACTGATTTCTCTAATCTTCTCAGCTTTTTAAAAACTTTTATCAAAAGATCTTATTTGGAATCTGATCGATCGGGAGTAACTTTGATCAGAAAATCTGACCCGTTGTTTTTCACAGACTCAAGTTTGGCTTATTCATTTGCAATGCCTGTTCAATAGTCTATTGATTTGTCTGCGTGGTCTGAAAAAGTTGGGTCTTCTTTTATTTTATTTTTGTATTTGTCGTGAAAAGTTAGTTTGACTTGGCCAAATATAAATTAAGAATTAAAATTCACTTCAGCATCGATCCCTCTTACAAAAAGTATTGTAACTTTTGTTAGTTGTTAGTGAGACATGATCATAAGTTATAACAGGTTTCGATATTCGTTGAGGTCGTAAAAATGTGTTTAAGTATTAGTTATAATTATTAATCCCTGTAAATCATATTTGGGAAAAGAAAAATTACATTAACAATGAATTTTTGAAATTCTACAGCTCAAGTCATGTGTAACTGAGGAATAAAAGAGAAATTGATAGTTATAGGTCATAGCACTATGCATTGTTTGGAAATGTGTTTACGACGTGCTTATCTCTATAAAATCACGTCATGTTGAGAGAAAAACACACTTTGAATAGTAGCTTCTAATTTTTTTTCAAAAAAGAAGAAAATAGACTTGATTTTATTGATTCTAAAAGTGTGTCTAAAAACACATTTAAAAGATACATTCCAGTTTGAGTTTGATAAACTTTTTATAATTTTGCTGAAAAAACCTCTCTACTTACAATTTTTCACTGGATATATTCTATATTTGGTATAAATTATATCTCGCATACGTCGATTGATTTGTATAAATAAGAAACTATAGAGTTTATACTAGATAATGTGATGCATTGTAGGACATGTTAACAAATACCACTTCAAGCAAATCATTGAATTGGGCTTGAGAAAAATTTTCGTTCTAAGTTGAATAAATGATATGTGGAGCCGGGTTTTATCAATTATTTTGGAACTTAACCTGAATCTAACCAAAATTTGGTTGTTCAATCTAGTCATCATGTGACACAAGAAAATGACCCAATAAGTATACTATGTTAACAACACACATTCACATTGAGCTTGCGGGAGAATTTATGTTTGAATCTCACATAATACATCTTTGAGCAAAAGCGAATAACTTTCTTAGCTCTAATCAAATAATTATGGAATTCTTAAAAAAAAAATGTGACACAATAATTATTTGACAAAGGGTTTAAATATTACATATAAAATTATCCGTGACATTTAAAAAATATTTCAGAAATATATAAAAATATTATTTATTAATTTTACTAATATTACAACAAATGTTATATCCGGATAAATTATTAGTAAGATGTCAATTCTTATTCACTGAAACAATGGTAAATATTTTTTTTTATTAAAAATTGATAAAAATACATTCAAAACATCAGCTTGCTTCATTAGCTTATATGTATGGACCAGTACTCACTCTAGCTAAAATGCAAGAAGCACTTTACATAATAATTTAAGAGGTTTCTTTTTGCTTAATTTAGTTTCCATCATTTATTGCCGGTACTAAGTTTAATTTAACGTAGAATTGCTATATTCCTGTTAGTTGCAACCGAAATAATTGATCTAAAACCAAGTTGGAAATAACGTAGTATTACAGTTTTTGTTTTTGATTAACGTAGTCCTATTAATTACATTCTTGGAGAATGAGGATCACGTCTATGTACAAACAAGTGTATGGGTATCAAGTTTTGAATTATGATAAGTTCTCCAACGATACAAGTGATAAAACCAAATAAATTATAGTTGGCAAGCATTTTTTTATCTTGAATTATTGGTGGTGGTACAACTTACATATTGTGAGGACAACATTATAATAATAGACTACTCACTTAATAATTCGGTAACATGATTAAACAATTTAATCAACTCGGCCATCTTGTCGAACGAGGAAAATGACCGCATGAAAAATAAAAACAAAACATAAACTTGATTAGACAGCTGAATTTCATTAACGTGAGGAGGGGAAGTAAATATGTAGGCAACAAAAGTTAATATAATAATCTTAAAGTGAAGCTCTAAAGTAATATATTTATCTCTTTATAATTAGTTGTCTTGTAATTATTTATCAAATACTTTTACGGCTTATATCTCACAAGAGTCTAATAAATAAGTAAATTTTGTTCATTTAATCAATTAATGCTACATGGAGTATCTATTTTAGATACGTTTGCATACAGATAATTGATGCAAGAAAGTAAAAAAATACAAAAGAATCTTATAAAAAAAGGTTAGAACAAAATTTTTAAAACGTTCTAATAAAATAAGTGGAAGTTGTACGGTAAAGTTGAAGAAAGATGCCACGTAAGAGTTTGGTTTCAAAATAGTTAAATGTAATTAGGTAGACTTTAGTCCATGGAAACTAGTAATGTATGTTTAGAAGGCTTGCTTCTTTATTTTTTCAATATGTAATCAATCACCTTTCTGTCTCATTCTACCAAAAGTGCCATGAAGACAACCATGCACTATAGAAAAATCCAACATAGAAAAAAAAGTTGATTTGGTTGAATTCAAGGGAATTGATTACTTTTCTTATGTTCCTTTTATAGGAAGAGCTTTTGATTTATGTGTTGGTGGTATGCTGCAAAGCAAAAAACCCAAAGAAGAGAACAAAGGTTTCTCGTATTCTGGTAAATTGGGTGTTTATGAGGGGGACTAGAGGAAGAAACTGAAAATAAATAGCATAGAAATCGATGTAGCAACGCGCCACGTATTTTGCGCCCAAGAGGAGGTTTTAATAAAAGGTGTCAGTGATTCGTAGTCTGCTATTTTGTCTTGTAGCATTTTGGATTTGGAATCAACTTTACCCTCATTCACCATTCTCCTTATAAACACAATTTTAAATTTAAATTTAGCCCATCGATGCATTTTAATTTGCCCAATACCTTGCTTCTAATGAATGACCAATGTTGGGTTTTCAATTTTCATTCGAGATTTTTATTTTTATTTTTTTTATATTGTCTTATTGGTTTTCCTGTTGCTGTTTTAGTCATTATTGTTAGACCAATATTCCTTGCCAAATACACCTCTACATTAATTTGTCTTTGATATGTTTAACCAAATTGAAATGCATCCATGTGAGTGTACTCTACCCTCGTTAATGCTGAATGATGTATATTGAGATTCGGACTACCAAATAGACACACTAAGCTGATTCTGAAATATGATGGGCTAACGCATTAATCGTTATGCCATTCTCATCTTCCTGCTGTGACCACTTTCGCTAAAATCTGCAATCAATTAATATGCCTCAATATTTGCAAGTCATGGAGCATACACTCATACACGAAAGCCAAAACTTAAAAAAGAAGAAATTTTGGGTAACATAATTTTATCTCTTTCAATGAATTTTTTTAACTTAAATTGTTTTTTACCAGTTATACTAGTTGGTTAGCATTGTAAAGTCACTGAATAATGAATTAAAAGTATTTTTAATAAAAAATTATAATATTTTCTTACTAATGTGTTGTTTTTTTTTCAATTTTTAATAAAAAATATTTAGGTTGTTTCGGTAAATAAAAAATTGGCATATCATGATCGTGAGCATAACCCATAAATGCCCAATTGTTGGATCAATTTCTTGGTTCAAGGCCTGGAGAATATAGTTATTTTAATAACATCTATCAATTAATAGATCATTTCACGAAAAAATATAATAATCGGACAATCTCAACAGGAAGATATCTTTGATATTATCGAACAGAGCTCTCATATTTGATATTATCAATAATACCTTGTTGATTTGCCAACAGCCATGAGAATTACCATACAAGCCCAAACCATGAGCAGTGATAAACCGTGGCCCAATTAATGTTCAAAACTCCAGAATTAAATCGGCCCATTTCTTGATTGTCTCGTAAAGAGATGAGAGCTGGCGGATTTAGTTGGGTTGTAGAAATTTTTTTTGGCCCAAAGGAGTAAGAAAAAATAGCTAAAAAATGGCAGTCTCATGCAATGAAATTGCGCTCTTGAGTCGCTTCAGAAAAAAAATAAATTAGAAGGAAAAGAATCTCACTCGGTCCAACTAATCTACTACTAATTCAATTTGTTAATTTAATATAATTTGACAATTACGATTTATTTAATGTGTAACCATTAGTTTCCTAAACTTCTACTAACTAATCTTTTTTAATATTTTAGCTTAAAAATTTAATTTTAATTTACATACAAGTTTTTAACTCAAATTATTATTTACATAAAATTTGTCCCAAAATTAATTAATATAAATCTCTTTTAATCATTTTGTTTGAGTTAAAATATAATTGATTCACGGCGATTAAAACTACTTATTAGGATATTGGTATGCCAAAACTAAATTAAGTAAAATATAATAATGATTTATTTAATTTTGAAAATAAGAGGTAAAGGAGAAATTGATATCAGTGTCAATTTTATTTTTTTAAAGAAAATATGTATGCAAACAAAAGATCAATAATTAACACAAGCGAGAACATATTAAGAACTGAATGGTAATTTGTTTAAAAAATTCATCAAAAGAATTAATTTATACATATAAATAGCATATTTACATTAATATTATTATTTTAAAAATGAATTTTGAAAATAAAAAATCACCCCGAGAGTTTAAATGTTAATGAAGTTTCAGAAAATTCTTTTTCCCTATGAGTTATGTAATAGTTCTCTTACTTAATTTCATTATAAATAAAAGTGTTCATTTCCATAATTTACTTGTATTTTATATAATTTTAAAATTCCACAAGTAAGAAAATAATAAGTAAAAAATGATCAATTATTTTTGCTCATACTTTATATTTTGAGTAAAATGAAACATTCAACAAAGTAATTGAGTCATAAGATGGTGAGTAAGAAAAAATACATTTATATTTAAATTATCATACAAATCTTGATGTAAGTAAAATTTTAACTAAATTGTCAATCATGATAAAATAAGAGTAAATTTCTCTATTTTATCTCATAAGAAATGTTCACTTTTTTTTATATATACAATATTTATTTCTATACTGTATCTGCATGTTCTGTAATAATATATATATATATATATATATAAATAAAGGGTTGTGGCTCCGGGACAATTACCCCCAAAATTTTTGATTTTTTTTTATTTTAATATATATATATATATATATATATTAATAATAATTATATATATTAATAATAAATTAAATATTAATATATATAAATTATATATTAATAGTAAATTTAATATTAATATATATAAATTTATATATATATATATTAACAATAAATTTATATATATATATATATAAATTTATTATTATATATATATATATAAATTTATTATTAATATATATATATATATATATATATAAATTCATTATTATTATTATTAAATATATATTAGTAATAAATTTATATATATTAGTATTAAATATATATTAATAATAAATATATATATAAATAAATAATTAATTTATATATATTTATTTACATATATATAAAAATTAATTTATATATATATGTATTAATTTATATATATAAATTTATTTATATTAATAATAAATTTTAATCTCTCTCAAATTTATTTTAATTTCTGTTAAAAAAAATTATATAATCATTTTAATTTCTGTTTAAAAAAATTATATAATCAGTAAATTATATTCAACCGATTTTAAAAAAATAAAAAAAAATTAAAAAGCCCCTCTCACCCTATTTTTCTGGCTCCGCATGCGCGTATGGATAACATTAAAAATGTTGGTATGTAATAATGCTAGAAGAGAGAAGAGTTAAATGGAATTATGGAAGAGACGACAAGTGGATGAAAAAAATCGAAGAAAAAGGAGCAATGAAATGTGTGTTGTATTGAATGATGTGTATATGAATCCAATATTTTTAAATTAGGTTTTTCGGCCAAGATTCTCACTTCAAGAGATCCAATCAATTCAATTGAAATATTGTTCAAAATCACAGGCCTCTCCAAGTTTCACTCTGTAACAATCTTGTTGAACCCAACAGAACTGATTTAAACAATTAAAATTTCTTAATGGCAATTAGATAGAAAGATCAAATTAAAAAACAAATGCAAACATGAGTTTAAGGGGCTAAATGAAAAGAAATATAGTTTAGAGACTTAAATAAAATTGTCAAATTGTTTACTATACTCGTTAACTTATTTATTTAGAATACTAATTTGGTTATGATACAAGTGTTGTTGATGACGGCTAAGGGCGACTCGGTCATGCAGGAAGTACATAGGGGAAACCGAAAGAAAAGGACCAGTGTGAAGCTTGCTGATTATGTGCTTGGCTAAGGAAAGGGTCATGGGATGAAGCCATAATTTTAGCTGTTTGTTAGGCTTTCTGTTTCGTTCATTTCTACACATTTTTATTTGACTTTGTCTAGGGGATTACCCTATATAAAGTAGGGTACTTGTATTTAGTGATATTCATTCATTGAACCATCAATAGAAAATTTAGCACTTGTGTTGAGTAACTCTGAGTTTATTCTTGCCTTTGATAGTGTCTTCTTGCTATCGTTCTTTGTCTGGAGTGTGCAATAACTCGAAACGTTGCGAAATTGGTACTTAACTGTATCATTTGGTGTTTTCATTGAGAGTATGTCAACATCACCGAGTTCCACCGATCCTATCGCGAAGATGGTCGATCAACTAGCGGAGATCATACGGCGAATGGATGGGTTTGAACATCGTTTTATGATGTATGATAACTCCTTAATTGAAGTTAACCATAAAATTGTCTCAGCCGCCAATTACGGTGCCAGTCAGACAGGAGCTGGTGGTTCGAAGTCTGCTAATCGAACCGGGAAGGGGTCCAGCGGTATACCATCTATGCGTAATACGGAGAAGGAGGTCGAAGGTGGAACCAAGCCGACGAAGATGCGAATCGAACAACCACAGTTCGACGGGAAAGACCCACACGCATGGTTGTTTAAGGCTGAGGAATACTTTGACTATCATCAGATTGCTGCAGATCGAGGGTTGCGATTGGTTTCTCTCATGATGGAGGGTGATGCCGCGTCTTGGTATCAATACCAAAAGAATAACAACCTGCTGCACAGTTGGCACCAATTCATGGAAGAGCTGAAGGAGAGGTTCGATAGTGATTATCGGAAGGATTTTTTTGGTGTACTGTCCAAGTTATACCAGAAAACCACGGTAGTTGCATTCGCACGACTTCGAGGTTTTAAATCGAGTAACAAACGCTACGGAGGAGCAATTGATAGCCATGTGGACCGCGGGTTAAAACCCCCACTCAACCGAGAATTGAGCTCCGGAAGCCGCTAACACTACGCAAGAAGCTTTCGTGTTGTCTCGGAGCTTAGAGGCGTCCATGACGGAAACTTTTGCAGCTTGGCAGTCATCGGGCCGCAAGCCATGGCAGAACCACCCACGCAACACGGGTTTCAGTTCGGGAGGAGGAGCTGCCCATTTCCAGCCCGTAAGCCCACCGGTCGCTGCCACACCGGTATCATCGGTTCCCCCCATACGAAGGTTAACCATGGCGGAAAAGCAAGAAAGGGACGCGAAAGGATTATGTTACAAATGCGACGGAAAGTGGTCTAGGGGACATCGGTGCGACAATGTGTTGCTCATGTTTTTAAATAATGAAGACGAGGACGGAGGGATTGACGACACGCGCCGAGGAAACCGAAAATATCGTCGGTGCAGATATTTCTTCGTTGAATAGCTTAGCGGGGACATCAACTCCACGCTCTTTACGCTGAATGGACTCATCCGGGCATGGTCGTGGAAGTGCTGGTAGATGGCGGATCGTCGCATAACTTTATCCACCCGGCCGTCGTAGAAAAATTGAAACTGGAAGTCGAGACCGTAGCAACGTTCAAAGTTTATGTGGGTAATGGGGAGTCGCTGCAATGTTCGCAATTCTGCCGCAGTGTACCCATCGAGCTACAGCAGCAAACCTTTGGGATTGATCTGTATATTTTGCCTATCCATGGCCCCGACGTGGTGCTGGGGGTACAGTGGCTGAGTTTACTGGGCCGGGTGACGCATGATTACGCGGCACTAACTATGGATTTTATGTGGGAAGGCCGAAGGATTAAGCTGGGAGGAGATCCGGGTACATGTAGGAGCATCACGCTCAACAGTTTGCAAGGGTTATGCGCAAGGGGACAGATAGAGGATGCATTTGAATTATTTTTTCTGGAAACAGGACCAACCGGCAACACCACCCGGGCATTTGATATACCCGCGGAGACACCCACACCGGCGCGAGGTTTTGTTAAAATACCGGACGTGTTTGGTGAACCATGCGCTTACCACCCCGGCGTTTTTACGATCACAGAATTTACCTGAATCCAGGGACGAAGCCCGTCAATGTCAAGCCTTATCGCTATCCGCATTTCCAGAAAACGCAGATTGAGAAGATGGCGAAGGAAATGCTCGATCAAGGCATCATCCGGCCTAGTCGGAGCCCATTTTCATCGCCAATATTATTGGTAAACAAAAAAGATGGGTCATTTCGGTTCTGCGTCGACTACAGAGCCCTGAATGCGGTGACGGTTCCCGATCACTTTCCCATACCAACCGCCGATGAACTGTTTGACGAACTTGGTGTAGCTCGGGTGTTTTCAAAATTGGATTTACGCTCTGGGTATCATCAGATAAGGATGCATGGCCAAGACATCTATCGAACGGCGTTCCGGACGCATGACGGGCATTTCGAATTCTTGGTTATGCCGTTTGGCCTAACGAATGCTCCCTCAACATTTCAGGCATGTATGAAAAAATTGTTTCAGCCATTTCTCCGCAAATTCATTATCGTTTTTTTTTTATGATATCTTAGTGTTCAGCGAGACAATGGAGGAGCACAGGCAACACTTGGAGACAACTTTGGACCTTTTAAGTGCAAACAAATATTTTGTCAAAATGGCTAAGTGCAATTTTTGCAAAGCAGCAGTTGATTATTTAGGCCATGTGGTCACGGAAGGGAGTTTGAGGGTTGATCCAGACAAGGTGCAGTCCATGCTTACTTGGCCGAAGCCCAAGAATGTGAAAGGCCTTTGGGGGTTTTTGGGCTTGACGGGGTACTACCGTCGATTTGTCAAAAACTACGCCTTCATCGCCGCACCACTCACAGACATGTTAAAAGCAGATGGTTTCAGATGGACACCGGAGTCAGAGGCCGCTTTTGACACTTTGAAGGTAGCAATGACAACAGTACCGGTCCTGAAGCTACCGGATTTTTCACAGACCTTCGTGGTGGAGACGGACGTATCGAGTGTGGGAATCGGAGCGGTCTTGATGCAGTCGCAACATCCAATTGCGTTTTTCAACAAGAAATTGGGCATACGGAAACAATCGGAGTCGACGTATCACCGAGAGTTGTACGCCTTGGTTGAAGCGGTGCATAAATGGAGGCAATATCTATTGGGGAGGGAGTTCATCATCAGAACGGATCAACGCTCATTGACTGAGTTGTTTACCCAGGTAATCCAAACGCCGACACAACAATTTTATGTACGGAAGCTCCTTGGATTTCGGTTCAGAGTGGAATACAAAATTGGCACCTCCAATCGAGTGGCCGACGCACTAAGTCGGCGGGAAGAGGAAGATGAGCCACCGCAGTTAATGCCAATGATATGCCAGCCCCCACCACTGTTCTTGGATGCTCTTTTAGAGGAGAACCGTAATCTGGAGGATTTGAAGGCCCTGCACCAAGCCGCATTGGAGAAGAAGCTCGCTGCACCTTTTTCGGTTTCTCACGGACTACTATATTACAACCATCGGCTTGTTTTGAGTGGGCAATCAGCGCTGAAAGAAGAATTGCTACGGGAATGTCATTCCGCCCCATCGGCCGGGCATCCGGGAGTTGAACGGACATTCCGCCGTTTGGTGTCGTCCTTCTACTGGCCCAAGATGCGCGAAGACGTCCGACAATTTGTTGCAGCTTGTACGGTGTGCCAGACCACCAAGTATAGCACCCAACCGCCGGCCGGACTGTTGCAACCGCTTCCTGTCCCATGAATGGTGTGGGACCAAGTTTCGCTCGACTTTATTGTCGGCTTACCACCATCTCGTGGATACACGACAATCCTCGTCGTCGTTGATAGGCTGACTAAATTCACTCATCTGGGAGCTTTACCACCGGCATTTGACGCACCAAGGTGGCGGCCCTGTTCTTAGAGATTGTTGTGAAGCTTCATGGATTTCCCACGGCCATTGTGTCAGACCGAGACCTGATTTTCTTAAGCCGGATATGGACAGAACTTATGAAAAATAATGGCACCACACTGAAGCGGAGCATAGCGTACCACCCGCAGACCGACGGCCAAACCGAAGTTACAAATCGGTGTGTGGAACAATACTTGAGGGCTTATACACACGACAGACCACGACGATGGGTTCATTTTCTACCATGGGCAGAATACGCTCTTAATACCTCTTATCATGAAGCTTTGAAGATGTCGCCATTTGAGGCGCTATATGGACGCCCACCTCCGAGCATTGTCCCGTACCAGGTAGGCTCTAGCAAAGTTGCCACAGTGGATGCCCTGTTGATGGATCGTGATATATTGCTCAAGCAGTTGCGAGAGAATCTCCTGCGCGCTCAAACTCGAATGAAGGAAGTTGCAAATCGCAAACGTCGAGACGAAGAATTTCAGATAGGTGATAAGGTCTTGCTCAAGCTGCAACCGTACCGCCAAGTCTCAGTACACCGTCCAAAGTCATTCAAGTTGGCGCCACGCTATTACGGACCATTTGTGGTATTAGAGAAAATTGGGGCTGTTGCCTACAGGTTAGATTTACCTCCTGGGGCGCGCATCCACAACGTTTTTCATATCTCTCTACTGCGTCGATTTGTTGAAGGTAGCAGCACTGTTCAGCCCGTTGAGTGGCCTAAGGAGTTTGTTGATAATCGGCCACGAGTTCATCCAGTTGCAGTCCTGAAGAAACGCACTGTGATCATAGACAGAGTGCCGGAGGAAGAATGGCTGGTGGTTTGGGATGATGGTTCTGAGGATTCAGCAACGTGGAAAACAGTTTCAAGCATCCGACAACAGTTCCCTACTTCCCGCCTTGAGGACAAGTCGAATTTCAACGGGGGAGTGATTGATACAGGTGTTGTTGATGACGTGGCTACGGGCGACTCAGTCATGCAGGAAGTACGTAGGGGAAACCGAAAGAAAAGGACCAGTGTGAAGCTTGCTGATTACGTGCGTGGCTAAGGAAATGGTCATGGGATGAAGCCATAATTTTAGCTGTTTGTTAGGCTTTCTGTTTCGTTCATTTCTGCACATTTTTATTTGACTTTGTCTAGGGGATTACCCTATATAAAGTAGGGTACTTGTATTCAGTGATATTCATTCATTGAACCATCAATAGAAAATTCAGCACTTGTGTTGAACAACTCTGAGTTTATTCTTGCCTTTGATAATGTCTTTTTGCTATCTTTCTTTGCCTGGAGTGTGCAACAACTCGAAACGTTGCGAAATTGATACTTAACTGTATCAGGTTAGATTAAAGTTTAGTTTGATTTAAAATATTTTTAACGCCTTTAATTAAATACAATGGTGAAATAATCAACAATGACTTTTAATACTTTATTCATGTTGCTTTGTTTCCTTGAAGCACAGTGAATGAAAGTTATAAGTTTAGTGAATAAAATATATATTACCAAATTAATAAAGTGAAAGTTGTATTTAAACTTATATTGAAATTATCTTTGGACATTTTAAGCATAAAAAGATATGTAAAAGAAGGTAAAGAGAGAGAGATAGTTATGCAGTGCAAATCAACTCATTACAATCTATTATTTACAGTGATTTTGTTCAATTTAATAACATAATTTCTAAAATTTTTATAAAATTTAAAACCATATAACATGTAATTGTTAATCATATATAATAGATGAATATCTGCAATACTAGAAAGAAAATCATGGACAAATATTTTTCCAACATAATCACTCTCTAAGGAAAGTAATTAAGTCAGATTTGATCTCGGAGAAAATGGAAATTGGGACAAGGAAAAGTGTCCCTCATTTGAAGGAGTTTTCATTTTCGTATTACTATCTTCAAAAAAAAAAAAAAAAAAAAAAAAAAGTAAAACAAAAAGAAAAACCTTGACTATTACACACATGTTTGACCACTCTTTGGATCCTCACCGTTAACTTTTACACGACTTTTTCCTGTACATTTTAATCCATATGTTATGTAAGACATTACATTCATTCATGTAATGTATTCCGAATCCAAAAATCCATCTCCCATAAAAACGATTCTACTTGTAAGTCACTTTTACATGCAAAGCTATGACGAAATCCAATAGAACCAAATATTTTGACCTAACCATATATGCACACGCTAAACAAATCACGTACATTAATTAAAATAAGTTCAAGATCATGTAATAGATTTCAAGATCTTTTCCCTCACATTGACCAATGTGTTAATAAATACCTTGAATAGCCAACTCTATTTCTCAGGAACAAATCGTATACAAAATCCAGAGACTATACACCATGAAATTAAGTTGTAATGGGTGTCGTATACTTCGCAAAGGTTGCAGTGAAAATTGCATCATTAAGCCTTGCCTTGAGTGGATTAACTCTGCTGAGTCCCAAGCCAATGCCACACTCTTCCTTTCAAAATATTATGGTCGTACAGGCTTTCTCAACCTCATCACTGCTGCCCCTCCACATCTTAGTCCAGGTCCTATATCCTATTCTTTTTACTTATTATTATCTGTGATAAGTTACTCATTTATAAATTATCTATGCATGTGTAAGGATAATAACGTACTTACAATTCAAACATTCATTGAAAGACTAATTAATTTTCTTTTTTATCATTTTCATTATCAGCTGTATTCAAGTCATTGTTGTACGAGGCATGTGGGAGACTAGTGAATCCCACTTATGGGTCAATGGGCTTGTTTTGGACTGGGGAGTGGGCCCAATGCGAAGCTGCAGTTGATGCAGTGCTGAGTGGGTCTATAATTGATGGCATAACACCTTACGATTGGCATAGCTCCAGGACATTCGGTGATAACCATGTTCTCTCAACTTGTGATATACGTCATGTGTCAAAGAGGACCAATATGAATGATGTGAGAGGTAGAATTGGGTTCAAGAGAATGAGGCAAGTTGTCAGACCCGAACCACAAGTGGGTTCAATGGACTCAGCTTTGTTGTGGTGGAAACCTAAGGGGGAGAGTGAAAACACGGAACCAGTGAAGGATTCATCAACAGAACAGGACAAATTGAACCAAGTTGGTAAAACCGAGTTAAACTTAGACCTCACCCTCGGCTTTCGTTGCCAATCAACTTGTACCAAGAATTGACAACCTTTAATCACTAAGTCCAATATTTTTTTTCATCACATCAACAACAATAATCAACATATTAGCCATGTGTGGAGGAGTATTATTAGTCTCTCTCTGTTTTTTTTTTTAACATAATATAAGTCATATTTCAAAATTCAAAGCCATCGACATATTCTTAGAAAAAACATATTAGAGTGTTTAGAAAAATTAAAATTAGTTTGAATAAATTATCGTTTTAGTCTATGGAAATATATGAGTTGGACAATTTAGTTCTTAAAAGATGAAAAATAGTAAAATAATCTTAGAGAGTATATTATATTTATTATTTAAATCTTAAAATACATATACATCTTTATTTTAGTCCATAAATTATATTATTTATTATCATTCTGATTTATAATTGAAGTGATCAAAATGAAAATATATAATTAAAATAATAATAAGTATCTTTCTCAATATTTCTATTATTTTTCATGTGAGATTATATTACTGGATCTTTACACTTTTAAATACTAAAATAATAACTTACTCAATTATTTATCTTTTATTAATTACTTATCAAATGTTTAACTATACACACCACAATATATATATATATATATATATATATATATATATATATATATATATATATTCAGAAACATATTTTTGGAAGCTGGCGTAAAGTTCCGAAAATTTTTATAACCGATAAAAGAATATTCATAAATTTGTAAAAAAATATTTATCGGTTATAGAAATTTCCGGATCTTCATTTTCTTATTGACATTTTTTTTTTAAAAAATTTAACAAAAATCAATCAACACATTAACATTTTTCCACAGAATTACTTGACCTTCGAATATTAAACCAAAAAATATATAGTAAAATCAGGTGGGAATAAAATGTGACATTAATACATTAGACAAATATATACACGCAGATAAAAATTTTATATATCAAAATATTTTAATATTTACATAAAATCATTAGTACGTAAGAATAATAAAAAATAATAATATTAAATATAAAATATTAACTAAATAAATATATATTTTATCGTAGTTTTTTTTTTTTTTTAACAAGGTGACGTTACCATACACATGGAAAAGATCATACAAATGTAAGAAAAAGAACTTGTTGTCACATATTCCAGGCATTAACTATTAATATTTTCTTTTGATTTTATTTAAATTTGATACTTTTTAATAAATTTTTTAATGTATTACTTTTCAACATAAGATATATTTTTTGATTCATAAATTCCATTTTAAATGTTTTGAATTAAATTGGATTTTTTTAAAAATTTGATATTTTTCAACAAATTTTTTTTTAATGTAAGATACATTTTTATTTTATAAATTCGATTTTAAAAATTTTGAATTAAATTGAAAAATAAAAAAATTTAAACCAAATTCAATCAATAAACTTTGATTTCATGACTGTCAGTAATTATACGATAAATCATAATTTTCTTGAACATATATTATTTGTTATGAATTGAAATGTTTTATTTTATATATTTGAGTTTAATGACACATTACTATTAATATGAGTAATTTAAAATAAAAAAAAAATTCCCAACAAGGCGGGATTTGACTGGTTATTATATACTCTTTTAGTAATCATATTTTACTATGTAACTATCAATTGAAAAGTAAATTTTAAGTTAAAAAAGTGAAAAACACTCCAGAACTTTTAAAGGACTTTTTTTTTTTCCTTTTTACTTTAACTTTTCTTTATCATGAATTTATTACTTTAACTTGAAATAAATATGAATTTTAAAATATGAAAATTTTTGGCCAAACACAACTCCGAAAATCGAGAACATGGTTTACATATGTGGCAATCTTAATGCATACAACTTAAACTACAGAGTGATATTTTTGAAATATTGTCTTTTCTTAAAGCCCCACCAATAAATTGATATATGACAAGGCCATTAAGCATGTTTTGCAATAAAAAGAAATTAATAACAATGAGGGAAATAAACTCTAAATACATCTCCTAGCATTGTAGGAGTGGCAAGGAAATCTGAATAAGAATCAGAATTAGACAAAATGCTATTACAATCAAGAGGTGGACCATGTTTTGCAAGAGCATGTGCCCATGAGCAAGAGGAAAGAAACAAACATAGATACGGATGATTATCTTATTTATTATGTACTTGGGAAGATGTAGTATATAAAAATCAGAAAAATATTTTGTAGGAAAAATTGTAATCTAAAAAGATTTAGAAAAATATCATCTCTATCTTCTGAAAATGATTGAAGGACAGCTAGATTCGAAAACTTCCAAACTTTTAATTAAATGGGACAAGTGAATTAATTTTGTGTGTAATAATATATGTACACAAATATTAAATATTAAATGATATACTTATAAATATTGGAGAATTAATTAATCATGAAAAGATGATTTTTTATTTATTTTTTTTTTATCATCGTTAACCCATTGATTTGCCACCATAAATGTGTTGAAAATGTAGCTCGAAACAAGACATAACCTGAAGGAGAGAAGTTTGTCCTCACTTCCCAAATTCGTGTCCAATTTTGAGATATTATTACATACATCATATAAATATATCGTGAGATATGATACAAATTAATATCAGATTTGATTTGTATTCATGTAAATAACTTTTTTTTAGGATATTTATTATACACTATGTAATTAGATTATAATTATATCTTTATAATTAGTTGCACTCTGTCCTAATTTTTTATTTAGCTTCATTTTTTTTAATCATAGAAATTAAATATAAGTGTGAAAAAATTTATAGAAATTCACGCGATCATACACGACTAACTTTATTAGATCGCTTGAGAAACATTCATGTATCATATGTAAAGTCTCATCAATTAGAAATATACATTTTATCAGACTTTATCCCTGGTCTTAAATTTAATTATATAAATGGAATAACTACTATTCTTGTTGGAAAGTTAAGAAAAATAAATTTTCAATATATTTTGAAAAATATATTCTACACTATTAAAAGACTCTAATATAATTTTCCCCCCTTGAGTTTCAAATATTTTGAACTGGCCTTGATTAAAGTATTTTAAATATTTTTTAAATTGGATAAATAAAGTTCACTCACGCGTAACTCAAATTGTAAAATATAACTTCGTAACTTCAAATTTTGGTTTGATTCTTTCGTCCCGGTACCTTTGTAACATTAAAAATTAACTAAAATTATACAAGATTGCTAACATCGATTTTATAACTTTTTTTGTTACAAGAGTTAAGGTAAAACTCTATACAAATTGAAAAACTCTGACGTAAATTAAAAAAGGAAAAATCTCGTTGGCATAGGTATACACGACTAAAATTCTTACACTATTTATTGACCACTTGATTAGAAAGTTGGACCGTTTCATTAACTTAACAAAATTGTTATGTACAAGGATACGAGGAAATTAATAAAATGAAAACCCATATAGTACCTGGCAAAAATATAATATTTAATTAGCAAATAAATACTATCAAAACTTTAGTGGTAGAACAATAATTAAAATGGTAGGTCTTATTTATTTAGCAAAGGAAATGGTGGTGCTGCAAATGAAGCCCTTTTCACAAACCTCCCCTTCATTCTAGGTCTCTTCTCTGCATTCAATTTCCTAACCTCGTACCTTATTTTCTTCGAGAACAACCTCGTTCGACGTTTTTCTCTGTACCTTGACACCCTTGCCTCTCTGCCACCGTCTATTATTACTGGATGAATCCCAAAACCACCCAATTCACCATATGGATGATGAAGAACCGTTCCAAAAGTTCCCTGCTTAGAAACAGCACAAAACTACTTTAGTCATACAAACATGGCCTATATAATTTGGTTAATTTAAGGACAAAACTTACACCAACTATGGTAGGTGATTCTTAATCAAACACAAAAGTTTATTTTGGCATCTATGCGATAAAAAGTTATCCTATATTTGGTATGAATTCGGAGAGAGAAAGAAAGAAAAAGTTTGAAATTTAAAAGTCAAAATTTCTTTTCCTTATTTTTCTTTTTGTTTAATTATAAAATTTCTTCAACTAAAAATACTTGTAAAATTTTGGGAAATGTTATGTGTATACTTTAAATCTCATCTTCACCTAAAGAGAAATATTTGGCTTTTTCTTTGGAAAAAGAAAAAGTCAGCTAAAGAGTGATAAATGTAACAGAGGATACGATAAAAAAAAAATAGTATCAGATAAGTATTTACAATATTTAATTTGCTCATATGTCAATGTTCTAAAAGTTCCCAATACTTTTGTACTTTCCACTTTGTATTTAATTAAACTATTATGTCAGTTGGACCAAATAACAATGTTGAGGAAAGTAAACTATAATTGAAACGCCAACAAAAGCAACTAATAACGAATTTAGCAGATTGGTAGCAACTTATAAAATAATGGAGACATGAAAGTTGAGAATTAATACCATGCATTCATGCCAACACTGATCAGGGTCCAAATTTGGTTTGTCAGCAGTAGTCCACGGAGACTTATCGCTAGCCCAGGCAACGATTACTGCCTCATAATCTAGCTGCAACGATATCTTGTTCCTCTTTGCATCATCATTCTCAATGAGATCTTCACCATTCCCCTTATCTTCTCCCATATCAAAATCACCAATCTTCTCTTTCACCTCTTCACACATTTCATAATCAAAGCTCAACTCAAACGATTCATCTCTTCCCATCATCATCTCCATTTGAGGACTCTCTTCCTTTTCCAGTTTCACCTTCCCACTACCCACCGAACACTCTTCTTTTGCATCAATAAGTCCCAATTGTTCCATCCCTATACACTCGTTGTCAAGTTCCCTACCCAATAAGTTCTCAACATCAGCAGCAAACTCAGCAAGTTCTGCATCAGTAGGAAGCATTCCATGCAAGTTTTCCATCTCATAAGCATTGCTATGAATCCCTTTGTTTTCAACTTCAGCATCAGCAAGAGATGGGAATACTCTTTGGTCAGTTGAAGTGACAGAAGAAGGAGAACTATTAGTCCCACATAGTTCAGCCACAAAAGGGTCGAATATTGGGACCCTATAAAGTAGCTGCTCCTCGCTCTCGTCATGGGAATTCACTTCCTCCGAACCCACTTCAGGGACTCGGTGGAAGGGATTGTTGTGATTACGCGTTGTTGGAGAGAGTTTCCCATGTCTCGGCGTTCTAGCTTTTTTTGTATGCCACGTCGGAGGTTGTTGTTGTAGTTCATCAGTGGACTTAAGCGACGCCGTTTTCAAGCGAACTCTTTCGTGTCTACGAGCCAAAGGATTGGCCGAGTGAACCGAAGAGTCGCAAGATTGACACAGAAAAGCATCGTCGGCAGCACAATACCAACGTGCTCGTTTGGTTATGCAGCTGTCACATGCTCTTGCTGTTTTGCCACCAACCGCGTTCGCCGCGTTTTTCGCTGAACAACTCATCACTCTAAAACAAAATTTGAAGCCAGTACCCAAAGGGAGTTTGTTGCTTTACAGTGTGATAATTTAAGTTGAGAGAGCACACAAAATTCAGTGTTGTTTTAGATGAAAAAGTTTGGGTGAGGAAAAGGGGTTGTTGTTGTTGTTAGCGTGACCCACAAGAGGCGCTTTTGCAGTCCATTTAACAGGGAGAGATTGTTTGGTATTGCACTTTTGGGACCTTGGACAATGAAAGGGATTGAACTTTGGGGGCCACAAGAGAAGGGCCTTATCTATTTTTTGATTGGTGCAACTTAGAAAGTTCATCCTAATCTCTGCTTCCTCATTGGGTAGATCTCTAATCAAAGGGATTTCACGTGGTGACCCACTTTCTCTGTGGATGAGCATGGGCTTTTTAAATTTTAGTCCCATATCAGCAAGAAAAAAACTCGCTAGAAATATCGAGTGAGACCAATTTGGCAGTTGGTGTCACTTGAGCGTCATAGTTGGGTTAGGAGTGCATGACTTTTGTTCTGCGGTCCCTCTGATCGGGTTTCTCTTTCTCTTCCCATTCACTTTTGTGGCTTTTTACCAATTATTTCTGCTTCGGCTTAGTGTGACAGTGTAACCAATGGAACCTTGCCAGCTATATTAGCCCTAACTTCAATTTGTCTACATCTTATTGCAGAGTATGTATGACTTGGATCCCAGCATATTGGATAATAGGGTTACCATCCATTTCCATTTCTCTCTAAACAATCGCAAGTTTGTAGATTAGGCCATTAGGATGCGTAATCCATCAATAGAGACACAATCCAGTAAACATAATCTTGTTTTTACCCAGTTAGGCAGAAATCAGACAAATTAAGATGCACCAGTTTTTTATTCACAAAAATTGTTAACTGAACACCTGTTTTTTAAAATAAGTTCTAGACAATAAAATTTTTAAATCCAACTGAAATACTCTTTTTTTCTTAATCAGTACAGCATTTGCTTTGCTTTTTATCATGTGCTCTTATTTAATATGACTTATAAGATTAAGATTTTTGGTAGATACTAAAAACTATAATTAATATTTTAGAATTTATAAAAAAAAGTACTATTTAATGTTTTAATCTTTTATATTAATTTAATTTACTCTTATCAATATTTTTATTTTTTATTATAAAATAAATAATAAAAGATATAATAAAAAATTATATTTATTGTTTTATTACTTTTATAAAACAATAAACAATTAAATTTTTTTTTCTAAAACATCATGTAATATAAATCGGATAGAGAATACACCAGTGAAAATGTAGTTTTAAATTAAAATCTTATTTAAACTAACAACCAAAATTGATCTAGTTAGTAATGAACAATTTCATATCTTATAAAATTGTTATTTTTTTAAAAAAATCTTGGACCTATCTTAAAACTAATTAACAAGTCTTTAGATTTAATTCACTTAAACATTTGTTTATAAAAGGATATTTAAATTTACTTGGGTAACTCTAATAGTGAAATAGACTTCTACATTAAGCGTGTATACAATTTTTTAATTTTTTTATAAACTCTATATCGTGAAAAATATTTACTTATGATGAGTATTGTTATATTAGTTGTAATGTTTAAAATTGTGGTTAGAAAAAACAGGAAAAAAATCAAAGGTTGCAGTCAAATGTGGTTCACATGATCCTCCCCATATAGAAGCGGTTTGTTTGGAAAGAATGACACAAAAAGGAAAGTTCTCGTTATGGATAAAACGGGAAACCTAGGTCAAGAAAAGATGCATTCAGTTAAACGCTGACAAAGCATCACAGCTATGATTACTTGATAAGATGGAATCAGATTAGAGAAATCTTAACATTATCGTTTTCAAAAGGATTTATCCATCTTACGAAATAAGACCATAACAGGGATTTGAGTCTAGATGAAATGATTAATTTTTATAATATAATAAATTAAGGTTCAAATTTATATTCCGAAACATATTCACATCTAGTACTTAATATATTTTAAATAATAACATAAATTAAATAATATAAAAACGCATGAATCATTAGGACTCAACTCTGTAGTGAAAATTGAAATTTATATATACAAAATTTAAGTTAAAATTTTATTGTTGTATTTGTTTTTTTTTTTATTACAGTTTTAATGTTGTAATTGATAATCGGTAAAAAGTGTGATAGTTGCATTGTTGATAAACATAATATTATTATGATTCATATACCATTTAATTAAAAAACACAAATCAGAGTTATCTATATCCTAACTAGTGATAGTTGTCGTTGTCATTCCATGGAAACAAATGTAAAAGAGTATATGATAAATATTATTGCATGATGTCATGGTGAAAATATTCATGAAAGACACAGAAAAACGAACGGACGTAATTATATATAGTGACATGGAAGCTAATATAGATAAGGATTTGGCTATACATGATTAAAATTAATGTTCAACAAGTGAATATGGATATCATAGTAATATGGAGAGTGGATACTTGTGAATTCTCATAATAGCTCCAAAGTTAAAATCTAGCCTCAGAAGCAAAATTTGGCAACCATATATGGAGGACTTGTCTTGGGGAGACATATTCCTCTACGTGATAAGGACAATACCTATTGCGTCTTATTCCTTTTTCTTCCATTTCACATGTCAATTTGGAATCTTATTCTGTGGGATACTTATTGCCCAAATCGATAGGTTAAAACATAAACTAAATACTTTCTGAATTCTTTTTATTATGTTTTCATTCTTTTTGATATAAAATGTTTGATAAATGTAAAATTATCTCTTACAAAAAATTTATTATATTTTCTTAATCAGCGCAGTTATTGACATTTTATTATGTATGCAATGCATGCGGCAGTTTAATTATGCAATATTTCACGCTGTTCTATCAGCAATTATCGAAATTACTTCATTGACAATACTTGGAAACTTTGACAGCATTAATAACAATGCACAAATTTAACGGTGGCCCTCGTATTCAATTATTGCCCAACGAATTTGTATATTAATTCATTGGACCGTTTTCATTTTTCGCTTTAACAATTTCAAAAAAATCTATTTTGTAGCTACTAGAGATAGTTGGAGAGAGAGAGCCTATTTTGTAGCTACTAGAGATAGTTGGAGAGAGAGAGCCTATTTTGTAGCTACTACAGATAGTTGGAGAGAGAGAGAGAGAGAGTGGGGAGGAAGATATTTGAAATTTCATATTTTGGAAAATGTCAATTTTATATTTTAAAATTAAAAGGTTATATAATACTTATAAACATGAATGAAATTATACTCAAGTTTGTTAAGTTCGTAAAGATAAAAAATACATGAGGATCTTAAATTTTAATAGTGTAAAAAATAAATGATTATTATTTAATATATTATAAGACCAAACTCTTACCGATGACTAAATGAAGTTATTAGATAAGAACTTAGTTTGATCATTACATTATAAGTATAAAAATAGATGATTATTATTTAATATTATGACTATTTAATGATATTAAATGTTTAGTTTAAAATTTTCTTTTGTCTATCTAAAAAAGGCTAGATTAAAGTATAAGGTATTTACTTATTTTTTTATTAAAATTTTTATTAGTTGTAATTAGACATCTAATTTGTGAAAGGATAGTATTTACATGCACTCTTCTATCAAACGAATTAATTCAAGAATTTGACTTTAACAACTAATTCAAGATCTTTATTTACATACGAATCAGATATTGAAGATTTGAAAAAAAATAAATATTATGATAAAATTTAAATTCTTAAAAGTTATTTTCTACATTTTAATATGTTTCTTTCTTTTACTTAATTATAAAATTACTCATTCTAAAAATATTAAACTCAGAAAATTAGACTTACTCTTAATATCTGTCGCCTGAAAAATTTAAATCTAATGAATACTTATTATAGTCTTAAGAAACTACATTAAAAAAAATACTTCTATTAGTTTGAAGAGATTGATGATTCAAATAAAAATATTTGAATATTGTGATGGAATTTGTAATTATAAAGAACTAGACGTAATAATCTTACAATAAGATGAAATAATATAAAAATATATGGTTTGTGTTTATATTGTTTCATTTCTAATCAAATGAATAAAATTCCTTTATAGAAATATATCGTGTTTGTGTTGATATTGTTTCATTTATGACCAAACCTATAAAATTTCTTTATAAAAGTTCTTTTATAAAAATTAATCTAATAAGAATTTCATAAATACAACGTATGCTGTATTGCAAGTGTTCTTGTTTAAAAAGAGCTTGAATATTTTTTCAACACACAATTTAATTTAATTTTTATAAAGTTTATTCATTATTTTAATTTTAATTTTAAAATTTATTAAATTATTGCTCAAAAATAAAAATTTTCTCTTCTAATTATTTCTGTTTAAAATTACATCCAGACATATCCTAACAAATATTCAATTTTATAACTAACAAGACGCAATTACGAGTGAGTTATAACTTGTGCCTTTTCATATAATAGGAATTTGATATTTAGTTATGTACATGGAATAATATTTATGAATAATAGAATCATTCTTTAATTGATATTACATTGCATACTATGCTTATCACTTTAACCAAATATAGTAATATACTGTACGATCGTTGAAACACATCTCATTCAAATATTAACTTTAAAATCAGGTGCCACTTATTTTTACATGTTTTCCTCCAAAATTATTCTTCCTTAACATTGTTTTTGTTTAAATTATTCAATTAATTCATCTCTTTATCATCAATAGTTATTAGTGATATATGGGAAAAGGTTCGAATTATTCATTGCTTCGCAATCATTTGAATTCAGAAGAATGTCGTTACTCGTTGTATCTTGGCAAAATTGGTGGAATCCCCCTCCCCCTTTTAAATTAGTGCGTATTTCTGATTTGGGTTTGTTTATTTTAGAATTTAGTAAAAAATTTGATATTTATGTAAAAATAATAATTTGTGGGAGTTGTAGTCCATAATAATTTATCCAGCCTAAATATAATTATTTCTTATTAAAAAAATGTATGCTCTTTGTCAAAACAAATGTTTTTTTTTCTTTTTAAGTTTAAAAATTATTGAATTTAATTTTGCCTTAAATAAACAATTAGATAATTAAACTTGGTATTTAAGAACTAATAATTGCATAATTAAAATTTTATCTCTTAGATTTTTTCGGCAAAAAATAGAAAAACCCAATAAATATGATGAGACCACATGTCTACATACTCCTTGAGTCTTTCTTTCTTAATCCAGTAGCTAGAGAGGATCTTGACTCTTATATAAACACTTATGCTGGACCCTTGTTAATACTTAATATTTATTTTGATAGTATTACTTATTTATTTAATTTTTTGTTTTATTTTAAATTACTAATAATAAAATAAATTGGAAGGAAAACTTAGGTGTTTATTAGATTGAATTGATTTGATCAAATCGTATCTAAAATCAAATTAATTAAGTTAGTGCAAGTTGACCCAGCCAATACGTTCCTTTCATGAAAGTTTAAATCAAATCAAATAATTTTTACTCATTTTTTTAACCTGAACCAATTCGATAATCTAATTAATTATTTTTTAAAATTTAGATTAATAATTTTAGATTTCGGTATTATGTTTCATATATATTTTTGTATTTTATTTTTTTCTTTATTCAAATTTTATTTTCTTATCATCTTACCTGATGCTACCAGTGTTCTGGATAGTTGCAAACATTAAATTATTTCACTAATCCGTTATATGCATAATGGGTTATTGTTATAATTTATTATAGTTAGAATCAGTTCTTGTTTTTAAAAAATTTCTGAAAAGAAATTTGAAAATGATTTTGTACATAGTAAATGATGAAAAAAGTATATTAGGGAGAGAAAAAAGGGTTGTTGGAAAAGTTGAGGATAATTTGGAATTATCTTTTTAGTTTTAGGAGAAAAAAATTGTTGAAAAATAATAACAAAGTTTAATTTTCAGATGTGACATATGATCTTATTCTTAAAAAAAAAAATAATTAAACTGATTGTCCAAACTCTAAACCCAAACCAATGTATCCCAACACCTATAGAAAAAAGAGAAAAGCAAAAACCGTGGGCTCAATCTATTTGTCTGAACCATAATACGTGGTCCAATGTCACGCAACAACCCACAATTCAAAACTCGAGGCCTGTTCCAACTTTTACAGATCCGTTTAGACTAATATAAAACCAGGCCATAACTTATTCATTAATTAATCAATCTCACAAAAAGCATTTTGTTAAACATTTCTCAAAGTACTTATAGATAGGAAAATATAATGACATTTTTCAATGTTTTTCTCAAGTACATCATTCTTCAATGTTTTGCAGCTTTCATATTTTAGTCATTGAAGTTGAGGATATTTTTTTCAGTGGAATGCCCAAATTTTATGGATTCATTCTATAAAGTCACACTGGGTGGAATTTATGTAAACATAATTAATTATCTCTCACTTTTTTCTCCTCGCAGCTTTTGCTTTTTCTCTTATAGCTAGTAACTCTGGTGTTGGTTCTCTCCAGGACTAGACTTTTTTATCCCCAAGTCATTTTGACCATGGCAGTAATAAATGATGATGAGTTAATGACAAAAAAGTTGATCACAACATTAATGCAATCTAGAACTCCATAGTAGTACTTCATTTTGTCGTAACTATCAAACGCCACTTTTCATGTCTTTTTCAACCATTAGTAATTTGGAAGCGGCCAGTGACTATTAAACATTCTTTACCTATGTGGTAGTTTCCGTGAAAATTTATGCCATGTTTCACTCCTTGTTAACGTGTTAATAATAAGGAAAAATATTAACCGGGTTGAATCTGGGGTGAATTGGATTAGTTTGTGAGTTATCCGCTTGGCTAAATAATTTAGAAATTTACGACTCACAGTATTATTAATCATTTTATTTGATTTTAAATAAAAATTTTTATATAATTATTGTGAATGATGTTTATTAATTATAATAACTAATTAATTAAAGATATTTTATAGATTAATTAAATTTTTTAATAAATTTTTATTTTTAATTAAATTTGATGAGTGGGGTCTACTCATTTAACCTACTAACCAATAGTAGGATAAGTAAGATAAGTATAATAGAGATTCCCCAATAAAACAAGTGAGATAAGTAAAACAGAGACTCATCAATAGATGAATTGAGTTGAATTAACTCATTTATTTGATGGGTTATACTGTACTATATCAGAATGATTGTTTTAACAACTTGACATCATCTATCAGTATGACAAACAACTAAAACTTTTAGAAACAATTTATAATCAATACATGGAATGAGAAAATCTGTTATTTTTTTAAAAAATATTAACCATGAAATTTTATTGAAAATATGATAATACAATCCAAAATATCAAACACTCATCAATATTTATTATAACATTATTTTTTTGTTTTGTTTTTACATGATATGCTCTGTAACATAGGCGTGTATTAATATTTTTCATTGTATTGAGTATCTGACTTTTTTATCAGATATGCCATACCTCCTCTCTTTATGTTTATAGATAATAAGGTGTGACATATTAATGGAGCCCTCTCTAACCTAAAAACAAAAAAACTGAGCCAGTTGCTGGCCTCTTTTATGAATATTATTTACTTGGCTGAAAAGGACTTGAGGATAGTGTCTGACATACTTTGTAATAACTGCACTACCCAAAAAATACTTCATAATAACTGCTGAGTGAAGAGCTAGCCACAAGGAAAGTCCTGAGAAAGTTATCTATGACTAAGAAAATGCCAATATGCATTGCTTTATAGTCCTGACAAAAGTGTACATATAAGTAAACCCCAATAAAGTAAAAGGGTATTGAATTTCAATTTCAAACAACCAAATCTAACGTGCACAAGAATACCCAACTGGCGAATGGCCATGAACCCAGCAAATCACCATAGAATTAATGATGTGTTAGACCCACATGCCATATTAAAAACACCATGAGCTACCTATCACAGAGAGAGAGGCAAGTCATTTTCATACATCTGAATAAAACCCAGTCTGAATCATTATCATCAGTTACTTTTATATTTCCTTTAATCAATTCCTGTATATTGCATCAAGCCCTTTATAACATAACTTCAAATTGGACCAACACACTGCACAGCTACTCATTCATCAAGTAACAGTCAAAATGTGTCTCTAACCTTCTTTGACTACGGAATAGATCGGCACGATGATGAATAAGGTTTATAAGAGTTTTTTTTTTAGAAAAACTAAGAATTTTATATAATAAGTCTTTTTAAGATTTTTTTATAATAAATATGACATTTTTTTTTATCAAATGCGACCCTTTTATTTCATAAAAACTAAGGATAAATTCTATTGATAGGTATAAAATTTGAGTTTTAATTATTTTACTCTTGAATCAAAACGGTGTTGATTAAATACGGTGAATTATAGTTTAACTTTACGTGCTCAAATTATTTAGTTATAGACTTTGTTTTTAATACTTATTATTTAAAGTAAAAATAAATAAATTTTCAACCTACTCAGTTTTTTAGGTGGGTAGGTAGGTTTATCATCTCTTGTTTGATAAAGAAGAAGGAAATAGATGAAGAAGTAAAGAAAAGAAAAAGGAAAATAGGTAAGAAATAGAAAAGAAATTAATGATATCTAATTAGAAAGAAATAAAATGCAAATAGGGATGAAAGAATTTTGTAAAGTTATTTGGTTTGAAAGAAAAAAAAAAGATTTTTTTTTTTTTTTACATTTTTAAAACATACTATTTTACCTCTGTAGATAGAAGAACATACCGGGGACTTATTTCATGAACATATTTTTTCTTCTTCTCGAAGTACATTAAATTAAACTAATTAAGTAACAGGTATAACCAATTAAGATGTAACTCCAATTACCTAAAAAGTTTAACCAATTAATATGCTATTTTTGAGACCGATTTTTCACAATAAAAAATTCAATCAATTAAGACACAGTACACCTAATTAAAATGCGAGTCTGGTGAGATTATTTTTGTAATAGAGGTTGGCCATATGAATTTCGTTGCTAATTTGCTCATCTAACTGCGGATATAAAACTTGTGAAAATATTTGAGCCTGGCTTAAAGTAAGGAGCATGGAGAATATTTGATTAGAATAATTTTCCTTTTTGATGTACTTTACATTAGTTATTTATTTATTTATTTTAATTTCATTTTCTGTTTTGGTATATTTTCTTGTTTTTGTTTTATATATTGATATGTATTGTAAACTGGACTTTACATCTGTTTTTTTTTCTTTCACAATGGCCCAAGTTGCTTAACGTAGATAATTATACTGTTTTTATGTTTCTTTTACTAAACTAATGGGCTCAAGATGAGAAACAAGGGTACTAAACAACCCTTTCAAACCCAAGTTGGTCCATTTTAAAAGAATTAAGACAAACTAAATTGGCCCGGTTTACAATAAATATGATCTCAGTATTTACAAAAAGAAAATGTAATAAACTAAAATGATAAAATAAAAAGGATAAACGAAATTAGTTGTATTTTTTTGGATGAAATGCAAACACCTTTTAGCATGAATGAGCATGAAAATTCGGTCTTCAACAGCATCCCACACATCCAAATCAATAGCTTTAATAACATTTTGATTCATGCATTTCTTCTAAGTGTACTGTGTACCCATTATCATTGAAATCAGGGGCTTGATTAATAAAGTCACTCTTGTTTAAAAGAATGGTTGTAGGTCATTTATTTTAAGTTATTAAGATCTTAATCAATAATCAAGAGTTAAGTTCTGTGCCACCAGCAAGTGCCCAAATGGCCAAAAATTTAAGAGATGGGTGATTTTGAAAAATTTTCAGCAAAACTTTTATTGAGCACGTGGAGGGTGCGAAATTGAATTAATAAAAAGGATTAAAGTGGCCGGTGCAATTGAATTGATGATGATGAAAAAAATCTTAATATCCAATTTTCTCTTAATACTCAAATTCACATAAGACACAAGTAAAACAAGTCACACAAATTTGTTTGTAACATAAAAGTTGATTGAGGGTATTATTTAACTGTGAACCAAAATTTACACTTAGTGGTTGTCGTGGATGAGGTATACGATGAGACTCTATTAAAAAAAAAATTCCTCTCTAATTTTGTGCTTCCATGTGTTGGATTGCATATGGTGAATTATACTCTGATGCAATGTTGTGTTCATCGATGTTCTGTTTGACAAAAGTGCTAGTTTGCATCCTTCAATTCATTAGTCCATAGGTAATGAAGATAAACACTGGAACAAATACTTAGAGATTTAGATATGGGTACCCAAAAGTTTATCTCTATAATGTTTAAATACATGAATTGTGAAAAATTGCAGTTAATTAGGAATTGAATCCCTTCTTGATGTTCAATGAAATCCCGAGGAGAATGAAGGAGGAAATGGGTGAACAGAGTAGTTAACTCATGGCAACATGATCACGAGTGTCAAATTTTCATAATTAACATTGATTTTTCTTTTACTGGTGCTATATAAATCAACGTTAATCAATTGTAGCCATTAAGTAACCAGTAACAGGCCTATGCACCTCTTTGAATGACTATTTTTTCTCTCATTTGTGTTCCAATTTGTCAATGTGTGTGCAAGGTTATTATCTATTTTTCCACTTTGTTTTATTTAATTATTTATTTTTAGATTATTTTTCCTAACCAGCTTTAAATTGCTGAGTATCTTGTGCCTCCTTGAAGTACACATAGAATAGGTTTGTGTTTTTTAATTTGACATGAGTACTTTTTGAGGTTAAGGTGCAAGCTCTCCTTACACCTTCATCAATTGTGTAGGCCTTCCTGGATTTTACCCGACCTCAATTATAGACCCTGTGCATCAATCCAGATGCATGATTAATTTTCAAATAACACCACTTCATACTTTCTTTTGCCATATTTTCAAGTTTTTTAATATTAATTTAATTCATTGAAAATATAACAAAATAGTTTTAATTTATATAATTAAATACTTGTGTATAAAAATTTATTCATTCTTTACAATTGCAAATATTAAAATACTAGTTGAATAAAATTTAAGTTCCAATATTAAAAACCTTAACCAAAGTTGTCCTAACTCCTATGTGAACAACCACTTCTTTTGTCTGGTTTATTCATTAATGTCAAACAACTTAAACAATAACAAAGGTGAGTAAGAACAAAGTTAAGTTTGTTCTAACTTCTCTACGAACAATCTTAATTTCAAGAGGAAGATGCCGCTTTTAATTTGCTTTATTCATTATTATAAAATAATAAATTCCTTTTTTAACCAGTCATCTTCATCCAAAACTAGAATTATTCCAACAACTCCATGAAGTTCTAAATTCTGTTTTTCACTTTTCACCCACTATAATAACCTAGCACTTAATTTCAGATGAAAGAATTGCCATTTAATTTCATTAATTCATTAAAGAGAAAGAGGATAAAAGAAATTAATAACTAGCATAATGATTTCAGAACTGATCACATATACTTTCCCGATCAATCAAATTCATATCAAAGCTATAATAAATTTGACATGATCAATCAATAACCGATAGTATTTACTTTTATCAAGCTTGCTAGCTGAATCTACACACAGCTGTTCCACCATATGCTAGAATATAAATTGGTAATTTTATCGTTAGTCAATTATTCCATAAAAGGAATAATGAAAAACAATTGTCTAACCCACCAAAACGGCATTAATGGACATGAGAGAAAGATATAGCTAGCATGGTTTTGATGGCCTTTGGCTTTGTATTGGTGGCACCCCTATAAGACTGAGACCTGCCAGTTCATATCCATAATGGCGTCAGTCACATTCTAGAACTAAAAAAGTTGTATTAATTTCGATCGTGTTTGTTTTGGCTTTCTTATATTTCTTCTATCTTTATGAGTCTTCAAAAGTTTGGTACATGGATCGATCCAGAGCAAACTTCACTTTTGACCGTCTCTAGTTTGTTCACAAGTACGTCACTTACCCAAATTTCCTTTTATAAGGGCCTTCTTACCCCCTCAAAGGTAACATAATAGCCAACACAACCGTCTCCTACTAAATTAATACAAGTAAAAACATAAATGACAGGGTTGGCCACTATCAATCACAATTTCACAATATTTTACTTTAGTTACTTCAGAGTTGTTACTTACAGAATGTTTCCTTCTAACACAAAATGATCACATATATAAATAAATAATCAAATCTAGTCATTCATTTTAGATGTTCCATCATGATATAAATATTAAACAATATGATTTTAACTAGTATTTTCAGATTACAGTATAATAATACATGAAATTTGTTTTTAACCATCATAGTAATTGTTGTCTATGTAGGTGAGTTAGGTTACTATTTCTCTAGAAGGATTTGCTAGCATAAAAGAATAAGCAATAAAAAATAAATTGTTTATTAATTAATTTATAGAAAGTTTCGTATTTTTTATAAAATTTAATTTATTAATAGAAATTTAATGTTAACTATATTTTTTCTTTTAAAAATTCTTACAAGAAACTCATCCAAAAACTGGCCTATATGCAGTAATGCTATTATTAAAGAATATCCCAAAATGCATTGACTTCTCATCAACGCCAACTATTCAGCATTGAGTTCTCATCAACGCTGACTATGCATCATCACCATCTCCTACCACTCAGAAGCTTACAATGCTGAAACTCTTAATTATAAAAGACAAAACTTTGGTATAAATTTCTTTTGGTACTATTTTTATAAATTTATAATTTGAAAATTAAAGTTTAACTTCAATAGTAATCATTATTCAATATAATTGTTATAATAACACTAAAAAAAACTATAACAAACAACACTAACAAAGTTAATCTGCATACATTAAGTCAAGTTCTGTCAAAATCTGCAGCTAGCTAATTATTACGAATATAAAAAGAGACCCTTTCGTGTGAGAAAGAGATTGAAGGGGGCAGGTAGCAGCTGAGATTTTGCTGCTTCAATTAGCCACGTGTTAAGGGGAAAAAAATCAACTATTCAAATGATTTCTTTCAGTATTTGCCATTTTCTACGATTTTTTTTTATATTACTTCTATCCTATTTACCACTACTAGAGTCCCACGTTACTTTGATTATTTTTTCACGTTAACATAAAAAAATATTTCATGTGTTTTCCCCCCAACTTTTATCTATCTTGTGCCCAAAATACTAGTAATTGAAAAATGTTCATATGCCCCATCCCCCAACAAACAATAATCATGGACCCCTTCAACAAATCCAATAACCAACAGTGACAAAAACCAAAGAGAAAAACAAGGGAACCATCAATTTAATGCATGCAGACTACCAAACGCCAGAGCAATTGAAAACCACTGCATCAAATAAAGAGATAAACCTGCCAACTGCATATCTGAATGATACTTTATGATTGGTAATGGTAGGTGTTACTAATCAATAACATGCGTCATTATTTTAGCGCACAATCAAAAGGCCAATAATTATTACGCTTTCTTTAATGTAACATTCTTCACACACAACCTGACAATCCCACCGTTAAATACATTTTGGTCATTCTAATGAAACTTTCATCAATTAATTCTCGCTGACAACAAAGCACTTCTTACATTTCAAGTCCTAATTACAAAGCTTCCAATAATAGTGCAAGCAAAATACAATTAATTAAACTTGAAAGTGAACTGTGTTTCCCTTACATGTTGCGCATTCATAAATATACACATAGAACCCCGGTTGGCGATCTCTATGCAAATTCACAACAGGCCCATGTAAATTGTTTGGAAAATAAACAGAAAAAAAAAAAGAAAGAAAAACAAATATATATAAAAAGTGGGGATATGATATAATATGATAACAATAACCAATATGACTGAGAAATGAGAATTGTGGTAGGACTACAGCAGATAGAGAAGAAGGGTCATGGGAATACTCATCTATTTCATAACCGAAACCAAAGAAACCAATTTTTTTCTGCTTCAATTCTTCTAGAGCTTAACGACCTCAGGAATATGAACAGGGTAACGATCAATGCAATCAGCCCAAGGTCCATCAATCGGTGTCTTAATGCTCCTGTTACACTTCCACACAGCACTGTTGCATTTAAATCCACTTCCAAATGCTATCTGCCACACCCGATCTCCTTTCTTCATCCTTCCCTTGGCTTCAATGTAGTTAAGTTCATACCACAGAGAAGAAGAGGAAGTGTTCCCAAACCTGTGAAGGGTCATTCTAGAAGCCTCAACATGTTCTGTAGAAAGCTGAAGATTCTTCTGCAACTCATCAATCACAGCACGCCCACCAGCATGGATGCAAAAGTGCTCAAAAGCTTGTTTAAAGTCAGGGATATATGGCTTCCATTTAGGGTTGAAGATTTTCCTTCCAATGAGGGTGAGAAGGAACAGTAACTGTTCTGAAGCTGGAAGCACAAGAGGACCCATTGTTGTGATGTTCGACTTTAGAGCTTCACCTGCAATCGCCATAAGATCCTTCTGAAGTGAAATCCCCACTTTCCCTTCTTTGTCTTCTTCTTCAAACACACAACGGTATGCTTTGTCATCTCCTCCTTTGTGTGTCCTAACCACGTGTACCAATCTGTATCAACAAATCTTATTAGTACACCAATTCAACCACTCCTACAAGAAATTATCCATCTAGGAGATAAGTCAGAAAAATTATGAAATACATTCAGCTTTTTCTTAAGAAAAAAATTAACTCACGCATTTATTAAAATGTAATTAAAACATTTATATTACTAACTTAAATTTAATTGGGTGTCACTAATTAATTAAGAAATTAAAAAGAGTTACGAGGATATTGATTACTATTTTTATCAATTTCATTAGTATTAAAAAATTATTTTGTTAATTTAATTTATATGAAATAATTATAATAAACAAAATTTATGAGTAATTAATTATATGAAAGAGATAATTAAGTGACCTGTATTTGGCTCTTCTACGTTCAGACCTACGGTTAGACAAGAGAATAGCAGCACCTCCCATTCTGAACAAACAATTTGGAAGAAGCATGGCTCTCTCGTTGCCTTGGTAATAATTAGGAGTTATAATCTCAGTGCTGACAACCACAGCGTTTGAGTTGGGATGAACTTGAAGAAGGTCACGTGCCAAGTCAATGGAAATAAGACCAGCACTGCAACCCATGCCAGAGAGATTAAAGCTCTTGATGTTGCTTCTGAGCTTGTACTTGTTGATAACCATGGCAGACAAAGAAGGAGTGGGAGAAAATAAACTGCAATTCACTATGAGAATATCTATGTCCTTAGGTTTGAGGCCAGTTTTGTTGAACAAAGCATCCATGGCGGAGAAAATGACAAGCTCAGCTTCTCCTCTAGCAGCTTCCATGGTAGGTTTGGGAGGGATATAATGAATTGCTGGGGGCAAACAAGTCTCTTCACCGAGACCAGAACGTTCAAGGATTCTCATTTGGAACTCAACGCTCTTTGGGTTGTTCTTAAGGATAAGCCTGGAATGTTCCATGAAGGTTGCAAAGGGGACACGGCACGTGACAGGTGGCTTGAAACATGCATAGTCAACGAGGTAGATGGTGCGTGGCTTTGACATGAAGTAAACAGTGGCTATGAAAATGATGAGGAAAGCTGAACAAAGGATTTGAACGAGATCGAAGTGAAGAGAGTTCCAAAGTTTGAGGATCTCATCTGGGCCTAAACGTAGAACCTCAATGAAGACACCAATCATGATGGGTATGAGAGTGAGGGTGAGAATGTGATTAACAAGGTATTGGTAACCAAGTTTGACATACTTGAGCTTAACCGAGTTAGAGAAATCAGGCAAGATAGGAGGCATGTTGTTAAGTTGAAGAAACAAAAGGAAAGAAGAGAGAGATGTGTTGTGTTGTGTAGCCGAAAAAGTTGAATTGGAAGAGTTGAGAAAGAGAAGAAGGTGCTTTGTGATTGATAATAAGTGAGGCTAGGGGGTGGTGAGGTTTTAAAGGCAAAGGGACCTAACGTCTCAAGGGGGCAGATGAGAGGATTTAATGAATCACTTCACGTCACTCAACGCTCACTTAACTTGCTATTAATTTTCATAACTCCACCCTTCGACATCTAACTAAACCCTAACACCCTCCCCTTACACCTGTATATTATTTCTTTCCTTTTCTCTTTCTTTACTATTTCTTTTTCATTTTTTTATCTAAATATAACTTTTCTCCTTCAAAAAATATTTAAACATTCTTTTATTAAAATATATAATTTATCTATAGATTACCCGCATCCTTAAAATCTCATAATCACTCACACTTTTATGACAAACACACAAATAAGCGACCGTTACTTCATTTCTTCTTTGTCGTATACAAATTCTCGTTATATTTTTCTCTTTCTCATATACAAACTCTCGTTATATTTAAGAAGATCACTGTACTTGTTATGATTGTTATGATTGATTATTCAGGTATTATTAATATATTTAATGAAATTTCAATAATAATTTAAATTTACATTAATTAATTAAGTTGAAATTAATTAGATAGAAAAATAATACGATTCATCTCAAGACTTAATATTTTTAATAAGTAAAATAATGTTATATAAATAAGGAAAGAGGTCTTATATCTTTTGTATGGTTCCCTTATTGCATAATTAAAATGTGCATGGTTATGAAAGGCAAACAGGGACACGCCCTTGTTAGCAAAACTCTCCGTGTGTGTTCGTGATCTTACATATATACAGTATAGATTATAAAACACAAACCAAACCGAAAAGTGCATAATCACGGCATGGATCCTACGAATGAACCGAATACCGATCATGCGAATTAAGGGGCAAAAAATGTGTCAGAACGCCGAAAGTTTAATTAAAATTGAACTTAGGTACATTTTAATGCGTTCACATGTAGACATGACATACTTCCAAATTTGTGGCATTTGAGTGGAACACACTTTTTTATGTTTACATAATTTTTTAGAAAAATGTTATTTCGTACTGATTGGTTTTCGTTAAATATACATCCCGTGTGATTTCCGTCAAAACTTATTATATACTTGTTCAATTAATGAAAAAAAATCGATTCACATCTCATATATTATTTATATCGAATGGGAGAATATGATTGATAGTATAATTCAATTGAAATAAGAGATAGAAAAAAAATAGAAAAGATATTATTAAAATATTTTGAAACGTGAAATGTTTAAATATATTAGGGAATGACTGCATTATATTTATATGATATACATGCTATTTTAAACATTCTATACCTTAAAAGATGATATTAGTATATCTTTATCTTCCACCTTGGATTATCATCAACATGTTGCGAAAGTTCATGCATGTGAAGGATAGTATCATGGAGTATTGACTATTCAAAAGTTGTCAACAGTCATGCATTGACATAAGTTCATTTAATAATTAATATCGCGTATTGTATTTTACTGATTTAATGCACCCTGCTTTGTCATTTTTCTCTTATAATTTGTGGAACGTGAATGGTATCCATCGGTTATGACTCAAAGCCCAAAGTGAAAAAAGCGAGTGAAAGGGATTTTTCAACCTCCACCTTTTAAATCTTCGCTCTTTCTTTTTTTTCTTTTTTATCATTCTAGAATGGGTAATTCAAAATGTATTATTTCAATTACTTTAACACATTTTAGAATATAGAATAAAGGATGCAAAACGAAATTTATAAGGTACAAGAAAAAGAATATCAAGTGAAAGATGGTATGTATCAGTTTTAAGACTTTAAATGTATAAACACGAATTTAATATTAAGATTTACGCGTGTGTATGAAAAATATCTTGAAAATGTCAATTTCTTATATAAATTTTAGTATTTCAAAGAACTAGTTTCTAATTTTCGGTTGCCAATGTTTAGGACCACCCATAAAAAAAAAAAAAAAGATCTGTGAGACTTTAAAATCTTGCCATCCCTAAATTTTGGATAAAGTAGGGTAACAATGTCGTTTTTCTAAATATATACTAAATTGAGATATTTATAACTTAATTTCATATTTAGGTTAAAGTGTAGAGAATTCTACGCTTGAGTCTTTGTAAACCTATCTTGAATTAGCGAGAAAATGGAAAGAAAACTCTAGCATAAATCCTTGCGCTCAACATAAATATATAATTAAATTACAAATAATTTTATCTTAATAAATATTTAAAAAAAAACACAATTGCTGTAATTTAGTCCTAAAGTTTGTCCTTGTTTATGACGAGGTTGAATTCAATTTTTACAACAGATATAATTATTTTAACTAAAAATTAAGGGTTAATTCTTAAATGTAAAGATTTATTTTAGAGACTAATCTTTCAATTAATATCTCTTAAACACATGGACTAAAAATCAAAATTCTAATAATATACTTAACAACTGAAATTATCTTTAAATTATATTACATTATATATATTAATATTGCTCAGGTAGAATTCAAAGTTAGTTTAACTTTTTCTTTAACAGCAAAATAATATATAAATAAATAAATGATACTAGTAGTACCAGCAAAAGGATTAGATATTCCACCTACAGCTATAACTACCCAACTATAATCATATATATTAAGAAGATGCTAACAAAATATCCACCATCCAACCCCTAATTAAAACACAAACTGGTAAGCTACATCAATATCATGAAAGTTTGTTTAACTTGAACGAAAGCAGTAATCTTCGTACACTAAATTATAAGTAGTAACTATATAGTTAGGGACAGATAAATTGCCGCGTGTTATAATTGTGAAAAGCATATATGATAGAAAAAATGGAAACATTAATTGTTATATCATTTATCTTTAGTCAGAAATTTTTGTTTTGATAAGTGGTACGTATATTAAGTAGCTATTCCTTATTCTTATTCTCCTATTTTTCAACCACTTTTTAGATAAGTAGCATTTTGACAAGTAGAGTTTCAAAGCAGAGAATTAATTGAAGGACGCATTGTTGGTTAAGTTGGTATAAAAGTGTTTAGTGTAAAGTGCATTCCATAAGATTAGCTTACTACTATATAGGGTGAGGAAAACCAGAACCTCTATTGATGATCATAAAGTGTTTTAACTTAGCAAGTCGAGTGTTCATGACTAAATTTATATTAAAACGCATAATTTATCTGTTTGATGTAATTTTAACTTTAAACTAATTATGCACCATATTACATAGAGAAGATTATTAGATAGTTGAGTTAAAAACTAGTTTAGTTTAATCCGTTTAATTTTTGTCGATTTTGATTAAAAACAAATGTAGTTTATAATCTTCGATTGAAAAAAAATTAATAGTTGGAAGTAAATTTACTTGATTCTAATTTTTAGAAATGGAGAGATTTGTTGACTCAGAAATGACATGACCTGAGCAATAGAATTTTGTAAAATGTAAATTAATGAAATTAAAATTTTAATTGAATAAAATAAAATATTTACTAACTAGTACATATATTAGAGTATTTGAAAGATTTTATGTCAAAATTCATTTAATTTAACATATAAAATAATATACATATATTTTTTTAATTGAGAATCAAATTTATGAGTAAATTTTCCTAAATAAATTCTTTTTCTTTATCAGTGAAAATCAAATTGGCATCGGACAGCTTATGATAATTTATATACATTATGAGAGAGATTAATGACACAACATATAATACCTTAATTCCTTCTACCAAACTCTATATTATCAATTAAAAATTATTAAAACTCACAAAATTATGATAAAACTAGTTACATAAGAAATAACATCCGCAAATTGAAAAAAAAGTTCGACTGCAATCTCAACGATCCTCAATTAAAATGTTTACTTAAACATATCTATAATATCATATATCATCTTGAATGTTAGTAAATCGATAAATAAATAAAATCAGTCCATATACATGGAAATATTTGAACTTTCTATTATTTTTTTACATGCATGTAGTTATATAATATATGTGTTTTTTTTTCTACCAAATAATACAAGCTCTTAGAAAATATACATATTAAATATTTTGACTCTACTGATACAAATGGAAAATCGAGTGAATGAATGTTTGATTTTACAAACTTGATTCATATATTAATTATAGAAAAACAGTTTTCTTTAAATAAGTAGAAAATAAACAAAAGTACGACGAAGACGCATTTATAGCTAGAAAAATGCATAATTAGTCAGTGATTGAATTAATTTATTTAAAAGAAATTATTTTTCAAAAATATTAATTGATACAGTTGAAAAAAGACACATTATTTAGTTCAAAATTCAACCATGCAAATTGATAGGAGTCTAATAGGAATTTTTTTCCTCATATATACATACACTCTAGAGTTTTATATTACTTAAATTTTCTATAATAGCATCAAATGTAATGCTCGTCTTTGACTTACTGAAAGCACGACCAATTAGTTATAAACAGGTGGCAATCATTTACTATCAGTTTTCACTGTCATTGCTCTCATTTATGAAGACCGGTCTCAGTTTTCTTGTAAGTGTTTATTTTCATTCTTTAATAAGATTATTTTGTGTTAAAATTAGATTGGAGAGTTTAATGTCATGTTTCTGAAAAAATATTGGTCTAATTTTTTAATATAAAATTAAATTTTAAATCTTTCTTTAACAATGTAATCACCGGCCATCTCACATAATCTTTTAGTCATTAGTCATATATTATTATAAGCGTTGTTGAAAGAGAAATGTGTAAATAGAAAACAAAATTAGTCAACCCAATATCTATATTCTCTAATATTAATAATGAAGTAGGACCATCTAACTCTGGTTTACATAAAAACGTTAGAGAATTAATGTTTGGTGCACACCATATGATTATAAATATTAATTATATAAATAAAAAATTATTCAATATATTATGCATACTAAAATACTAATTATTCATTTCATTCTATCTAAGAAATAATAGAACCCAATAAATTATCAATTTAATCTTCCATTTATTTAATTTTTCTTCTATTTATCTCTTAATTGATAAATAATAAACATATATTAAAAAAAATTAAATTTGTTCAATTAATCCTCTTACACTATTATGATATTTATAGAGATTAACTTGATTTAATAAAAATTCAAAATTATTTGTTATTTTATAATAATTTAGGAAGCGAGTAGGAAAATTAATAATTGTACTTATATGCTTTGTCTTCGTCGGTGTACATGACACTCTTGGTTCCTAATAGCTTGTTGGTTTTGTTGCATTTATCCTTGTGTTAGTTGGAGGTTGTGATTGTAATCATTTTATTTGTTTCATTTTGTTATATTGTTTAATTATTAATAAAACTAGAGGCTATAGGTGTTTTCATTTAGTTGTGTGACAAATACTGTACACATATTTTAAAGATGATTAGTGTCCATAACCTATTCTAAATCACTGATTCATCTGTGTGGACCCATACGTATTTGGATTAGCTATATATATGGTTTAGGACTTAATGGCCATTGTTATTAATTTATGTATAAATAGAAATATCCGAGTACCTTAAATCAAATATTTGTATTACAATAAGTTAAACATCTAGTGAGATCAAATGTGTTTCACTGGATATTTTATATTGAAAATTTTAAAGAATGATTGAATTTCTAAAAAAGACTTGTTTAAAAAATATATAAGAAAATATTGAAATTTTAATCTTGTGTTTTTTAAAAATATTAATGATCCAATTACTTATTTTATTCCTCTTGATTATAATCATATTTAAATCAATGTTTACTATTTACAAACGTATAAATTATTATATTTATTTTGACATTAAACTTAAATAAATACAAAATAACTATCAGTTTATAAAAGGCACAGTCATGCATCTATGTGCATAGGTTAACTTATGTTATTGTTACCATCAAACTGTTAAGATACATTTTCTAGGAGATAAATTTTTTTAAGACCAAAAGATATATGCTTGGTGTAAAACACTTTATTTAATTGAAGTTTATGATATATGGATAAATTGGTTGACTTACAATATTTTAAAAGTTACCTTAAATTCAATTTATGATTAGTTGTAGTATAAAGGAGGAGTCAAGTGACTGAAGAAAGAAGTGAAGGAGAATATGATAAATGATTATATTAATAGTTAATAATACATATTTATTGAGAAAAAAAAATTATATTTTAAATAAATAAATAAATATTTAACTTGTTTTATATATACAAAGAAATTTGATTCACGGAATCATGTCATGATTTACATAAAAGTAAAATAGATTAATGTAATATCTATCATTGGTTAAACAGATGAAATTTTTAGTCTTAATAAAATATAATTTTTTGTTAACTTAATTTAAATATTTTTAATAATTAATAGAAATTTCAAATATTTGAGTAAAAAATATGCACATTAAAAATTATAATGTTAAGCTTTTTAACCATTAATTTTACGTTCTTTTGTAATATTAGTTTAAGATGTGAGGAAATTTTTTATTTAATTTTTTAAATTTAAAGGAGTTAACATGTGAAAATAAAAAATATGGGATGTTTAAATAATATTTTATACTAAAAAATATTTAAAAGAATTTAAATCACCAATATCATTCACTATATAATATACTTTTATTGGCTATTTGTTTATAATTTAAAATATTTAAGTAATATCTATTTTAAAATATTAAAAAAATTGATTAGCATAAAAAGAACAAGTGTTTGATTAGGATTATGAATTCCTTCAAAAAGAAATGGGTAAATAAAAAATAAGACTATGAACTATGAATCATAACATTGATTACATATTTACAATAATTAACTATATAAATAATCAAATTACTTTGTCACCGTACTTGTTACTAAAATTTATATTCCTGAGCTCTTTGGTCTTGACATTTATGAGTGATAAATGTCATGAGATATAGGTTGCAATTGATTTTGTTTTTATATTATGATGTGACAATTGTGTATGTTCAAATGACCGTGCATCACTCTAATTGTAGGGACGCGTGCTTCATTTTATTTTTAATTTAGTTTTATTTTTAATTAATGAATATTTTTTAAAAAGAAAAATGCAGAAATGACATGAATTTACAACAAACTCATGAACACTAATAGCTAGATTTCCCATGACTCAAAGTTTAAGTGTGCAACATCTTACACGTGCAGAAGAAATAAATCATAATATTAGTAAAAACACTGAAAACCATTAATTCAATTTAATAATTGTTGACACATAGAAGTAACTAATATTCTTTCATAGTACTTAATAATATTAAATTTAAGTTTAAAATATATAATTAGATTAAATATTTAAAAAATAACAATTTTTATAATATTTCAAGATTGTCTTCTATAAAAAAAAAATATGTGATGTATATTTTTTTAAAAAAGAAAACAGTTTGGATAAGATATTGTTTTCAAATTCAAATGGTCAAGAGGGTGAGAAAGAACTACATTTTTTACCAAATAGAATTGATCAGGCCTAAGTCAAATGTGTGAACCAAACTTATGACTAGTCCTAATAAGCATGTGCAACTAATGATTAAAAAATTAGTGTCTAGATTGTTGGATTGACATAAAACTTTCAAAATCTAGTAACTAGAGCTTTAACAAAGACAATCTTATTGTTTAAATAAAAGTGCAAATGTTAATTTAGAAAAAAAAATTACAGGAAGAGTGAAACCTACCCACTTCCACATCAGTTAGATGTTTCATTCCATATTTTAGTTGTTTCTAAATTTTGCTTGCATTTATATTTTATATACATTTCAATATCTAAAAATCTTAAGTTACACCAAATTAACAATCCTATCACAAGTTAGCAGTAGTATAACCTCTTTTACAATTCACATCTCCTCTATCTCTCCTTACATGATGTGGTGACCCTTGCACATGATTAGGTATCTTTATAAATTTTTAACATATAATTTTAGTTATATTAATCTGGCTTATAAATTTCTTTTATTTAAATCCAAACAAAATTAAAAGAATTAAAATTAATGAATATAAAATTTAATTTACTTTGAATTAACTAAATAAACTCATAATCACTCTTACTTAAAAGTATCATAAAAAGAAAATAGCACTGAAAGACTCTTCAAATTCAAAATTATAATACCATACTTATTTTCTTTTTACACGTGTATTTGTTCTCTTTGGTAAATAATGGAATAAGAAATAGTCATTAATGGGATAACAACTGCGACGGTAATAAATCTGACATTGAAAATGCACCAAGGGGCTGATTCTACCTTTTATGTAACAAAAATTAATGAAATTAACATGAAACTAGTCGAATAAAAGCTCGCTGACACCCGAATAAATTTCGATGCAAGTGATAGGAATGAAAATGATTTCCCTTGATATATTATTATGTATTGGCAACTCACAAAAATACAAGTGTAAGTGCACGTAGCATTCAAGGATTACCTGATAGTGGCATATAAATTCTCGACAATTCTGAACTATGATTTGTCCAGAACATGATTTGGTTCCACATCGAGGATTCGCTGACTTAATCTTACCTATAGTGTCATTTGTCACTGGATAAATGGTGATGTTCATATTCATGGTATTTACATATAAATTTTTATATTATTATAAGCATATTTTTAATATTTTTCTTTATCTTACTTTTATATTTCCACACGATTAAATTTTATTTACAGAAATAATAAATATAAAAATATGATTATAAAAAATGTTAAAGAGTGAATGTTAAATGTTTAATTAATTTTAAATAAAATTAATAAAAATAATGAATTTAATAATTATATTTTTTCAAATATTTCATAAAAACAAATATGAAATTGAATTAATTTTTAAAATTTATTAAAAATAATGTGGAGATGAAAATACATCTATTGAAATATTGAAATGTAACCATTAATTTTGTAAGTTTAAAAAAGTAAAAATATCAAATATAAGTAGAAATGAAAAAGAAGAAAATTATTTTATAAATAATTATAGATTATATAATGATGTTTTCAGTATATTTCAGTTTGACTTTTATTTTAAAATTTATCTGAAATAAAATAAAGTAAATTAAGAATGTCATTAGAAAACTGTAATTTGAATTAATAATGAAATTGGAACAAAATCAACCCGGTATTTCCTGATTTGGTTTGAATGGATTTGTATAATTTTAATATTTTGCTGATAAGTATTCAAATATTAAAACATGTTGAAATATATAAAAATATTATTTGATTATTTAAATCATATTTAAATTTTAAAATAATAAAATAACATATTTATAAATAAAATTAATTTATAATTATGTAAAAAATATAAATAATATTGAGGGAAGAAAAATATATAAACATAAACACAAATTAAACATATATAAATATATACTTCGATTTAGTTTGATTTAATTTTAAATTCTCTACCTGTATATTAAATTAAACTACACGACTTAATAATAATTCAATTCAAAACAACGCAAGATTTGATTTAATTTTTTATTTATTTAAATTATTTTTAGACTATTAATTTGAGTTTAAAAATTCCTATTATATATTATCCAATCACAATTTAATTTTCTAACAAATATTTTGAAAGTTATTTTAAAATTATTTAATCAAACAACGATGGGATTGCAAACTTAAAAGAAATTGAGTTTAATCCTTCTGAATTATCAGTATTAATAATATGATACTGTTATTATTAATAACTGTAGCTAATATAACATTAAGGATATTATTATAAAACTATAAAATTTTTATATAAAAAATTAAAATTAAATAACTTGATTAAACTATTTTTTTAAAAAAATGAAAAAGTAGGTACGAGAGAATAAATCCATGAAAGAAAATTTAAGCAGTTTGGAGTCCCTCTCAATAATTAATTGTCATAATCTGAAATGTGGTTGTAATTTGCAGAATGATTTGCTAAGTTAATGAGAAGGTGGGCGTTGGCAGAAGGATGTCACTAGCAAGGCATTTCAGTTTTAAATTGTTTTTATGTTCAGACTCAACACTTATGTATAAGTACCTTAGTTATATATTGGGTAAAAATTAATTGATTGAAACGATTGATAATTATTCGTTTAAAATTGTTTTATGTTCAGAGACTTAACACTTATTATTGGGTAAAGATTGATTGATTATTTTAACTTTTTGTTTTTCAATATCTTTATATTTTTTATAATATATTTTATTATTTATTTATTATTATCTTTCTCTACTCACTTTAAAAATATTTAATTGACTTATAAATAAGAAAAAAATTAATTTCAAATAAAAAAATCTACTAATAATGTCTTTAACTGTAAAATATAAACTATCTAGCTAGTTGAGTATAACATAGGAGCTGACAAAGGATTTCACAGATTGGAACCACTCTGTATAAAAAAATTAATAATTATTAATTAATAATAAATATTTTTTATTAAAAGTAATAATAATATAAATTTACTTATCAAATCGCAGGTACCCTCGTGATTTGAGTTTGATCTTTGCCGCAAGACCCTAATAAGCTTTAATTTTGCTGCCCAACAACTTTTTCTTTTTTATGCATTATCTTTGTGTGTATGTAGTACATATGACAGTGGCATATGAAGATGCTATATATACTTGTTTCTAACATATGTTGGCTGTGGTTCCATGTTTTCATATGTTGTTATATGCTCCAGCCATTATAGGTAACTGATCATGACTTCTAACTATCTTCTTTCAGTAGTACATCCCCAATTTGTTATTCTTCCTCTATGATTCTCTAAATTTTAATTTGCTTTAAGGGGAAATAGCCTAAAAGTTTTGTATCATTAATCAACTGTTTGAATTTTTAATGAATTTTAAATTTTCTTAACTCACTCTCTGGCTCGTCCCAAATGTTTGAATGAACTTATTAAAAAGCTGGAATATATGAAAAAAAAAATATACTATATATGCTTTAGATATTTTTTTCCCCATGTATGAAAGATCTAATTGTAAAATTCATTTATGAAGGTTTTAAGTCAACAAATCAGGTTATATGTCCACTGAGAGTCAACAGTTATTTTTTACTATATATTCCCCACTATACATGTATATATATGTTCATGATATTTCGAATATATGAAAATTATATATTTTTTATATAAAGAAATATCATCATATTAATATTTTACTTGCTATTCGAACTAATTGTTTAGTCATTTCTTATGTCATTTTGATTGGCCTAATGTTATAACTTCTAGTGGACATAGTAGGTTGAACAGAATGCTTATTCTTCCCCTGCAATGACATATTTGGTCACTAGGAGATTATTCTTTTACTTCAGGGATAATCACATATTGATTACCAAAACTAAGGTAATTGTGTGTAAATATTATAAAATAAAAAATCTGAGAGGTCATGCATGACTGTGATGGGTGTATGCATCATAATGCATGTATTATCTTGAAAGTGTCAATAAATAGTATTTAAAGTTTTACACTTAGGTGTCACGTTTCTCAATCCAATAAAAATGAGACAACACGTCTGCTCCATAATTTAATTTTCTAGTTGTGAAAACTATATTAGACTACTCTTACAATCTGATGTCAATTCAGGGTTGTGTGTATTTTTATCTTATTTATTTGACACCATTCCTTCTCATTATTATTTGTTAGGATTTCAACAACTGGAACCTTTGTCATAAATTATATAAAGGTGTAATAAAGTAACGGTGGAAACGTATTTATTATAACATTTTTTTATTTTTTTAAACAATATATAAAATAAAAATATATGTTATCTTTTTTCTGAACTTTCATTCAAGTAATTAATGTTATATTCTGCAACAAATTCTCTTACAAATATATATATATATATATATATATATAATGTCTTGAAAATATAAAAAAAATCAAAACATATAAGAAAAAGGAGAATTATTAAAATTCATTGTAAGAAGATGTTGAATTATTCTTTTTATTATTATAGTGATGAGGCCTATTAATTTGAAGAAGTTGAACCAACTATCGGCCACCTACCTGAGCCCTTAAAACAAGTAACCACGTATCCCACCCATTTATGTGGGCTATTTCTGCTGGGAAAATAGTAGTTGAAAACCACCAACATTCTTAGGCCTAAGATATGTACCAAACTAGATGACACAATCACCACAATAAGAAAAATAAGAAGAGCATCCACAAAGTTGAGTTTCTATTAAGTGATTTTTTAAGAGAACAATGGAGATATTACTTTTTGAATTAACACTAACCATCAGGGTATAACAATAAACTGTCACCATCTGTTGTTAATAATACATGTATACATCTAGAGGGAATATGAGAAAAGCATAATGCTGATGATCAGAATGAATTTGAAGAAAACTTTATCAAAATTATTGGCTGATTAAATTCTTCAAATATTTTTTTCTTTACTTAATATTTACTCCATAAATTAAAAATACCACTGACAAAAAAATATCACCTATATTAGGTAAAGATTTGTATTACATCTTTTTGTAATGCATAGTAAAACTTTTGAGAAAAATAGAAACTAAATAAGTGTGTACTTTTAATTATTTTTTAAAACAAAAATTCTACGGTAATTTAAATTACCTAACTACCTTTTCTGCATGAAATTAAAAGATAATATCCCACGAAGAACATGAATAAATGTTCTTCGTCTAGTTAACAATACTTTTCATGTGAGATATTAAGTTTTTTGAGAATAATAATGTCATTTTTTAAGAAAACAGAACGGGTAAAGATTACAATATTTTGATTCCTCTTTTTTATCTTTGTTTGTTTTTGTTTTTTCAAGCCGAAGCAAGTAAGAACAAAAAGAAGCCCATAAGATATGGTACCTGGACCAAAATAACATATGAAGTATATCCAAAGCAGGCTTTAAATAAGTATAAACTGTTCGAAAAGCTTGAAAAGTTAATACAGAAATAAAACTGGTGAAGCCCATATATAATGTACAATTAATATTGTATCTAAGCCCATGTGTCATTTAGCCCACTCATCTCACAGACTTAGGTGCCGAAAAACTGGTTGAACAGCCTTTATTTGTTACTATTTTTTGGAACAATAACTTGTTGAGCCCACTAATATACATTTACATGGCCTACTTAAATATCTATTCATGTCAATTATAAGATTGGCTAGATGGTTGGAAAAAAAAAAGAAGTGATTCTTGGATTAAATCTCTTTTTACTTATAAAATTAGTAATTAACATTAATTGATAAAAATAAGTTTTCAATACTCCATGTCCATCAGACCCAAAAATTGCTTACACAAACAAATCACAATTTAAAAATATAAATATATAATTTAACAGAAATGTATTATTCATTTTTTATTATTATTTTAAAGTAAATTACTGTATATAATTATATTAACATTTTTAAATAATTTATATAAAAATTTTAAGAAAATATTAAGATACTAACGTAAATTTAGACGTGTTAATGTAACACAAAATCTAACAAAGACTATCTTCTTAAATAAGAAAACCAGTGAGGTGACATGTAATCTTCCTCGGGTATTATTATATCCTCGTGTACTTGATGAAGTAAGAAATTAAAAGTCAGGTAAATTTATTTATTCTAAACAACTTTTATTCAACTTTTACATGCTCTAACTAGATTGCCAAAATCTCCTATAGTTCCACATGTCACTTTTGGGTGGAGACTTTCTAGTAATAAACTACAATAGATTCACACTTATGCACATGTACCAAAAATCTTGTGTAGAGCTAGATGCTCTCTACTACTGAACCATAGTTTATTATGGGTTAATTGATCTTTGGAATTATTTTAAAAAAAAATATTATTAATGAGTTTGTTACAAAAATATTTAATAAAAGGTTTGTTTTGAGTAAAAAGCGTTATGAAAGAAAATTTATATATATATTTTTGATTGTTGCGAAATCAATAAATAATGTTGTTTACTTTGACAATTCACATAAACAAAATACAATGTTAGTTCATTTATTTATTTCAACAATTCACATAAATAGTAACTAATAGACATTAAATAAATATTATTAAGACGATTATTTAAAAAATAAAAAATATATATTAATTTAAAATACGATTAAAAAATATGTTTAGATTTAAAATTTATTTGAGCAGTTATCTTTAAAATAAGGAATTTTAAGAAGACATATTTAAATGTCTCTTTTTAAATTTTAAAAATTTCTCGATCACAAATGGTCACATGTACCGCGGCTCAGAAGGAGATTTGATTTGATCTTCCAAGTACATACTCTAAAACGTTTTCTTCCCAACACTTTAACTCAAAACAAACCCCTTTAATAAAATACTTTTAAAACAAACCAATCAATGTAAGTTTCTTTTAAAATTACGCTGAGGATCAATTAGCTTTTATTATGTATACATATTGGGTAGTTAACTCACATGAGAACAGTGTTAAATATGATACGAGACAAACTACTATAGATGTAACATTAAATAGACATTCACTATCTCAATTAAAATTAAGATTGTGATTAAAAAAAATTGAAATTCAGAGCAGCAAAATACGTTAAAAGTATTTTTTTTTGTTTGTGTGTGCAGTAAAGAATGTTATTCATGGGTAATCACATGAACCATAATGTTGATGAGATCGCATGCATTCAATAGTAATATAGTAATTTATTGCAGATCATGTTTCTCTCTTGTTTTATTTATTTAAAGTATATACTCATTCCAGTCCCAAAGTTTTATAATTCCACCTAGGAGGTCAAATAATGACTGAAAATTTGTCAAAAACCTAGTAATACACTTTCCTTCCTTCTCCATTGTTGGTCAATTCTCAAGGACCCACTGAACCTAACATTTGATTCTTCTCTAACAGTCTTCACTTACAGAGGCATGGTTCATGAAAAGTCCTTGTACATATTGTTTCACTTTCCAAAACAAGATCTAGAATTATATTTTAGATTCAACTCTTAAATTAAGCTTGTTTCTATTTTAATTAATTTGTAGTTTTACACTTTTGATGTTTTTATTTGAATTTATTAAGTTTTTAAAAGGTTATATTAGTTTTTCTTTCTGTAAAAATTTAAATGTTTATTTTCTTCTCAAATAAATAAAATTTTAGGACATATTTAGGATAATAACGATTTAAAAAGTTTAAAAGTGAGAAATTTAAGGAAACATAAAAAAATTTGTATCATGTGATGAGAAAGGTTTTAAAGATAAATTTATGTATATTTTTTTATTTTCAACAAAATATGATATTTTGATTAGTAAATTTAAGATAACTTGAAAAATAATATATTGATATATTTCATTAGGTTTTTTAAAATAAATTGATAATTTGAGAAATTTCCTAAACAAAAAAGAGCAGCAACTAAAAGATTTGATTATTATAATAATTAAAAATTAAAATATTAAATTTGAATACAAAATTTAAAAAGATTAAAATTACACATCAATGATAATAGAAAATAGAAAATATAGTCAACCTTTTTCTATTATTGTGTTAACAATTTAAACATAAACTTATAGCTAACTGCCCTGTGTGGCTAATTATCTCCAAAGAAATTAGTATGATGTTTTTTAAAAAATGAAAAAGGCAAATCAATTATTGATGGCGTGAATTGCAAGATTGTAGATAATCAAAATAAAAAATATATGAAGGTCACTACCATAACTTGGTGATCAAGCAAAATTGTTATACTCCTTCGACTTTTAATTAACACGAGGAAGCACGGCATAAGCACTTTTGTTAAGTTCTAGTACAAGTGGGAGATGTTGATATTATTGTTTGGGTGTGGGAAACAGACATTTGACAAAGATTTCCAACCAATTGTAACCAAGTCAACATTGTCTCCATAAACATAGCTCAATTAAAAGTTTATTAATATGCAATATTACAATTATTATATGATGACCAACAGAAAATAAAGTTGAACAAAGGATTACATGGACCTAGTTAGCACCAATAGTGAAGGAGGAAGTGGAGGAGAAAATAATGTTGATGCATCTGTTCTTGGACACCATGTTAATTGTTCAAATGGGTCATGTAGAGAAATGTTGATTCTCACTCCCATCATGAAAATTTGATTAATTTTCAATATGTAAATGTGGGTTATGGGTCCACTTCACCCAACATTATTTTTTTCTTGCTTTTTGATTTATTAGCCATACCAATCACCAAAGTTTCTCGGGCTTTCTACCTATTGATGCTAGCCACGTGTTCGGTTGAATTTACTCTGTTTTCGGTACCCTATAGTCTTCATAGACCAGGTTGTGAGTTACATTACGATTCTCCTTTTGAGCATGTAAAAGGTTGAATATTTCAATAACGAAAAATGAAAGGAAATGCCTTAATTATGGGAATATGGTTGGTTGGGAAAAAAATATCAAAAGTCATAGACATCAAAATCAAATACTAGATTCTGAATTGTCAACATGAATCACCTCATAAATCAAACAGAGAAAGAACCTTCTCACCCCTTGTTCTGTATCAAAGAAAGTAAAAAGAAGAAAAAAAAAAGAGTAAAAAATAATGAAAAATTTAATATTTAATAAAGAAAAAAGGTAAGTGAAAAGGAAAAAAATAAAATAATAATTATTAAATTAATAATTTATTTATAATATAAAAAGAAAATATTAAAATTAATTTTTTTAACTTTTAAATATTATAAAAAAAAATAAACATGTGGATCTCATCAAATTTTACATCTCTTTGCTTATTTCCAATATATTTAAATGATACAGAATAAAAAAAAAATCAGTAACTATTTCCAATAGATTCAAATGATACAAAATAAAATAAAAAATCAGATAATTTCAAAAAGAAAATATTGAAATTGAAAATGATTGAAATATGTTCTTTAACTCTTATATCTGAGATAAGTTAGGTTTTGCTCCTTAAATTTAAGTCTAACTTTTTTTTCAAACTTTAAAAAAGTTAGTTTTAATTTCTTAAATGTTATTTAATATATACAGGAGTAGTTATAAAATACGACCGAAACTAATTTAAGAAATTAAAATCAGTTTTTTTTTAAAAAAAAATATTGATTTTAATTTCAAGGGACTAAGACTGAATTTAACCAAATTTAAAGAATTAAAAATATGTTTAAAACAAAATTACATACAACTTTAAATGAAATTAATTTAATGTAGAAGTTAAGAATTATAACATAATGCTTTTTAATACAATAATATATTTTAATAAGAAAATTAATAATTTTTTATTTTCTATACGTGCTATTTCGGTCCCTTTTGTTAAACTTAAGTCCCGTTAGTATAAGAAATTAGTTAAAATGCGCCAATAATTAAGAATGTTTTATAAAATCCGTGATAAAAATTTATTTTACATATTGCAAAGGCTAAACTGCATGTTACAAATTATGCGTGACAAATTTATTTATATTATTTCAAAAATCATACTCATTATATTTTTAATTGATTAATGATATAAAACTAAAATTTAATAATAATAATAATTACAACACTCATCCAAGTCCTTTGTTTATATCTAAACCATGCTATCTTTTAATAAATTATATTATGTTTAAACTCATGCATTTAATTGATATATATATATTATCTATGTAATTTAATCATAATTATGATTATATAAATATGAAATATACTATAAATAATCACTTATAATTGAATGATTATGTAGAATTTTCTTGACATTGTTACAGTAACACGTTACACATATCAATTAAATTCTAGATTAATAAGTTAAGGATTAATCTAGAATTAACAAAACATACGAGAAGAGCGTACCCTTATTTCAGGAATACCATACCTTTAGTATAGTCCAATTCAAAGATATTTTAATCGTGCCCAAAAAATAATATTTCAAAATCCTAACTTTTTTTTTTTTAAGGAAATTCCCAATCTAGTGATTTGTTTTTAGCCGGCCCATGCGTGGCGAAATAAACAGATCTCGTATTTTATGAATGAAAAAATCTAGAGTGGACACTTATTCGTCCCAATACCTGAAATTGAAAGTTTCCTAATTGCAGAAATATCGTATCCTTTCACAACATATTTTTAATCATAATTTTTTTTTAAAAAAAAATACCATAGTATCTGACCTTTTGGACGTACCACCATTGCCGTATTATTATAGAATTTGCAACAACAAGTATTTCTTAAGACACTGACACGTATAAAAATGGGACCCTTTGATGATCAATTCATTTTTTAATATTATTTATATAAAGAAGTGCTTGGAGAGTGAAGTAGCAAATATTAAATGCGATACAGCTCAGAGTGTACAACTTTCTTTGCCTCTGTTTCGCGAGCAATGCTTCTTTGCAAAAACAAGTCTTGCTTTGGCCCCACTTTCTGCTTCTATGCCATACCAATTTCAATTTCACAAAATTATTTTATTTTATTTTAAGTAAATTCAGACTATTTTTAGTCGAAAATTAGTACTTTATGCTAATATTTATTTAAGAAGTTGAATTTTCTCCATGAATATTCTATATTTAGTTTTACTTTTGAAGAGTATAATTATCTTTTCATTATTACAGTATATTAATCTCCACTGTCCACAGCTTGCCATAGAGATGAAGGACATAAGTACATAACAAGGCATTACACAGTGCCTAAGTTACGGCTACGTGACAAAAGGCTGCAGACTATATACCAAGAAAATTATTTTTTTTTAAAGAGAAGTTTAAGATAATGAAAAATTTTATTTATTATATTTTAGTTTCATATAATAATATTATAATGTAACAATTTTTTATGAAATCACAAATTAGTATGACAATTTAATCCTTTTTAATCAGAGAAATGTTTAACATATAGAAGATAATAATGTAGTCGTTTGAATTACACCAGTCATCTAATATTAGAGTTTAACAGAAGAGAATTATAAGATAATATAATTTGAGAAGGAGGGCAAATTAATAATTAATAATTAATTAGTAAAAAATATTCCAAAGGGAGAAAGTAGGAGAGAACGGTGGGGATTTGAATTCCTCGCCTAGTAAAAACAATTAATAATTAATATTAATTGAATAAAAAATTAATAATTGTACATAATTTCGCACGTTTATTATATTTATTGTCAATGTTTTAAAATAGTTATTAAGGAAAAAAATCAAATCCATGATTAATCAAATTATTTTATATTTTACATTAAATAAATATCATGAATTAAATAAATGATTAATTTTTTAATGTTACATAATCAATTATTTATTAAATAATTACCAATTAAGTTAATTATGAAAAATTCATTGAATGTCTTGCCAAAATAAATAAATACCAGTTAAATTAATTATGAAAAATTCATTGGATGTCTTGCCAAAATATTCAATGAATTATTTAACTATTTGTAATTAATAAATTTTTCATTCAGATCCTAACATCTTTTAAAATATTTTAAAATAAAAAATCACATGCAGCTAAAAATCAAATTATGAAAAATTAATTACATCTCTTACCAAATTAGTAAATGAATAAATCAATTATTTACCAATTAATAAGTAAAAGGTTTCACATTCAAATAAAATGAAAATCAAAACTATTTAATAGAACAGAATCAATATGATGTAACCGAGTCAAAGAATATATATAAAATATCATGAAATTTCATACTGAAAAATTATATTTGATGAATCATCAATGATTCATAAGTAAAACTTCAAATTCAAATCCTTGCTCATTTCAAAAATGCTATAAATTAAAATAAGCATTAATTAAAACAATCAATTTTAACCAATTGAGTCACACAAACAAATTAAAAATTATATTAATTATTAAAAATTCATTAAATCTCTTAACAATATAAAAAATGAATAAATAGATTATACAACAATTGCATCAAATTATAAATATTTTTAAATTAAATAACTTGAAATTATAATAAAAACTGAAAATCAATTTTATGCAATTGAATCAAATAATTCAAAATTCTTATCTGATTTCAATGGATTAATAAAAAACTTACAACTATTATATAAAACAGAAAATCAATTGTATGCAATTGAGTCAAATAAATCAAATTTCATATCAGATTTAAATATATTAACAGGTGAGATAGTTTATTTTAATTATTCATTCATGTTCGATGGAGAGAAAGAACAATGCAAAACATTGAAGGTAATTTCACCATAAATTTGCATAAAAGAACATTGAAATTACGACATAATAGCATGGTTCAAAGATCCCCTGGACGGCTCTTTAGGCACGGCAAAACCCAAAGGATTCTCTCCCCATCTCACTGTTCTAAGTGACTCTAAAAACTCTCAGGAAACAAAAGAAACGCATAAAAACATTCACTCACTCAGGAATTGGTGTCTTGCACTTGCAATCCCAGAGATCTACAAAAAACTCTTAACATAACTTAATTGGTATGATAATAACAAAACTAAATACTAATAATTTAGAACTATAGCCTTATTCCTATGCAGCTCTGCAAAACTTAGGCACAAGGTATGTTGAGGGGCTCCTCAGTCCAACCAGCAAACTCATCAGCACCAAAATCACCAAAATCAAAATCAGGAAGCTCACTAGGCTCGTCGTCATCAAACCCAAATATTGGAAAATCTTCAAAGCCACCAAGATCATCCAATCCTCCACAATCATCAAGTGATAACCAATCAATATCGAGACCAAAGTTTGGCTCAGTGCCAGATGGAAAAGCACCAGTAGCAGCAGCAGATGGTGGTAGTGGCACATTCAACAGACTCAAATCTGGAATCTCTAAACCTGCAAGTTGAGCCACCAAATCACTAGCCTCTTCCATAGCAGCATCCTCATTTGAAACAACGTTACCCATGTCAATGGATTTGGAAGCTAAGGTATCCAACTCAAGCACAGAGGATGGCGATGTGTGTGACAACACACTCTCTAAAGAGTCATCAGAAGTAGTAGTAGAAAATTTCTCAGATACAGACACAGCAGCAGTAGCAGCAGCAGTGGCAGCAGCAGAAGAGTTACAGCTGTTACTCTTATCAGAAGGTTCATTAGCAGAACCAAAACCAGATCCCTTGGACATGGATTCAAACTCAAGCCTTTTGGTTTCGTAGGCATGAGAAGCTTCTTCTGCAGTCTTGAAAGTGCCCAACCATAAACGAGAACCCTTAAAAGGGTCACGAATTTCAGCAGCCCATTTACCCCATTTTCTCTGTCTGACACCTCTATATTTACCAGAAGTGTTTCTTCTCGTTGACGGGGTTTGAGTCAAAACCCTCTTTCTACTCTGAGGTTTAACTTCAATGCTAGATCTCATTGCATTAATTTTGCTATTCACCTCAGAAGAACTGGCTTCAGGAACAGTGAATATTGGAGGAACAGGGGGAAGCGGGATCTCACGCACGCTTCTTTTGACTCTTCTCGGGTACACTGACTCATCTTCAGATGAATCGGTAACATCAGGATCATCATAAATTATGCGAAGTTTTCGCATAGCCTTGGGATCTTGCAAGGAGTGTTGAAGCTTATGCTTCATCCTAGAAGCCGGTTGTTTCCGAGACTCGGACATGGTGGAAAATTTTTTAAACAAAAACCCTCCGAAAACCCCTCAGAATGCAAAAAAGAAACAAAATCGAAGCAAAGAAAGATGAAAATGAAAGGAACTCAGACCAAAAAAAAGTAACAATCTCTCAAAGGTTGTATCAGGTAAAATCCCCTCTTAAGAATATGAAGAGATAAGAAAATCTTTGTATATGAAAGCCTCCGAAACACTCCACTCCGCAACAAGTCCTGTTTTCCAAAACCCAACAAAAAAAAATCATCAGACACAAAAACCCATAAAACAAAACCAAGAAAAGCAAAACATTGAAAACACACCATATAGTCAAAAATGAAGCGGAACAAACGAACCTTTTTGGCCTCAATCGCATTGAAACAGATGGGTTCACAGTATTGTTGTTGATGATGCAGCTTAGCATACAGCAACAGAAGCACACGAAGAGAGTCAAAAGAAAAGAAATAGAAACATAAACAATGGAGAGCTTCAACAAAGCCCCAGTCACTGCCAGAATAAACCCAGACGACATAAATCCACTGCTTTCCCTTCTTTTGAAGACAGATATCTCCCAAAACCGCAGAAACCAAGCAAGAAGCTTTTATCTCTGCCCTCTCACCCCTCTTCACTCACCAAACCAGGAGAAAGAGAAAAGGATATCAGAGTGTGAAACACAGATATATATATAAAAAAAAAAAGTGGGAGGGGAGGGGTGGAACAAAAACGAGATTACAAATCTATGGCTGAAATTTTATTTATCTTCTCACAGGAAAAAAAAACACAACTTTTTGTCTATTTGAAGAAAAGAAAACACTGTTATGTAACATCTGTGAACCAAACCAATTAATACAGAAAAAACAGCCGACCTTGGAACAACACAAGAGTGAAATAGACGCACAAATCTCTATGCACACATGAACAGACCAAAAAAAAATTGTATTTTTCAAGAATAAAAAAATCCCATCACAAGACCACTATTAATAAAAAAAAAATTAGGTTTTTAATCAGAAAAAGAAAATCAACAGAGAAGACTGAGAATACACGATTAACAATGTAATTTTACCTTGTTTGTTTTCACTGAGAAGGAGGAGGCTAGTTGTCTGTGCCTCTGTCTCACTCTTGTTTCTCTCACCGCTGTCTCTGTCTCTTTGGCAGTGTTTTTCTCTCACACTGAGTGGCCCCTTTTTCTCTCTCTCACTCTGCTCTTTTCTATTCTCCTCCTTGAGCCATTCCCCTTTTTTTTTTTTTTTAATCACCGGTCAAAAATTCGCATTTAAAGGGCCCGAGTAGGTAAAACATATAAATATTAATTACGCAGTTAATTTATTTAATATTTATTTTCAATTAATATTTGTGAGCTGGCATGGGGCTGTGTGTCACATACATGAATCATTCATGACCCATCAACATGATATTACATGTATATCATGCCCCAATATTGTAACGCCTTTCGATACCGCCGAAGAATCCAATGTTTTTCCTCCACGCGTGCATCTAACGTGCAGGTGCGGTTCCGTTACAAAGATCAACGGAGGGTGAGGAACACACACTTAAAGAGGGTGAAGAAGGTGGGTGTCTTCTTTGTAGCTTTTTGCGCCGCCAACGGTGACTTAACAAATAGTGTTTCAGTTGCTACAGAATCCTAACGGATACCGTTTCAGATATTTACTTAAAATACCATTGCGTGTGCCTAGTCGCCGAGTAAAGTGGTAATTTGGTAAAATAATATTATTTTTTTAAAAAAACAACAGAAGTATTTGATATTTAAATTTTAAACATGGAAAAGGAAAGTGGTATAAGAGGAAGTAAAGTTAATGTGATTTTACTGTTATGTGCTCTTTTCTGATATTTTCTTTGTTATTACAACATTCTTTTTACTTTTTTTCAAGAACTCACTCTCCTTTTTTCCACCAAAAACACAAGCGCAATGTCACATTGTACTGTATATTTATATTTTTAAAGAATAAAAATAATTAATTTTAAAATTTTATTTTTTAAATACATTAAAAATTACAATTAATTATTTTATCAAGAATAAAGTATTTCATAAAATAAATATAAAATTGAGTTAGTTCTTAAATTTTATTAAGAATAATGTAGAGATAAAGAATAATAATTTAAACATAAAAAAACATAACAGATAATTTTGTATGATTAAAAAGATAAAATTGTTTAATAAAAATAAAATAAAAAATCATTTTAAAAAACACTTAGATAACTAACATTATACATATACAATAAATACTATGTACTATAATAAAAATAATATTAATGATAATTTATTCTTTTAGTACAAAATACAATAATTTCTATAATTTAATCCAATGACAACTAGCAAAAATTTTGCATAAATTAAATTTATACTCTATTATAATTAGAAAAAGGAAATAATATGAAGAAAGAAAATAATATCTACGTATTTAATTTAAAATAAAATTGACAAAATAATGAATTTAATAACTTTTAAAATAAATTTAAAACTTTTTATGAAAAGAGACATAAAATTAAATTAAATTTATATTTTTTTTAAATAACATAAATATAAAATAATAATTGAAATATGAAAAATGATAAATAACTAAGGTTAAAAGATCAAATTATTTATTTAAAATAAAGATTTAGTAAAAAAAAGAAATTTTCTTTATTGATAATTATAATATAATATCTTATAGTAAAAATTTAAATTATTATTAAATGATAATAATTTTAAGTATTATTCTCATTTTATCCAATCATATATCTTATCGTAATCTTAATTTCATTCATTAAGTATTTAAAGAAATTATTTAGAGTTTTATTCATTCGAATGTATATTTTAAATTAAAGATTATTTTTTTCCTGTATATTTGATTTTTCTAATTGTATATATAACTTTTAATCTAATCTTTTGATTTTTATATCCAAGTAAAATTTAAAATATAATTAAATAATTCCTATGTATCCACAAGCCACATTCAACCTTTGTTCATCAGCAGTACATTGGTCAGGTGGTGGGTGAAGTAGCTAGCTTGCATGCATGCCAATTTATTTGCCACACCATCATTGAACAAACTAAAGCTTTTAACTCTAGAATTAAAAAAATCAAACTGTTAACTTCAAAAACTAAATGCAATAATCAATTTTTTTTCCTGGAAACCAAGAAAAAAAAACACTAAAAATACAGGCAGTAAAAAAAGTAGTTAAAGTGTGGAAATATTTTATACTCTCAATAAATGTGGTTAAAAATCACATTCGAAAGAGAAAAATTCAATTAGACAGTGAACCAGTAGAGAAAGAAAAAAATAAAAGTAAAAATTTAAATTAAAGCGAGTCCCACTCTTTAATTTAAGTAGAGAGGGAGAGAATTTCTAGTAAAAAAAAGTGTTAAACTATAACTTATTCAGTGTAGTACATCTCTAGCTTATATTTAAAATTACGAATACCGTCTAATTTAATATTAAGAATAAAAATATTAATGTAATCCTGAAATTAACGAATAACAATTATTTTGGTTCATGATGATGTATTTTTTTATTATTATGTTATAGATGTGAAATATTTACTGAATTTTGTTGACAGTAAATATATACAAAAAACTTAGCTTTTCACCTTGAAAATAATTTATATTTAGTAATTTATGCTGTTAAAATAATTTTTTAAATTTAAGTGTTTAGTTAATTGCTTAATGGTTATAAAATTTAAGAACTAGTTAAAAGTATTGCTCTAAAAACTGTCTTGTAAATTTTATTCAAATAAAATAGAAAACAACCGAACACAACAAAGAAAAACAACGTTTTCCTTGATTGGTCTTCATAAAATTTGTATTACGTTGGCACAAATTGGTAAATTAGTACTATTCCCGTTTTAAATTGGTTTCATACATGGTATTTTAAAAAGATTAGATCGAGAAAAAAAGTTGTATTAGATAAACTAGATTAGATGCCATAAAAAAGAAAAAGAAAACTAAATTAGATTGTTAATTGTTACAACAAAAAATATTTTACTCCATCTTCCCTATCAATATTAGTTAATGACCTAATGACACACACTCCAATTTGTTGACCTCGTGATGTAGTTGCAAGTGGGATGACCAACGACAACAGTGTTTGTCTGCAAAGATTATGAGATTTAATTTTGACCATGACTCAGTGAGACAATTTTAAGGAGTTAATTAACATTTACTTGATAAAAATTATCATGTGTCATGTGATCCACCCTCAAATTTTTTGTAATTAAATGCCATAAATCTTCCTCGTCCTTATTAACAATTCATTTGCAGGGAACAAGGAGCGGTGACCTTAATTACTTTTCAGACTTTTGTCAGTTATTATTTTACAAGACTGGTTAAAGAGTTAACAACAAAACATTTTTATTAGAAATAAAAGTAATTAAATGAAAAGCATAAGTTATTTTGACCTGAAAAAAATAAAAGAACGTGCAGGGTAATGTCTTATTCAATAGTGTTATAAATTAATTAAGTAACAAGGGTTGTCAGCTGCAAGCATCTAACCATCGTGTGTCCATAACTTCTTTGACAATATTTTACATGTTAACATTATTTAATGGTAGTAACACGACCACTATTAGAAGATCACGTGACACAAGCGTGTGTGTGCAGAGTCAGAGTGTGTGGTGTATAATTTCATGTCCCATTTTGACAAGATATTTTTAACTTGTTATAATGGTGAGTCACGTGATGCATGTCATCGTATTATTATACATGGACACGACGGATAATAATAAGGAGAATCTATTATGTATGTATATATGTATGTAACATGAGAATATAATATGGGACATGCATGCATGCATGTGAAGATGAATTAGATAATGATGGTGGTGTTTTTGGGTAGGGAAAAAGGAGAAGAAGTGATAGAGTAAGAGGTGGTTGCTTCGATTTCCCGCCAATAACGCCGACGTGGACCCATAGCCATCTTTGGCGCCAAAATGTCCGAAAGATGTGGGACACGTGGTGAGTGATGGGACAAGTGTTCTTCATAGGTGGGTGCGTGGAAAGTGCCCATGCCGCTCCCTTTTGCCTAAGTAAAATACTAACAACACAGTGACGCTGATGTGGTCTTCAATATTTAGTATGCTTAATCCTATGACACGTCACATTTGTCAACACTCATGATGCATTGTTTTTTCCATGAAATGAAAGGTACTTGTGTGTGTATGTGTTTTGTCTCTCTCTACACGTCTCTACTCTACTCTACTCTATTACACACAGCTCATTCTACACTCTACTCTATGCTTAACCTCCCTCTTGTATTAACCTGTTCTTTTTCTTGTTCTTTTCTTGCATATTTGGATTACAAACGATTGGCTGAAATAACGGTGATTCTTTTTCTTTGAATATAGTTATTTATAACTTCTAGCATGAGAAATGATTGGCTAATATAAACGGTGATTTTTTTCTTTGAAATTTAAATATTTAAAACATATAACATACATTTTTTTGCATATGGGTATGAGAGCCCTGGCTAGCTTGTATTTTCTTATTTAATATGGCAATAACATATAAATACTATTACTTTCCTCCTAATCATGTATTTGTTTTATTAATACATTCATACTTTACTTAGCCTGTTACTGACTATCATTAAAATATTTATCATTAAAATATTTACGAGTAAAATTTTATTTATTATACTTAGTTATGTCAAAAATATGAGTTTGACATTTATATATGTTCATCTTAGATCAAATACAATTATATAAAATTTGTATTAAATTTTAGTTTCTAAATTTTTTATTAATTTATATTTCTTCTTGTATTTTTACTAATATTTTTAATTTCTTTTGTTAAATTAAACAAGGGAATTAACCATTCAATTTATTGATATAGATTAAGAATATTGACAATAAAAAATAAATTGAAATAAATTTAAGAGAAATTAAATATATGAAATATAAATAATTGGAGGATGGAAAAATTATTTGATCTATGAAATATTTAATATAAGAAAAGTATTTACATATGAATTAAAAAAATATATTAAAAAATTGGCTTGCATTAATTATTCATAGAAGACATGACCCGATACTCATAAATTGCCGGGAACCAGTCGAACATTTTTATTATTGTTTAAAGGTACGGACACAAATTCAATTAAAATTTCAAGAAACATGAGTACCCCAACCCGAACCGTGATGAAATGTGAAACAAAAATATTGATTTTCTAGTTATGTTTTTAAATTTTAATTTTTTTAAAAATATAAAAATTATATATAATTATTAACAATTAATTAATTTACATAATAGTTATACTATATACCTCATAATCTAAGAAAATAAAAATATACTAGTTCAACAACTTTAAAGAATAAAATGTGTGGCTTGAAGAAACCTGAATGGGTCAAAGAAAAAACAATTAGCGAGAGTGATGCCTGTGTCGGTTAAAACACGGGGTCATTTCCTGTTAAGTAAACGTTTGTTCACCTAATAATCGACCAAATGGTCAAATTAGTTTCCAATTTTGTTTTGTTGAACAGCAAAGTTAGAGCATAATAATGCCAAATTCTAACTAAAATCCAAATTATGTGATCTTGAATCCTTAATCAGGCATGGACTCTACTCGATTTAGACTAGTTCTATGTTGAATTTACTGTATAAGAGACTATGTTAATATTTGCATTAATAAGCAAATTGTACTCTTATACATAGAGTGGATCAAGATTAAAATCTTACCTGTGGCAATCATTTAGAGAACATCCTAATGACGATAATAACTGAAATCTTAATCTTCCAACAACGGGCTATTGCTTGGGTAGATCAAGTTTATATTTCGTTGTTTTTCCTTTTTGTTAGTGTTATTCTATTCTGGTGCTATTCTATTTTTCCTTTTTTATCACGCTATGTTACTTATTAAATTTTGACATTTTCCTTTTCCCTCTTTCTTTTACTACCTGTCAAATAGATACAGAATCTCTACAAATCATTTATGAAGAACATATACTAGAGTATAACTTGTAGAGGTTTGAAAATAGAATTGATGACAATGAAAAATGTCACTACGAAACGTAACTGAACCTTGGGTATTTTGTTGAAGTAGATTTGATTGCATAGGGATGTGCATAAATTGTTAATGACTACATTATTGCATTTTGGTGCATTGGTATAGAACACCTTAAAACAAAGTTACAGTGACCCCATTTCTTGCTGGGGCTCTTCAATACCGTCTATGCTTTATTGCAGCAGAAATGTTGGGCACATTAGTCAGTCTTTTCTATTACACTGCGCATCCACCTCAACCTTTATCTACTATAAGGGATTACGTATGAAAATTACTGAAAGAAACTTGTAACTTGACACACCAACATTTCTCAGTTGTACATGTATCTTTGCACGAATTAGGCTATTATGACTATTTAACTACAAATGACAATGAGTGTGTTGCCTTGGCTACATTAATCATACAACAGATCCGGTTAATTTATTACACTACTACTACTATCTGATAATGAAGAATTCCACTGGGCACCAAAGACAGATGATAATTGAATTTTAGCATTTCAAATTTCAAATACTCAACATAACATTTAAGAGTCAGTTAAATCCAAAAGCCTCTAGAGTAATTGGAAAAGGACGAGTATAGTAATCATCCTCTAGAACTATACTAACATTCTGGTCAATCTTAAAGGGAATCAAGTTTTTAAGATTACTAAAAGGAATTTTATGTGAAGATTGACCGAGACTATAATAATCCAAAACATGTAATAATCTCAGCTAGTCAACTTATGTTCCTATCTTCCAGGTTACAGCAAAATTTTTACCCACAGGGATATTCAATCCCTTCAATCCTACCATCAATATATTTTCTCCATCTCCCTGCCCATAAATGTACTTATGTTGAGTTGTACTAACTTGCACATTTGACACATCTATCGGTGGTTCTCCATCAATCTCAATTTTAGGTAGTGTTCCATTTCGGTTTAGTCCCAACACATTTATTGTGTCAATGACCCAACCTTTATCCAAAGCAAACTTGCCCTCTTGGACTTCTGACCAAACCTTCACGGTTCCTTCTTTCACAGTTGCTTGCAAATCAACAAAGGTTGAATATCCATTTCCAAGTTTCATTTCTGGAAGTTCATCATCATCAAGGAATAGGTTCCCTTTGGCTTTTCCTTCAGTTGCACCAGCTGAGAAGGTCACAATGAGGCTGAAGGGTGTCATTCTAGCATCCTTAGATATCATTCCACCTTGTTGCATTGGAAGAATGGTGTTCTGATACACATGCACATTGACCACATGCAAAGGTGCATCGAGGGTAACATAGTTTCCATCTTTTGACACAATGGTTTGAGTTAAATCAAATAAACTATACCATGTTCCAGGAGGGAAGAGTGCTTTAACTTGTGTTTTTCCTTGTTCAAGCACAGGGGAAACCATTAGACTGCTCCCTAGTAAGAACTGAGTGCTGAGGCCATAACATTCAGTGTAAGATGGAAATGAGAAGAAAAGAGGCCTCGCAATTGGTGCTCCACCAATATGAGCTTCATAGTTTAAGGTGTATAGATATGGAAGGAGCTTATACCTCATACCTAAAGCATTTCTAGCAGACTCAGCTACTGATTCCCATTGATAAAGTTCCTGTCTAGGAGAGTAGTAGTTTGCATGGTCCCTTGAGAAAGGGTAGAAGGCACCAACTTCAATCCATCTATTGCAAAGTTCTTCAGTTGGTGCTGGATAGAAACCACATATATCTGAACCAACCATTGGCACCCCAAATATTCCAAAATTGAGCATTGTGGATATTGAGTACCTTAAGTTCTCCCATGTGCCCTGATTGTCACCAGTCCAGTGTGCAGCATATTTTCCTGAACCAACAAAAGTGGAACGTGACAAAATGAAAGGCCGTTTTCCTCGTAACCCTTGAAGGGCCTTGTGAGTTGCAATGGCTTGAGAGAAACCGTAAATGCTGTGAGCATCATACTCTAAAACACCATTATAGTGAACTGCACTTGTAGCTATAGTTTTGAAGCCTATAGGAGCCTGTACTCCTGAAGCGTTAATTTTATAGGGAGGATCATCCCACCTTGTGCTTGTGATGTTTTTGCAATCTAAGCAACATATCCACCCAGGTCCTGTTCCACTTGGACACACTTTTCCCTCGGGAATTGTACACTTCCCAGAGCAGAAATTTGAAGCTTCATTCATATCAATCCAAAGACCATCAACAGGGACTAGTTCATGGAAACGATGAATCTCATCAATCCACCAAGAAACTGTTTTTGGATTGAGAAAATCAGGGAAATTAACTGCCCCTGGCCAAACTTGAGCCAAGAAGGGTTCACCTTCATACTTGATGAAAACATCATTAGCTATACCCCTTTGATATACACCATAACTGGAGTTAACAGCAATTCCTGGATCAATGATTACAATGTACTTCATGCCAATGCTATGTATTCTTTCAAGGAAATCTAAAAGCTTTGCACGAGGGTAGTTAATTGGATTGAGTGTGAAATCCTTGTGGCCATCCATGTGATCATCATCATTCCAGATAACATCAAGTGGGATTTTAGCCTTCTTGTAATTCTCCACAACATCTTCTACTACAGATAGGTTGTGATAGCCCCATCTACATTGGTGGAATCCTATAATATACCAAATAAAATAATTTACCACTTAGCATGTTGGTTAAACACCTTTTACAATTAAATTATAGTCATACAAATGATATTCCTGGCACACAAGCATTATGTTTGGGAAGTAAACTGTTTCTGATATCGTTTTAAGCTAGATCTGGAAGCAAAGTATAATGATCATATGTAACCCACGCATATATTTAATTGCCAAGTGAAATGGAAACGTAGAAATCAAGCAAGTCAAATGGAGAAAACTGAAAAGAATGTTTAGCATAAAAAAAATTAAAAAAGTAAATGCTCTCGTAGAGTTACAACACAAAATCTTTAGCAATTTTCATTTGATCCATATTTTTTTCGCTCTTATATTTAAGACTGTGAATTGTTATAGTATGCATTGTTAATCAAATGCCAATTGCAAAATTATGTTCCATTGCATTCTCAACCTAGGAAATGCTCCCTAATCGTGCACATTAAGAAACTCATTGAATATACAATAATCACACAGTAGAAAACATTTAGTTTCTTCCTCATTATCCTAAGCAAAAAATATTGTTCAATTAAGTATTATCACCTTACACATGGCAAGCTCCACTTTTCTGAATTAATCCTCTGTCTATATAATGTGGTGTTGTTCCTTGGCACTCAAATGACTAGTGCAATGCACACTATATAGAACATGCAATAGAATGATAAGAGAGAATAAACAGTGAAGCATACCGAAAGCCCAATAAGGCATTGGAGCAGGTCTACCAATCAAGGAAGTGTATTGATCAATAACATTCAGAGGCGTGGGTCCAACAAAGAAGTAAAAATCAAGCACCCCACCAATAATCTTGTACGTAAGAGAGGTTCCTCTATAGAACACGTCCATTCCATTACTATTGAGCAACAAAACACCATGTGCATAAGGTTTGCCACCTTCATTTCTAAGATCCATGTACACAGGGTGTGCACCATATAAATCAGTATTGAGATTAATTGCTGATACATCAGTGGTGTACAAAGTGTAAGGGTCATTAGGATACAACTTAATCCCGTGTGGCTGTGTGTTCTCTCCCAAACCGTACAAAGAAGCATTTTTTGGCAACATGGTAGAAATTTCCAAGTACTGGTCCTTGAAGACCAATGTGTTAAACTCATCAGAATTGGAATCAAAGAGGGTATCCCCATTTGACTTTCTTTTCACTCTAAAGGTAAACGGGTCTGAGGTGTAGCTGAAGACAAGTTCTGAGCCAGAGTACTCTGTCTCTGTCTCTGACAATGATATCAGGTTCTTCTTCCTTAACCACTCAATGTTTTGGTTCAGTGCCGGTGGTTGCTCCCTTGGCAAAAGGTTGTAGGGAACCTCCCACCTTTGTTTCTTTGCGTCAGTGATGTGTACCCTTAAACGGTTCTCAGTCTCATGCCTGCAAAACCAAGAAGAACAAATTTTTAGACACTAATGACAAGAACTACCGATAGAACTAGACTCTTCATTGTGTTTTGTCCTAACAGATTTTCTATGTTGTGAATGAATAATGATACTAAGTATGACTTACTTGACATATAAGCGTAAAAGGGGAATGTCAGGGCCATATATATCGTTCTTCTGCTTAACTTGGAGAAATCCTACAAGGGCATCATCTGGAACATGTTTAATAGATATTAGACGGTAGCCCTGGCCAATTTTCTGAGAAGATGAGCTTGCTTCTTCTGCAGTTGCACGCAGAAACCAAGTTAGAAGGAGGTAAGAGAGACAGAGTGTAGCTAAACAATTAGGTGAAGAAGCCATAGCTCACTCTAAAGTGTTATGGCTCGTGAACTCCTCTTTGGATAGTTCACATGGATATCATAAATATACATAACCAACTAGTTTTGTTTTGTAAAAATACTAGTTTTGTTTTGTTGTGTTGTTTGTCCTCATTGAGAGGGTCAGTGAGAGATTCATTGGATCCCTTACGCGTGACTTTGGTGGATTGAGCCAATTTCTATTGGGCCCCACATTTTTGCTTTAGTGTAATGTTATAGTTGGGGATCAGTGATAGTGTGAGGTGAGTAACACAAATAGAAGAAGCTAGCTAAATGGTTTTTCTGTGTGGACTTTGATATACCTTAAAAGTTATTTGATTTACTTTCTAAGGCAAAGCCTCACATGCTCCTAGCTATGTCTCACTCTCTAGTTATTTGTGTTTTTCTGTATTTCGTAACTGCACATGAGAAGATCCTGATATGTTTTGAATAAAAGCTATCGATTTTGATTCATGATGAATGAACTCTTTACTGTTTAAGAGGTTGAAGATGGAATAAACTTTCTGTTAACCTTTACTGAGCAAGAGACGGAAATGAAATAAATAATAGTGAGTCATGGGTAAGTTTTGAATAACAAAAACCTGCTAAAATGTACCATAAAATTTCCCATGCTTGTAGGTTCTATCATCTATTTGTTTTTAGTGAATTTAACCTCTCAAGGTGTTCTGTCAGGACCGTATAAGAGTAGTGTGTGATTAAGAATTTTGTCCTTACAAAGTTACTCTTGTTTCTTTTTCTTTTTTTTTTTAGAAAACATTTTTAATTGTTGGGATAAGTTTTGAAAAAAGGATATGTTTTTTCAGGATATAGTGTGCGATGATTTGCTTTGTGTGGTGGGTAGTATGTTCGTTTACGCAAGTTGATGATATTAGTAAAGCCCAAAAACATCTGCTTCCAATGATGAAGCATTTTATCTTCGTGAATTGTCTGTGTTAATAATAATGAGCCACAATTCTTCTAAGAAAACTTATAACTATTAACCAAATGAGTATTTAATTTTCACAAATGAAGTTTTCAAGTCACGCTACTGCTAATGAATGCCACGAATTGTTTACAGTTTATACACTGGTCTCTCTTTAAAAAAAGCATGCTTGTGGAATAAAGTCAATAAATTTAACCAATATGTGGATCATATAAAGTCACTAACATAATTACAGAAGATTCGTTTGTCAAGCAAGACTTGATAAATAAAAGTCAATTGATTTGTTTTAAGAGAAATGCTAACTGTTTTAAATTTTCAACACCCTAAATCATCTATACCTATTTCGGTTGCTTGTTTAGGGGTACTTTGGGATAGGATTTACCTTTTTTGATTCATGGTAACTTAAGTGCAACTAAACATAGCACTGTGACAAATTGACATAGTTCTAAACTTCTAATAACTATATTAGTACTTTTCTTTTCTCTTTTTTTTTAATGAAATAGATGAGAAAAAGTTGATATCAGTCCCCTTTAACTTGGAGAGGAGTCTTGACATGATAATATTGCAGTTGTTGTTGGTGATGAAGAGCAAATCAGAGGAAAGGGTGGCAGGGTAAGTGAAGTTTGTTTGAGTTCTCTGACTACACAGAAGAGAGAGATAGAGGAATAATGGAAGCAAAAGAGTGAAGAGAAATTTAAATAAAAACGCTTCATTACTTTTACAAGTTTTGATAAAAGTAATATTTAACTTCACACACATATATATAAGGTAAATCCAAATTCTTGCAAGTTTGAAAACAAAGATTATCAATTTCATTTGATTTTTATATTTCAATTTTATTTGTATTAATCACATTGACAAAGGAAACACAAAATCTTTACGAACACGTAACATTTTCATTTCTTCATTTTATATAAAGTCAAAATTTATTTTGTCTGTATAAGAAATTAAAAGAAATAAGAAAAATTTATAAAAATAGGAAGTAAGTGGTCCACCATGGCATCACGGTAATAGGTCCAAAATTCTTCACTTAATGGCATGAGCAATAACAACATGAAGTAATCATGGCCATGGGCTAGTGAAGAATTGTCCCTTAGTTTTCTTTTGGGAGCACTGATTATTCATAAAAACTTTTGCCTGTGATAGTGACAATGAATTGTTACGGTTTCCTATTTATTTTGGTTCCTCGGGTTTCCTTCACATTTGTGTTCATACATCTTTTTGGATTTATGGCAACAACTAATATAAAGGTTCTGAAATGAACACCTCTTTAGCACTATTATTAACACTTTGCTGCTGATAAAGTGTTATCAGCGTTTCGGTCTCATCATCTTGTCTATACATTGTGTTTGGTTACATTATTTATTGTTTTAAGTGATGCATGTTTAAGCTTCAATCATTCAACGTATCGTGGCCAAAAAGCAAGTAGTATAGCATTCTTTCCAATGACTTTTCCCTTATTCATTCTAATTTTATTCTAGTTCTATGTTTCCATGACACTTGTGTTTACACTGTCACTGACTGCAACAACCAAGTTAAACTCGATCGATATTTATGAATAAAGATTTGGGAGCACTACCTAGAAAGTGCTTATGATAAGGTTTTTCAATCTCATCTTGTCATCTATATCTTGCTGACTAGTATAAGAACCTCTTCCTTAATTTCTTGGTTCGTCAAATGAAAAGGAAAAGGAAAGGGAAACTGTAACAAAAGCAAATGGGAAAAAAAATATCTTGTATCAAAGGTTGTGCAAACAACGTTAATCTTCTAATCTTAAAATAAAAAAACATGTCCCCATGTCACATCCAGCACCAAATTTAAAACTACCTAGGCCAAAAGATTTAAATAAAGCTAAATTGGATTGACTATAAATGCACAATAAGACAAATTCAAAAGATTAGTATTATTTTGCCTAACAAATATCTACGTGAACGAAGGCTATAAATTACGTAGAACTTTGGAACAAAGAAAAGGAAAGGCTATGAATATTTTCTTTTCCCAAATTGATGATCAAGTGGATTCTCTTGAGCAATTTTTTCATGTGACAACTGACAATATTACTATTAAGATGGTGTTAGAAATAACAATTTAAATTAGTTTTTACACTTTAATTAACGATAGAAATATCATTTTAATTTGGGGATTGGAGTGTTTAAATATTGTTGCTTCTCATTTGTCATATTTTTAACTATTCTTGTCTTTTCCTTTCTAAGATATCATATATAAACTATAAATTAATCTAATCCTAGGTATCTATATAAATTTATTCTGAGCTAATTTTTAGATTTCAAATAAATTTATATCAAAAATTGATTTTAATCCTAAATCTTGTCTACACTAAGTTTAATGGTGACAAGTAATAATGCCTGATAGTGTAAAAAGGAGATATAAATTGGTGGACTAGACTATATTAGATGTCACTAATATGCAGTCACATCTGTGGATAGTCGAAATCAATTAGATTCGGCTTGTGAAAAATATGTTTGCTATTCTTCATTCCTCAAAGTGTGAATCTTAAAAGGCCCAATTGCGAGATGTGACATGGTTTCGGGGGAAAATTGAATTATTTTAATAATTAATTATAAATATAGTGGATTGTTGTTATAAATAACTATAATCAAAATTAATTTTTGTTTAGATAATTTTTAAGAGTATTTAATTTTATTTAAGTATAAGAAAATTGATTGAATAAGTTTTTGTGAAAAAATTATTATTTTGTTATACTTAATAAAATTATTATTTTTTAATAAATTTATTCAAATAAAAAATATTTTTTAATTGTAATTAATTATGATAATAATCAATTATACTTATAAGTTATAGTTAGTTATTAAAATAATTTAATTTTTTTATCAAAACCAGATTCGGGTGAAAAAAAAAATAGTTTTTTAGATTGAAATATTCACTCTTATTTGGATTTTTTTTTTTTTTGTGACGAGTTAAATTACACTTTCCCCTATTATGTTTCAATTTCTATTTTTTAATCATAAAATTTATCATTATCTTAAATATTTTTTTTATCTTTTTTACGATTTTTTTTTCAATTTACTTTAATATTTAGCTTTTTATTTTATTAATAATATTAATATTTATTATGAAAATATTTTTAATGATAAATTCATTCAAATAAAAAAATAAGAATATAATTATTATCAACATAAATTAATTCAATTATTAAAAAATTCTATCAAAACTAATAATAATTTTCTTTTTTATCTTCACTATATTTATATTTTTATACCATTTTCATATATTTATTATTATTTAAATTTCCACTAAATATTTTAAAAAATATAATATTTCAGTAAAAAAAATATTAGATGAAAAATTCAAGAGGAAAAAAGTATTGGTTTGCAAATAAAAAATAAGAAAAAATATATATTTTTTTACATATTTTATAATAATTCATAAAAAAAAAGTGAAACTTACGCATCAACTTTTAACCGTGTAATAGGAATAAAAAAATTAGTCTGTATTAAAAAATTCACAAATTAAATTTTAAATTATGAAAAAGTTTATAGCCAACCAACGAAAGCATAAGTTCAAAACTCGTGTCAAGCATCTAGTGGTAGCAGCAAAGGCATCGTTTGACGGCAACGTAAGGTTACTGTGAATGCACGTTCTTTAAAAAAATCGAGCACGACAACCATTCCCAAGCAAAGAACATTATGTCTGACGCCAAGGACAAGAGAAAGCACTCCCAAGACGACGCCGTTTTGTCCACTCAGAAGAGAGCTCGCGACGGGGGTTCTACGGCGACGGTGACGGACGAGGAGGTTGAAGAGTTTTACGCCATTCTCCGCCGAATAAACACGGCAGTGAAGTACTTCAAAAGAAACGGTGATGACGTGGCATCGTTGGAGAAAGACATCATGCACGAAGTGAAGGAGGCAACAACAAGGTATAATGACAAGGAAGAACATAACTTGAGTTTGGATCTAAATGTCACTCCACAAACCCCAACATGATCCAGTAATTCATATGTTCTTGTTTTCCATCTCCATGTTTTTTTTTTTTTTTTACTATTTAACCTTTGGATTTTCTTACATGTCTCATGAAATTTAATTATGTTTGTTGAGTTAGATATTTGTAATAGTTTCATACTGCTGGAACAAAATTACTTCATATTAACTATACATGAAGTCTTTGAGAAAAAAAACAATTTTAAGAATTTATATTGATGATTCTTGAGTTTTATTTCTTTAGAATAAACTTACAGTGAATTTACCATTTACAGAACATTGATGCATGCCTCATATGCCAAATCTGTCTTCTTTCTTCATCCAACTTAGCCACTTAGGGTTGGACAACTCCCCAAGTTTTTAGTGCGATTATAATTGCACTAATCTTAATATATTTTTAAAAAACTAGGCATATACTCCCTCGTCACCTCGTGTAACTACAAAAATACATAATTTCACGTAAAATTAAGAAATGTAGTCAAATAATATTTTAGTTTTATATAAAAATCAAAAACTATCCAAATCAATACTTGAAGATGATATTTACATTAAAAAGTTTAATTAATTTAAAGTATATTTTTGGAATAGAGATATTAAATAAATTTCGATTAGTTGAATTGTATTTATATTTAAAAGGCAATTCATTTACGAGAGATTATGATAATTTCAAATACTTCTTCTTTCTTTTTTTATCTGTAGAAGAATAGAAGATAGGTATTAAGTTGTTAATTTACAACAATTCACACATATTACTCGGCCAATTAAATTAGATTCTCTCTTTAATTCAATCATTTTTCTTTCAAAGTGTAATCAAAATAATCAAATGAATTGTGTAATTTAATTTTCAACAAAAAATATTTAGTATGCTCACCTATTTAAAATATTTAATAACATTCATTGATATTTTTTATGTATGCATTATATGTTATTAAATATCAAATATTTTAATTGAAAAATCCTTATTTAATATTTGATTACATTTATTTAATATATTTATGTATGCATTAAATATTTCATACTTAAGTTTTCAAAAAACTATCAAATATTTTAATTTAAAACATCCTTATTTAATATCGATTTTGTTGAAATATTTTATAAATATATAGTAGCTAGTTGTAACAGGGACTTTTCATGAAAATGTTTTTGTCTTTCGAAAGGTTCATGAAAATGTTCTTACCTCGCTTTCATAAGTCAGGGGAAATTCAATCTTGAACCCAACCAAAACATGGTCTAAATCAAAGTCAAGTTAGAGTCAAATAAATTCCCACAAACTCATATTTAATTGTTATGCTTAAACACTAGACAACTGACAGATACTTTTCATAAAAGAACCAGCATAGTATAAGGAATAATATTTTCCTCGTATCGTAAGCATGCGTGAAAGAAGCTTAAGCACTGAGAAGTAATGTAATACTAGTGCATCTTTCTGTTTATCTAAAAACTAAAGATCTATAGTAGCAGAGACACAGAAGATGGTGAAAGTGTTCGAAATTTGAAATACACTATTTAACGAAAGACCAATGATGAGTAACTCGAATCAATTTTGACCCAGTTTCCGGGCAGATCCGGTCAGGGTATATAATAACATTGAAAGTATGCAACTTGCAAACATAACAGAAGAAATGAGAAGTGACGTAAAAGATTCAAATTTTATCGATTTAAAGTAAAAAAAATATTTGGTAAAGAACAGCAATATAAATAAATTGATAATTAATTATAAAATGTAATATATAGAGTGGTTTAAAGTACTAACTTTGGTAAGGGGGAGAGAATTTTCATTTCTCATAAATATTAACTTTTTTAGTGTTTTCTGTAAAAACGTATGGATTTGAACTTTGAGATTTTTTTTCTTTTTATTCCGCACTTTCATTCTTGAACTTAAGAGTAAATTACCGTTGCTAGTTAAAAAATTACGTAGTTAGAGTAATTAAGTTTTTAAAGTTGATCTAATTCATTTACTTTAAAAGCATATATTCAAATTATTTATGAATTTAATTATCATGTATTATTAATGAAAAAATACATGATTATCTAATTTAAAATTTGCATTTAGCATAACTTTTAAGATATTTATGGTAAAAATAATAAACATATTATAAATAATAATTTGAATATTATGAATATCAAAGACGTATTGGTGGTCACTATATATACAAATATATAAATTGTGTTGTATATATATCATTAGTTAGCAAATAGCAATTATTTGCATGATCACGATATGAAGAGAAGATAGAGTGAGGAAGCAATAATGCAGGATACTGTTGTCTACGCGAATACGCGTCCTTTGAAGCAATGGAGAGCCAAACGGGTTAAGTGAATACAGCATAGAGATGCACCAAACAGAAACAGGTCATAATCATGGGAGGAATTGGATTATTGATTGAGAATGTGAACATGGATGCATGCCAACACTTCTAAAGCATGCATGAGAGGAATGCTGACTAGTTCCCTCACTCTATATATCTAATATGGAAAACATGTAAATTCCAACAATTAATTTCAATGGTTATTCTCCACAGGCCAATAAGTACAACCATCCAAGACCAAGTTCAGTCCCCTTTGCGCATAAAGTTTAGAGTAAATTCCCCGTAGTAAGAGCATGGGTCTTACTCTTATTCAAACACGATATAGCTAGGTTGGATTTCACATTAACGAGTAACAATATTATTAAAATAATGTGCATAAATCAAAGGAAATTTTTATCTCGAACTATTTTTTCTCTTATGTTAATTAAAACTTAAATTTTAAAATGAAATAAACAGTATATTTCGATAGTTTTTGGAGTGTTCATCTATAAATACAGTGAAATATATGTATTTTATTATATTTTTTGGTGCACCTATTTATATTCCGTTATACTAATGAAAAAATTGTAAAATGGAATGGGCAATCCATTTATGAACTTTTTATAATGTACATTCTGTCACATACAATTTTTTTAAAAAAAAAATAAAGAAATTGTAAAAAAGAAAAAGGAAAGAAGAAAAATAGTTGAAAGAGTGAACTTAGAAAAAATTGGGTGAATGTAGCAATTTGGTTGGAAGAGAACTCAACTAGGTAAGCCCAGGATCGTCACTCTTACAAATGGAAACCCAGCTATACTCTCCAGCCCGAATATGACCCAAAATAGCTGCCACCCTTCATTGAATTGATAATTTTTTCCTATTTTTTCATTTTATCTTGATAATTTTTTATTAATAAATTTATTCTTCTCGTCCAAGAAAAAAATAACCAAACGTGCTAACTGAGCCCAATACAACTAAAAGCCCAAAAATCATAATTAATTCAAAAATAGAAAAAGTTAATTAATAATTATAAAAGGCAGAATTAAATATGTACAAAAAACAAATATGTGTTTTTATTACACAATCGTCAAAATCAAAAGTATCGTGTAGGGATAGCTTTTAACTCTTCCCACTATCATTCATTTTTAAAACGGGACAGGTTCAGTAGATTTAGAATTTTAAAACTTACTCCAATTTCATTGAGTTTTATCATATTGGAAAAAGTTTATTTATAACTCTATCAGCCAACTTATTGTAATACCAGTGCACCCATCGAATGTTGCACGCAACCTTCATTCTTTTTCTTAGGCTTATAATTAAATACCGTGCTTAGGGTTTTATATTTTGGAGGGGAATAAAAATAACGATAGAGGGAGAGAGATAGTGTCATGTGACCTAATAATAACAAGGAGAAACATAAAAAGGAAAAACAAACCATAAAATATGGACCACCTAATTTGGTTTTGATTGCAAAATTGTAGATACTTGATGACACATGTTTGATTCAAAAATATATAGGTGACTAATATTTGATTCAACGATTGTTATTGAAGAAAATTTATGTATTAACACGTAAAGTATAGTTAATTACATTAATTCATCATTTATAATGAATTTATTAATTTTAATAATAATTTATGTTAAATTTTACAGAAAATTAATTTATTATTGGATACTGTGTAAAATCATTATACATCATGGGTGCATGCTCTTTAAATTTTTTATTTACTTTCATGTAAATAAGTGTTTTCAAGTAGTCGTTCTCATGTATAGGTATACAATTCTTTTCAAATATCTATTATAATGAAAAAAATGGATTAATAAATAAAGTGTAGTTAATTAAGGAAAATATTTGTAAGATTTAAATAGTTGAGTAAAAATTGCATAATAAAAGACTCTACCTCTAATATAAAACTGTGAGTCATTAAGTCTACATATTCTCTTCGGAGAAATGTTTAAGAAAAAACAAAATGCATAAACATGTATTTTATGAGTTAATTGTGTAGCATTACTGATTTTTTATAAATATAGCTCAATTAATCTTTCCTAATTAATGTGTGGCTTCCTAATATATTAGTGAATTTAACGGTGTGAAGTATATATTATCATGTGAATTAATTAATATGTATAAAATATTTTATAATTTTAAAAAATCTTAAAGAATTGAAATTATAATTGAAAAAGTTGAAATAGTGCAATACCATCAAATGTTACACGATACCATGAAAACTAATGTACTTGGTTTTTCCCTTCAAAAGATAGTGTGAACAAAAATTATACTACCATAACATAAACTTTTAATCAACCTCCACTAGTTTCAGACTTTTCAAAACGCAATATACTGAACACGACAAATTAAAATGAATTATGCGAAACTAACTAGTAGTACGTTCACATAAGTTCTTGGCTTTTTTCTATCTTTAGTTAAACCAGGCATATTCACATGGCCTGATTGATCAAATATGCATGCTTTACAACTGGTGCTATGTTCTTCCCACATGTGTCATGACGTAACATTCATGAGATGAGGAAATCTATGTCATGGGTAGAGATAAATTTGACAATAGTTATTCTTATATTTTATATATTCTGTTTTAGTTTCTTAAAACAATTATTTCATCTTTATCTTTTTAATTTTAAAAATACTTCACTTTTGGTTTGTAACATTATTTGAAAATTTTTAATAAAATTTTATATAGCTATAAATTACTTGAAAACAAAAAATATTTTAAAATTCGAAATATATTTATGACATAAATTGAAGTATATCTTTGATTATTTCTAATAAATTTAATCCAGTTTTATTTTTTCAAAATAGAAATTTTCCTATTTTTTCTTTTTAATTTGAAATATTATATTTAATGTTAAAATAATTTAAATAACACCTAATAATATTTATAAAATGTTATTTAAATTATTTAGAAGATTAAAATTATTATGTTTATAAATTAAAAGGGACTAAAATAACACAATAAATTTTTTGAGAAATTTTAAAAGAATATAAAAACATATTTTATAAAAAAATAGTTATTTAAAGAGATAAATTTATGCTTTTCTAATGTTGAAATCAACTTATGGCATAGGACCATACGTTAAAGCTAAGGTGTATCTTATTTAGCCACAGTGAGTGGGTGGTGTATATGGTAGCTTTCTCTCTCTCTCTTTGGGTTATATACATAGATAAAAATGAATATTGGAATTTGATTTGGTTAGGCCAAGGGTTTTGTTAGGTTCCATAATCCAAACTTGTTTTTCTTGTGCATGATGTAGACTTGGCCACCACATAGACACGGGTGAGGGAAGATTAATTAATGACCTTGGAATATTATTGTTGTTGGATGCGTGGGTTTGGGGAAAAAGAAAAGGACACTTTTCTGTACAAAAATAATTCGAGAGCAAGGAACATATTTGTACGAAAAGATCATCAATAATGAATCAAACTTTACTTGTACCAAATTTTAATAATCGAGTTTCGTTCCAGCGACACAGAAAAGCATATCCAATCTGTTGTAGTGGGTCAAGTTGATAGAAAAGTAAAGGGTTGTCGTCCATGTTCAAACTATAAACACCATTATTGTTTTTAATTAATTAATGTTCAACTTTAATACTTCGCATAAAAGTAATTGCCGAATTCTTTAGGAAAAAGCTACAACCTCTAGTACGTGTCCTGGGCATATTAGTTACAAGTATTTTCTTGAATAGAGGAGTTTTTACAATTAATTGATATATAATTTAAAATTACTACGTAAATTTAATCATAATCAATTCTTGAGTAATATGTTACTAAATTTATCAATTCTTTTTAGTTATGTGTACATCGCAAAAATTAGTTAAGATCACAAAAATTATAGACCATACAATAATCATTTCATCTCTACCCTCCAATAATTCAAATTTGTTCTTTATTTTTGGTCACTTTCACCTGTCTCATGTACTGTTCCCCTGTTCCGTTCTCTATCACTTTATTATCAAACTAATTTTTCCTTCCGTGGGATGCACGTTATTTAAAATATAGACTATTTCATTTAATTTTTTTAAATGTAACATTATTTAATATATTACTTCAATTCTTTATATATAAAATAAAGAAAAATAAAATAAAATTTATACTTGTACTATTTCTAACCTTACCCGTTATTAATTGCCACGAATATATATATATATATATATATATGAAAATTAAAATATGAGATATAATTAAAATTCGATCAATCTCTTCTCTGACATACATTAAAATTAAAACCACCGAAACATATAGAGAAGATCGTCTCGGACTTAAAATCTTATTATTAATGATAAAAAAAGTTAATTTTTGATACTAGAAAAAGATTTTATTTCAATTGCCATGCATCCTTTATTTTAAATTTTATATCTACAACTATTTTAAAAACATATGTTTATTTAATAACTTAAATTTAATTTTTCAATGAATGCAGAATTATGTAATCTCAAATAGTGGTATTGAAGATCTTAAATCTAAAACTGATCTTAACATTTTAGATAAATCTAATTGTGAATACAGTAACGAACCTACTCGCGAAGATTTCACTTTTTCTTTGGATGTTTGCAACCACATTTAAATAAGAAAAGTTCTCACAATCTCACACAATTGATTATGAAGTTATTTGAGAGAAGTAAAATAAAAAAGTATATAAAAAAAATACTGTTTTGAAAGAAAAAGAAATAACGCATATCTTCGTAGTTTGGTTTTGATCTGTTGCATGAATTCATGTTACGGAGGATTTTCCTTTTCTTTATTGTTACATATTACATTATGTGTACGTAAGAGTATCCGTAGATTTATCCAAATACGCGTTAGCGTTGTGTAAATTGAAATAATCTAGATAATCTGTTTACAAATATTGACATATTTGGTCAAATCTTTCGCTTTCATTTCTGTGACAAGGGACCGAAAAAGTGGTCTTACTCTTCGTATATTTGATGAAAACAAATTTATAAAAAGTTACTAGGATATTAAAATAATATTTATTTGAATCTTTAGATGATAAATACATCCTTTTCTACCAACTTTAATAAGCATTCAAAATTTTATCAATTGATTATCATATACTCAGAATGAGAGAAATTCAAAGTTTTAATATATGTATATATAGACACATATATATGACCATTCCTCTTGGAATTAATATTTGGGTAGACTCAGACCATGATGCATTCTGTTTGAATTGAAAAGTATGCGAGTGACGATTAATTAATTGCTTTGAAGGAATTTTCTCTACCACGCATCGTGCATCTAGATAACCACGAAGTTTAGGGTATTTATGGGGTTGCAACTAATTTAATTAATTTGAAGATTTTGTCTAAATCAATTAAATTGTTTCAGACTTAGAATAACTAATTTAGATATTAGATTTGTGATTTAAAAATTAAATTAAACATATATATTATTTATTATGTTATTATTATTAATGAAGTTTTATGAAATAATTATGTATTTTTTATTACTATTTAGTTAATATAAGTATATTATAACAAAATGTATTATTAATAAAATTATGTAAAAATTTTAAAATATGTATTTTTCTTATGAAAAAATTTACGCTGGTAAAATATCTCAAATCTAATTAAACTAACTCAAATCAACCTATTCTTAACTAAATTAATTTAGTTCGGTTATGCTAAAAATTTGAACTAACCCAGACCATTAAAAATTAATCAACGCTTGAATAATCTAATTGCTTTGTCGAAAGCCAGCTTAATGTCAATACCTCATCCTTGAAAAACAGATAAATGCGAGTAATTGTGAAGACAAAGTAATGGACAAGGAATGGATATCAATGTTTAGCGCAACTTGATTCAAGAGTTAGCTGAAAGTTGTATAATTAGTTAGGAGTATTACTTAAAAATAATAATTAGTTGTTTAACGTAAAAAAAAATGTTAATTGAATTATAAATATTTGGTAAAATTATATCGAAATTAAGTAGCTGGAAATATAAAATAGCAAAAATAATATATTTAAATTATATTTTTATATAAATTTTATTTTTTTCATTAATGCAAGTATATTTTTGGGTTTTCATAATTTTAATTTTTGTATATATAAATAATACTTTCATTGTGTTGATTAATGTAAATATCTACGACGTTAAAATAATATATATAACATAAATATTATAATGATTAAAATAAACAATATAATATAAAAATATTAACAAAAATAAACACCTAAGCCATCAGTTTCATTATTTTAAAGTGTGATGATAGAAAAATTAAAATAAATATTTTAAATAGTAAAATAATTAGAAATGAAGAAAAAAAAATTATAAAATTCTCTGATATTTGAAAAGGATAAAATTCTCTGATATTTGAAAAAATTATAAAATTCTCTGATATTTGAAAAAAATTATAAAATTCTCTGATATTTCAAAAAAGATAAGAAGAAAATATGATAAATATTTTTAAAATTGAAGTAATAAATATAAAAATTAGAAACTAAAATTTTTAACACAATTTTAAGTAGTGTCTTAAGACGTTAGATGTTGTTTGGAAAATTATTTACCAAACACTATTAATAAAAAAATCTAATTAAATTATTTTTTTGGGAGACTAATTAAAATATCTTCAAGTGTGTAACCTTGACCTCGTGCTCTCACAGTTTATAAGATTGAAAGTGACACTTAGTTGATAAACTTTGCCCCGATTTTTCCACCTTCCGCGTGTGTTGCGTGTTTGCCTTTCTACTTAATAAAGAATTCACAACCACGAGGACTTTTTATTTTCTTCTGATGTATGAATATTTTTTAACAGGAAATTAATCTCTTTCAAGGAATAAAAACGATTAAAAGAAATTAGGAAAATTTGGTTTTGATTAATTAAAATTTTAACAATTTGGTTTTCATTGTTCTAGATCTTTTTATCTTATTTTAATTTTTATAATTTAAAACTATATCATATTTACTTTTTAAAGTGATTTAGACTTTACGTAGCACTTTTTGAATTTTAAAATAATTTCGATGGCATATCATCAATTATAATAAAAACATATTTTATCTAAATATATTTATTTCGTTCACGAAATATTTTCATACACGTTACGTAGATCCAATCTTAAATTAACATACGTTAACTATATGTCAAACTTTGTTGATATTCGAAATTTGTAAGTATTCGTTAAATTGACCAGTTCTTTTTTAAGGAGACTGAATAAATGTCTTTATTATACTTTAAAAATTTGTTTACGCGTTAAAAACTTGAACTCCTTTGGTGTTACTTTAGAATATTAAAAATATTTTTCGGATTGTACCAAAAATATCTCCAATCAATAGTGTTTTTTATTTTCTTCTTGTTTTTTAGATTTTAAAAATGGTTTCCTTAAACAGTTTTATTATTATTACTAATCAATTTATTTTTTAAAAGTCTATTAATTTTTAGAATTTGTTTCTAAAACAAGTATTCTAACAACTAAAAGATATCTCCTGTTTTATTTCTTCTTTTTTACCCATAATTTTCTACGAAGTTCCACAATTGTGTTGTTCTTGATCTTCTGTCTTAAACTCTATATTCATTAGTACTTCACTGAGAGTTTCATTTCAAAAATGAAAATTATTTTTAAAAGCTGTAATCAAATAGGCTTCAACTTTTTTAAAATAAATTATTCTGACGTGGCACTTCATATATTTTCATGAAATTATATTTATTTATTTATTTAGTTTTTAATATTACTTTTACGTCTTGTAAAGATTTTATATGATATTTTTTCAAATCTAGGAATCAGTGTGACAAAAGGAATGTTAATATAGCATTTTTTTAAATAATCAAAATTTTTTGCATGTAAATAAATAAGTAAAAAATGTATTCGTGAAGTTTTACAGAAAATATAAGTATAATTGATTAATTCCTTTCAAAACACTAAATCAACTAAGTTTTGTCTCTTTAAAGGTTCAACAGATTAAATTTATCTAATACACACCCCATATCTATAAACATATTTGAAAATTTCAAGTATTTATAAACTATTTTCAAACTAATTAATAAAATTGAAATTAATTTCTTTTATAATCATGACATTATTAATATGATTCTGAAGTATGTATAAATTTTACCAAACAAATAAATAATATTTGTCGGAAAATCTTTAATGGAATCTCTCAATCGTATTTCTTATTTTCATTTACAACATGATACTTTATTTACGGATCTAAATTCAGTATCACTCTAACGATGAGTGACTTATTAGTAAACTAAAATAATTTGATAAATTAAATATTTTTTAGTTGAAATTCTCAAGATACTCCATCAGTTTTTCCTTTTCAACCATCACACTCATTAATCAATACTTTAAATATTATTGTTTCTTAATTAATTTAGATAAATGTTAGTTGGCAACTGTACACTTAAGAAATATTCTGAACTAAATTTTTATACGTTCTTCGTCAAAATAACATGCATACAAATTAAATTTAAATATTTATTGCTTCTTAATTACGTGTAGATATCAGTTGGAACGGTACACATTAGAAATTTTCTCAACTCACTTTGACAACGTATAAAGTTTATTGCTTCAGTAATTTTATTACCTCTCACACACACACGTTTTAACATATTAAATGGGATAATTAGTTGAACTTAATTTATTTGTCACCCTTATTAAATTATATCATGAACCCGTGACAAATATCTTTCTCTTGGTTTTCAAAACTCGAATTAAAATGGTTTAAACAGTTAAATTTATTAAAAATAATTGAAAATAAAAAATATATTGGTTTGGTTTCTGCTACATGTTGTTAAAATATAACCCACATTTACCATATATTTATATTACTTCCTCGTATAGTTTTACCAACTCTAAATGAACCAATGGTTTTAGTTTTCGTTATGTCCGCGTGGGTCAAAGATTTAGTTGTATATAGATTTAATTCGTTTTATCTGTAATCTTTTATTGGTTTCTTCCTCATCGTCAAAGATTTAATTGTAGATGGATTTAATTATTTATATCTGTAATCTTTTATTGCTTCTTCCTCATCGTCAAGTGTTGTTTTCAAAGACTGATTAAAACTTATATAGTTATCAAGTTTTTTGTCGTGAAATTTTATTTTATTACATACTTAAATTGAAAATGGAATTATTTAATATTTTTTATTCATATTTTGCAATGTACGTACACTTACTTTTTTTTTTTTTTTTGTTGAAACACACTGATAAATTATAATTATTTTAGTTGAGACACACTAATAAATTATAATTAGAAATTATATTAAAATACACCATAACGTATTTTGTTAACATTTTTCAATTAAAAAAACAAGTGTATATACTATAACAAATGTTTATGGAAATTGGTAATCTATACACAATTAAATTTTAGTAAGAATATGTTAATAAATTATGATTAAAAGAAGAGGTGGTTGAGTAGAGAATGTGACTGTGGGGTTTAGAAGGAAGATATTTTGGAAGGAGCAAGTGGCATTAAGAGTAAGAATGGGAAGTATTGGTGTGCTTGCTACAACTTCATTCGTGGCTTCTCTATCCATTCACGTGGTGGTTGAAGAGCCCCCCAACAAACCTTAGTTCTATCTTAATTTCTAGATGAAAACGAAAAACACAACGCAAACATCGCCAAATATTAGGGTTAGCTCGCCTAAGCAAATCAATAACTAATAGCTTTCTTTTGTTTTGGTCCAAAACAACGATCAAGTGCCGTGTTATTCAAATAAACTAATCCAACACCCACTTGGTTCCCCCCTCCCCACTTTTATGGAAAAACCATTACTCACATAAAAATTAGTCATTAGTAAAATTAGTAGATATTTCAACAAATTGCAACCACTTCAATCTAAACTGTCTTTCCACACACACTATATAAAATTTGTCTCTTGTCAAAACATTCAACTTATCGTGTGATAAAATATAACATTTCCAAGCCTAGGCTAACAAGTTTAAAATATTATATATATAAAAAGAAACGTTAAATTATTAGGAGTAACTTATAAAATATGTCTAATCATTATATATATATATATATATATATATATATATGGTGGCGGATGTTAGATAAAAGTTTGTCAGGGCTAAAAGTTATTAAAATTATAATATATAAATTATTTATAATTTAACAATAATTTTTAGTGGATAATATTATTTAAATATTAATTACTTTAATATTTTAATGTACTAAAAGAATATTTTTCTTAATTTAAAACCATGAAAATTTTCTACTTTTTTAATATACAAATTTTTAAAAATTTCTGTCTCTTTAGTCATTTGTTCTTGAATTCAAAAAGTTAAGAAATTAAAATTGGAAATATGAATTTTTTTTAATTTATATGATTTTTTTTTTATGTATTATAAAAAAAAGAAAAGAAAAAAAAAGGTGGGGCACCATGCCCCGTCCATCCCAAATAAATCTGCCACGGTATATAAACACGTTTCTTGCGTTTAAAAGAAGATTTTGAACGAATTTGTTAGCGTAGTACACTAGTAATTACATAACACTTGTGGAAAATGCTTGCATTTTTATGATAAAATATTTGAACAAATTAAAATTTAATCAAATTCAGTTTTAATGACAAAATTTGCAGTGTGTTTAAAACACGTTTGATGAAACAAAACATCTCTGCATCCACGTTTTTGAGCTGTTGAGTGAATCACATTATCAGGCAGTAGTTTGTTTCTTGTGCCCGTCAATTAAATATTTTAGAATCAAAGTCTCTGATAAAATTAAGCTCTTTTTAAAGATAAATACTAGTTATTAGTAATTAATTATTAATGATTAATGAGATTCATAATTTATTTTGCAAGAGAAAAATTGTCATATATATCTTGTTTCTTATTGAAATTGTGACTATAACATGCTCTGATACATTAAGTTCAACTCGAGTACAATTTTCGGTGTAATTTTTTATAATATTACTATTTTATTTAAATAATGTGTCTCACTTTTTATTTCCTAGTTGAATTTAGTTTGATTATAATTAAAAATTAATTTAGTCAGATACTTTTTAAAAACACTTTAATCTAATTTAGTCCCTTTCATCCATGTAACAAAGGCCAACGCTATTCAAATTTACGATCAGTGATAGAATAAAATTTTCATCCATAAAATTTCTAACAATGAAATAAATTTATCACTAATTACATTAATATCAAGATGAACAAACAAAAATAACCAAATTAAAGCAATTTTAATGATCGGTTGACTAGATTATACCTTTTAACAATAATTAAATTAAATTTGACCAAATAAAACGATAAAATACCACATTAAATTTTAATAATAATACAACCATATTAAATAAATAAATAAATAAAAACACCGATTTAATAATTTAGCCTAAAAGGAATAATGCATAGGTAAAGCCATATAGGGGTGCGCTTTTACATGAAGTTTAAGCACGCCGCACGGACAAGTCATAGTTGTGTGGCCTAAGCGAGCCTAGTTTAACACATAGATGTACAGAGGATAGAGAAAAGACATTAGTTGTTATAGTTTTAATTTTTGTTTTTGTAAATTTTTTTGATAATATTTTATTTATTTATTGAATATTTTTATTATTTTTTTAAGCTAAAAAAAGTGTCACGTATATTTAACAGTTAATTTTTTATGTTAAAGACTGTTAGGAACATTTGTTGTCAATAAATCTTACAAAACTAAAAGTAACACAGTCCTAGAAATTAAGAAATAAAAGATTAATTAACTCAATGATTTATATATAACTAAATTTAATGGTTGTCTAATTTTATAAACCTTTGTGTGTTTTTACATAAACACATTTTGTGTGTTGCAGTTGTAATTTATTTAATTTAAAGAAAATATGTATAATTTTATATTTAAAAAGAAAATATAATAGAAATAAATAAGTAATAAATGATTAAGTAAGCACATGGATTATCATTTTAAAAAGACAATTTTAGAATATATATTTTTTATTTTAAAAGAATATATAAAAATGTGATGACTTATAAGATTTTTAATTTTTTTATGATTGTGATTTTATAAGTTGAATTTTAATAGATTTAATATTATTTCACCTATGATGTGATGATTATAAAATAAAATAAAATTATATCATCTTCTAAAGTAATGCATGACATAAAAGTAAAATCTTTTAAATTTAATAAAGATTTGAATGAGATTATTAATCAAATTTAATATTTATATTTTTTATTAAAAATTCTTATAAAATCTATTTCAATCTCTCCCACCATTTAATCCATCAAAATTCCTAAATTTTGAATGTTAAAAGGACTTTTTTCCTTAAAGTTATTACAATATTTTGATAGCTATTTAAAACATACCATAATTTTTGGTGTAATAAATTTATATTTTATAAATTTATTTTGATGTAAAAAACTAAATTTTAAAATATTTTATTACAAAATATTTTCAAAGAGACTTTTATGACTAAGACTCTACAATTTAAATTTTATTAAATATAAATTATAATTAAAAATGTGATTAAAATAAGTTTTAATTATAAAAATTTAAAATATCATTTTTTCTACTCTCATTATTATCAGTGTTTTTATTATTATCATTATTATTAGTCACCCAAACTACGGTAATAACACTTCAATCACGACGACAATAATAATATAAATAATTAAAATTTATCAAATAAAAAAAATATACATGATCAAAGAAAAAATAAAATTGAGTAAAATATCAAAGTTTAAGAAAGATTATTAAATAAATAAAATATTTATATGTTATACTAAAAATATCATAAAATCTGTTATATTAGATAATTTACAAAAAATTAAACGCCTTTAAATATTAATATTTTTAATGGAGAAATTTTTTAGTTAAATATCACGAAACATAAAATACTGTTTTTTTTTTCAAATTATAATTATCTCAATCAAATACTAAAAATGATTCAGATCAATTAAAAATCTTTATTAAATACCACATAATTTTTTATAAAAGAAACTTTTCAAATTCTTTAAGATATCATATAACTTATTTTTTATTAATTAAACACCACGATTCCAATATCTTACAAAATATGATAATCTTAAATTACGTAACTTATATTGATTCTTTTAAATTCTTAATTAACATTGAATTATTTATTAAAAAAACCTTTTAAATTATTTCTCTAAAACATTCCCTTAATTGTTAATATTTATTGATAATTTGTTTGTTTAAAGTAACAAAATAATATCCAACTTTTGAGGCACATGACAAACGTTGTTGAGACGTGAAACGCAAATCTTTATCCTTTTTTTGCAAATAGTAACAGTTAAAATTGATGTCCAAATTCTGAAATTAAAGGAGTAGATAAGAATATCTGTAGCCCATTGATTGAGGCAGTGATAGTGGGCAAACATTATCACAATGCTTTTTAATGCAATTTTATTGACGTTCCCAGCACTCAAATAAACCCACCCTTTCCTTTTCCTTCTCCTTCTCCTTCAAACCTTCTCAGAACCATTCCCATCAACCAGTTTAGAATTTTGAATGCAATTTTTTCAAGTCTAATCAAACCCATCAGTACCATCATAAAAAATTAAAAAAAAAAAGAAAAGAAAAATTTAAAAATTGAAATCCCCAAAACACCCTCAGACTTAACCCTCTGATTTTCGTTCCTACCAACCAAAACACCTAAAAAAACACGAGCCGAACCGGGCCGAATAAAGCACGAAAGCGGTGATTGACTAGGAAAGTGGGACCCACGCCAACTGACCCGGACTCCATCTCCGAATTCAACTCGATTTAATATTTTTAAAAAGGAAAAAAGCAGCCACCAGTTTCTGTTCAAAACAAAAACAGAAAAAAAAAAGCGAAAAGAAAAAAATATACGAAACGAGAAACATGAAAACAAAAAGGCAAATCAATGTGTGTGATGCGCTAAGAATTCGGTCCCACGCGCCTGCGTCGTCACCATCATTACACCGTACTCTCATTACTCTCTCTTTATCTTTCTTATTTCTTTCTCTCTCCATTGTCCCCCATTATATATAAGCCATCACCGTATCTCATCGCCACCACAACCAACCGTGTCAACTCTCTTTGAAACACCACCGATTAAACCTGTCTCTTTAATCTCTCTATTTTCTTTATTGATACCAAAACGCTGCCGTTTCCGTTTTTCTTTTTAATTTCTCTCCATGGATGTTATTAATTCCGGTTCCAAGAAGCGAGTCCGAGATGACTCGGACGAGTCAGTTCTTGAATCGTCCGAGGCGAAGCGACTCAGGGACGATTTACTCGAGTTCTTTGACGACGCCGATGACGCGCCTTCGAATCCGGACCTTGATTCCGTTATGAAGAGTCTTCAGGATGAGATTTCCGCCGTGACGTCAGATTCCGTCGAGTCTCAGGCGCAGATCGGGTACCTCTTAGAGGCTTCCGACGACGAGTTAGGTCTTCCTCCTGCCAGAAATTCGTCGGTGCCGGAGGAGAAAAAGGAAGAGGCCGAGTTTGTCCGAGTTGCGTCTGACTCGTCCGGAATCGGTGAGTTTTGGGAGTTTGAGGAACAGATTCCGAGATACGACTCGTTTGATTTTGGAACGGAGTTAGGTTATGAATACGTGGCGTTTGATGATGGACTTTTCGATCATTCAGATGTGTATTATGACTCGAACGAATTTTCTGATTCGTGGCGGCACGGAACTTTGCCGACACAATAGAAATTTAATTTAATTTGAAAAAGGAAAAGATTATTAGATGTAAATATTTTCGTTTTCCTTCAATTCCCTTTTTCTGGACGAAGGGAATTACAGAAGATTATAAGCAGGACTTAGGATAAGAATATTAAAAGGAAATTGCTTAGTTATATATATTTTAATATTTTATTAAGGGAATGCTTCTGGGCAAAAAAATTTCTGCAGATGGTATTTCAAATATTTTAAGTAAAAATTTGGTATATTGAACTCCGGAGTCTGGATTTAACTTTGTTATCCTAAAATATAATCTAATTAACATTGAGATTGGTTTTCTTGATTAAATAATAATTTTGGTTTTATAAATAGAGTATAAATATTATAAGAGAGTTATTTTTCTAACAAATATTCTTATTTCTCAGATATATTGGTTTTAAACTCTTGTTGTTGATGAATAATTTGTTAATATATAATGAGTATTTCTGTGAGTTCTTCAGAGGTTTTGAAGTTCACTTTTTCTGTAACGAATTTTACTTTTAAGACAACTTTTATTTACTGAAAATTTTAAAAGATTGATTTGACTAAATGGGATTATTTATGACTAAAAACTCTCCCTTATAAATTAAATCAAGAGGAGTTTTAATTTTTAAACTTGAGATAATTGATTGGTAGTAAGTTTAAGACTTACTCGGTATATATTTTAATAATATAATTTTTTTTATATTAATATTATTCATAAAATATTGTATTATTAACACTTTAGTGATAAGTTTGAGACTTTTGTTAATTATTATCTTAAGGGTTCAATACATTAGATATTATTATTTGTTAACTGAATGAATTGTTTTTATACTAACTAATAGTGTATGATTTTATCACCGGTTGATACATATGGTAATAAATTTTGTTTTAACAGTCTTGTTATAAAATAAATTTATTTTGGGTGTACTTGGGTATAAATCATATTAAGAAGGAACTATTTATGTTGAGTGTGCTTAAAGTCTCTTATTCAACACAATAAATATTCTGTATTATTATCATGATAAATAACAAATATAATCATGGAAAAAAAGAATGGTAAGAAATGAATTATTTAATTAAATTAAATATTAGATTGATCCAATAAAATTAAAAGGGATTAATTTGATTCAATCAAAAAAATTCTAAGACATGGAAGTAAACTATATTTTTACCCAGGAAATATTTTTTAAGAAAAAAATTATAAATTATAAATTGAAATAAATATAGGCAACCAAAAGTGTATTTTAATATAAAATATATATCTGAGAAAGAGAGAAAAAAAATCGTTATAGCAACAATGTATAGTTATAGCAAAAATTTAAAAGGAGGAAATATCAACTTGTTTAATTAGGTTTTTATAATATTATTACGATGTTATATATAACTTTACACAACCTAAATAATTTTTTTCTTAACCATTGCAATATCAATATTTCATTAAATGAATCTCTCAAATTATATCTCATTTTTCTAAGCCTCGTTTTTATTTTAACTTCAAATTTCGCTAATTTTTAGCTAATGAAAACATATAATTTTAACTTCATGCTAGTTCTCATGTTTATCATTATCTCATTACAATTTCATAGTTTATTTATTTTTTTCCACGTTTTTTTTTTTTTAATTAAACAACTAACCTTGTATCTACTTACCTTCTCCGATCGTTACCATTACTCTTTCTCTCTCTCCAACCATCTTGCTCCTTCCTTCCCTTTTAGACTAAAACAACTCTTCAACGCTTCTTTTCCCTCTAACCTATCTTTATGTCTTCAAACAACTTTTCTTCTTGTGTTTTTTTTTTTTTAACCCATGTTAGCATGTGCTTTCTTAAATTGCTAAATTTGGACTAGAGTATAATTTTAGTTCCTGAATTTTCAGATTAATATTATTTTAATTTTTAATTTCAAAGTGATATAAATAATGTTTATTAGTGACTAAAATACATCATCTCTTGAATAAAATAATACAAAATGGTAATTGTAAACTTTGGGTGGTTGACGTTGGGTCTTACTTTTAATGTGTATAATGTGTTGGTTCAATTTGTGCTTTATTATTGAGTTACTTGTGGGTTGTGGCTGTACCTTACAAATTGGGCCATTTTTGGTGGGTAAGCAACTGTTGCTTCTTAAAGTTTCACAGTTGAAATTTAGATCACACCTCAACGCACTATTGTGGTACAGTGTCTAATTACTAGGTTCGCCAAAAACGGGTTATGTATACGTACAAAATTGTCCATTATGTCATGTCTGCATTTTATATTTAGATTAAAAAATATTCATTCTCCTGTTTTTTAAGGGTCGGTGGATTGGTTTGTTAAATAAAATATTCAGATCTTTAAGTTAATTTACTTTTTATTATTTTTTTTTCATTTAATTTTATCATCAACTTCGTTATTATTCATTTCTACCATTTAACAACAATAAATTAAAAATATTATCATCTTTATTTATATTTATATATTTCATTATTAATATATAACAAGATGTCCGAATAATTAAAGATAAAAAATATGTACAATTAAAAATGAAATTGATACTATAATCAAAATATTGATATACAATTTTTAAATAAAAAAATACGTATCATAAAAAATGGAACTTACACTCTAATAATAAAAATGATATAAAACTTTTAAAATACTTTCTTTTTTAAATAAAGTAAAATAAAAAAATAAGTAGTTTAATCCGTCCTACCCCGTCTTAACCTATTTTTCATGGAATAAAAATATCCAAATTAAAATATCTAATCTATTAAAATAATATATCGAAACCGGTTTTTACCATCTATAATAATTAAGACCGTGATTTAAGTCAATTATATCTTTTAATTCTTGCGTTTATAAACTATTCATTTGATTTTTATACAAATTCTTTTAGTTCTATTTTGTTTAGTTCTATTTTGGTTTTCGCAAAGTTTCAACTAAAAATAATAAAAACTAAAATAAAATAAAAATATTTATCTAAACACAAAAATAAAGCTAAAAATATTTATATAATAACTAAAATTTATAGTTATCAAGTTTACTTTCTGTTGAGCCTAGATCGGCTTGGTGTATCAAGTGAACCCTACTCATTAAATGAGTTCGGTCTCTGAGGCCGCCCAGTACACATCTAATTATAGAAATTGAACAAATAATTAAAAAAATATTATTTTTACCAAATAAAAATAATCAACCTTTCTTAGTTTTCTTAATTTATCGAAATGGGTGGAGCACAGATAAAAGGTTCGCATACACGAAGGGTAAACCTAACTGATCGAATTCGACCCCGTACCAAAATATTAAAAATTAAAAAATTAGTTAGAGTATTCAGTTGGGAGGAAAATAATGGTTATTAGATTTTTAAAAAATTAAAAAGTATTGTTCCGCCGGATTCTGGGCCCTGCTGAGCTCTCCCACCTGCGCATGCGAGAACGTACTTCTTCTCGGTCGAGTCCGATCAGGTAGGACACATTCACAATAATGGGGGGAGGTACCTGCAAAAGGCATTCCGATGCTTAAGTTAGAAAAGTGTGTCAGAGAGAGACCCAAGTGAGAAGATTAGGGTGAAAGATGACTTAGCCATTCGTTGACCTCTCGAGGATATTTATACCCTTGCTCTGACGGTTGGTAGTTGGGGGAAAATCCCGAAATCCCGGGATACTCGATACGCTTGGCTCGAGACACACGTGTAGGTCTAAGGGGAGCTTCACAAGTTCCGATGGTCGTGATTGCCGGAAGGGAAAACGTCACGTCAAGTCGTCACATCTCAGGGTTTGATAAGACTACCCTTAAAGCTCGGACAAGCTCGGCCTATGGGATAGTGCCGAGTTCATCCCAGCTCGGTATGTACATAAGCCCCCAAAATCTGAGGATGAGACGCGTTTTCAGTCTCGGAAGAGGATTTTTATTGAAAACTTCTCCAACAAGCTGGGGTTTATGGGAAGCTCGCCTCCAGAGGTGTTGCAATCGAGGCGTTTCTTTTAAATTTTGCCCCTTTTATTGGCGGGAACAGTTATGAGCACGCAACGGTTGGCATTCCATGCCTTTGTCTTTAAATACCCCCTTCGACCCCTTCGTTACCTTCCTTTCCCTATCCGAAAACTCTGTTTTGTTCTTGTCATAGTTTCCTCCTTCTTCTGCTATTGCTGCTTTGTTCTCCAGCTGCTGCTCACTTTGTCCAGGGTTCCATCTGTGGTGGTTCGAGTCGTTTGTTTACCGAAAACAACCTCCTTTTCTAGGTACGCCACCATGTCTCTTCCTTCTTCTTCTGATTCCTCCAAAGTGAAACCTCTGGTTTCAAAAGAAGTGTCCCCCATAGGGGGGTCTCTTTCTTCAGAGAGGACTCCTAGTCCCCCCGCCGTGCCTGCTCATAGGTTGGGTGCTGGTGTTTCTCGTGTAGCCACCGCCACCGCGGCGGCCGCCACCGTAGTTACGCCCTCGAAGAAGGGGAAAGCCCCAAGGCCTAAAAAGGTATACCCTCCGGCTCCGGCCGAGTATGCTTGGGTCTTGGGTGAGGCGAACTCTATTCTTCCGACGACATCTAATCGGGTGGGCGACTTGGTTAGGATAATCCCGCCTATTACGCCGGGTCTAGAGCAGTTTGTTCGTGTAGAACTTTGCTTTCCTTTTGAGAGGATTTTTATGAAGCCTCCCATTAATGGGGACGACTTCGTCTATGTCTATGAGCACATGTTCCGTGACTTCGGCGTCACCTTCTCTCTTAGCGATTTTGCCTGCCAAGTTCTGAGACTCCTGAACGTGGCGCCTTCCCAACTGCATCCAAATAGCTGGGGTTTTTAAGGCTTTTGAAATTTTAAGCCCGTTTCTCGGCATTAGCTGTTCGGCCAAGGTGTTTCTATACTTCCACCAGCTGAAGCTGGGCCGGAAAGTCGGCTGGTGCTTTCTTAATGGGGCTCAGTACGGGTCTGTCTTCACTTTCTACCACCAATCTTTTAAAAACTTCAAAAATAAATTCTTCAAGTTGAAACTGATCCCCCATACTGAGGGTATGCGTCTTTTTTTCGACGAGCGTCGGGTCCCCTTATTTCCTCTCTATTGGAGCGAGCGCCCAATAAAGTTCACCTCCTGGCGAGATAACGACCTCCTCCCAGAAGAGAAAGAGAGCATTGACAAGCTCATGGCACTTGACCGTCCTTTGGACGTCCGACGTGTCTTGAGGTTGTTAGTCGTAGAGGACCCCCAAGCTGACTTCCTAGGTATTTGGTTGTGCATATGATTTTATTCTTGTTTAACTTTGATGTTTTTGTAACATATTTTTGGTGTCTCATTTTCAGATCTGATGGCCGACCAAGGGAGATCAGCCCGCGGGAAACTGATTCAAGCCCCTCCTTCTCAGAACAAGCCTCCCATCAAGCGGCTGAAGAGGGCTTCTCGCCCTAGCACTATTGTTCTCTTTGACTCGACCACTGCTGGCGAGTTGGAGAAGACCCGGCCTGGCCCCCCTGAAATTCCTCATAATCCTCCTCTGGTGGTTGAGAAGGGCAGTCCTGAGAGGGGTGTCGAGCTTCCCGTCGGAGTCACAAAGGCTTTGCCCATTACTGTGGCTCCTCCCGTGATCGCTGAGGTGCCTCAAGCTCAGCCGACCTTCACCTCGACTGTCGGGGATTCTGAGCCTGCCGCTGGCGATCCCCCTCCGGAGAATTCGACAAGCCTTGGTCGTTTGGCCCCTAAGGGGTTGATTTTCCATGGTTGCTCTTCAAGCGCTCCAAGGTTGGAGCACCTTTCTTGTCGCCGGCCGGACCTCCTCCCTATGGGGCACCGAGGTTCGCATGGGGGATGTGGGCGTCGAGGAGCCTTCCTACTCGGTATGACGCGGAGCTTATCCGCTACGTTGGCGCCACCGAGGCGGTCGAAGGTGCTTATCGATGATCTTTGCGAGTGTCGCAGTTTTCCACCACTTGAGGTATGGATAATCACTTCCTTCTCTTTCGTAATTTAAGTGTATTTGTTATTGGTAACTTAACATTTCTTTGACTATTTAGAGACCAGGTGATAGGCGGGGTCGAGGCATGTCGCCAACTATCCGAGTTGCAGACCGGCAATCATAGGCTCAAGGAAGCCCTTCAAGAGGCCCAAAACTCCTACCACGACCTTCATGCCTCTCGAAAGAAGAACGTTGAAAAACAAGGTAGAATCGATCGGACTCTCCACATTCAGGGTTGGAGGTCGAACGCTTGGGCCTTCTTTGAAGATGGCCAAAGAGCGAGAGGAGGCCACCGATGAGTTTGTCCAAGAGTTGCGTCGAAATATGATGAGGGTCAAGCCATCGTAGCCTCCAGTCTGGCTCGAGAAGATGCTTTGAAGAAGCTGCTGGAGGCTTTCGAGGCCCGATGTGAAGGCCTTGGTAAGACCGTTGAGGAGCGAGAGGCCGAGGTTGCTGCGCTTAAAGAAGAGTCAGCAAAGCTCCAATCTTCTTTGGTCGAGGCCGAGGACTGCAATGATGCGCTAGCCGACCGAGCTGAAGAGGCTGAAGCCGAGGTTGAGAAGCGGACCCAAATCGGTTTAGAAGCATTCTCGGAGGGCTTTGCTCGGGCTCTGGAGCAGATCAGACTTTTCCATCCCGACCTAGACATTTCTCAGCTTGACGAGAAGAAGATGGTGGTGGATGGGGAGCTAGTTGATGAACAGTAATTTTGGTGCTCTTTAAAGCATCTTGTAATTTTGCTGACATTAGATATTTTTTTGAACTTTTATTCTATAATATTAATTTGGTTCCGGTACTTGTACTTTTCCTCGTTTTTTGACTTCCTCCTCGTAAATCGTGATTTTGATATGACTTTAGACTGTCCATGCTTTGGGACTTGATATTTGACTGCTAGCATTTATCCACTCGCTTTCCTTTGCTTATAAATACCGTCTCGTTGTTCTTCTAACTTCAGCGCGATCCTGTTACTTTGAACTTATGATTTCTTTTTTTGAACATGGGGAAGTTTCCTTCTCCCCAAATTTTGTTTTGCACTTGCTAGCTCGTAGTCTTGATTGTTGGATGATGTTTGGAATGAGAAGTTCTGGTTCCGCAGCTAGAAGTTCTGATTTGGCAGCTCTTGTGGTATGCTACGACCAGTCAAGGCGTTTCCGGAGGGTATACCTTTTCCGAGGATCTTAGCCCCCTGGTGTATCCCTATCCGCCCCTTGGTTAGACAGAAGAGATCTCAATCTCTTTGTGTATCTCTGTCCGCCCTCGGGTGAGATAAAGATATCTCGATCTCTTTGTGTATCTCTGTCCGCCCCTGGGGTGAGAAAGAGGAGGCCCGAGCTGTGTTATGTTGCTTCAGCTGGCGGGTCTACGTTTTTGCATTACATTTTGCAGCTCGTTTTAGCTGCATGATGCCGGGATGATATTCGGCGATGTACTCTCATTATGTTTTTCTTTTTTGAGTATTCTTCCGCGCTCATTTTTAGAGTTTTACTTGTATGATGCCTGGATAACCTTCGGGCTATGTATTTGAATATTATTCCGAGCTCATTTTAGAGCTTTACTTGTATGATGTCGGGATAACCTTCGGCCTGCGTATTTGAATATTATTCCGAGCTTATTTTAAAGCTTTACTTGTATGATGCCGGGATAACCTTCGGCCTGCGTATTTGAATATTTTTCTGAGCTTATTTTAAAGCTTTACTTGTATAATGCCGGGATAACCTTCGGCCTGCGTATTTGAATATTTAGGAGCTCGTTTTAGAGCTTTTCGCGTATGGTGCCGGGATAACCTTCGGCTTTGCGTATTCTTTTTCAGTAATTATAAGGCATATTTCATGTCCTTAGAAAATGAAATTTTAGGTAATATTACCAAGGCACAAGGTACCAAATGTCTTTCAGCTGTTATATTTAATCTATTGGAAACACTACATTTGATCTATCCAAAACATAAGGATGAAATTCTTCTGAGACATTGTTAAAAGAAAGTTCATATACAGTCTTACCTAGGTTAGCTGTAGTAGGCCTTCAGATGGGTAACGTTCCATGTCTTAGGGATGAATTTTCCCTCCAAGGTTTCTAGTCGGTACGCTCCGTTTTTCAATGCCTCAGTCACGTGGAACGGTCCTTCCCAATTGGGGGCAAGCTTGCCTTCCTTTTTATCCCTCCGGGCTACCCCGACCTGGCGCCAAACGAGATCTCCTTGGAGAAATTGTCTTGGCCTTATCCTACTGTTGTATCGTCGAGTTGCTCTGAGCTGAGCTGCTTCGTTCTGAACCCTTGCTGTGTCCCTAATCTCTTCCACGAGGTCGAGCTCCACCCTCAATTCGCGCTCTTGGTTAACATCTGGGACCAGCCTTCTTCTCAGGGAGGGCTCTCCTATCTCGACCGGTATCATTGCGTCCATGCCGTAAGTCAACCGGTAAGGGGTTTCCTTGGTGGATGTCTGTGGAGTGCAGTGATATCCCCAAAGGATGCTTGGAAGCTCTTCAGCCCACCACCCCTTCGCCGCGCCTAACCTTTTTCTTAACTCTCGTAAGACAACTCGGTTGGCGGCCTCGACTTGTCCATTGGTTTGAGGATGCTCCACTGAAGTCACTTTGTGCAGGATACTCAAATTTCTTAAAAAGGTCTCGAACCTGGCATCGGTGAATTGGCGGCCGTTGTCGGTAACGACCGAGTAAGGGATTCCGTAGCGACAAACTATATTCTTCCAGCAAAATCTTTCAATATGTTGAGCCGTTATTCTGGGCACAGGTTCTGCCTCAATCCATTTGGTGAAGTAATCCACCGCTACTACCAGAAACTTGACTTGCCCCCTGCCTTGAGGAAAAGGTCCGAGGATGTCGATTCCCCAACTCATGAAGGGCCAAGGGGATGTCATGGTGTGGAGTTGCTCTTGAGGGACACGAGGGATCGGACCATACCTTTGACATTGCTCGTGTAACGCCCCGCTATTTTTCATTACTAAAATTTTATCTATTGATTATTATTATTAATTGAAATTGTTTCCCTTCATTTAGATTTCTTTAAATAAAATCTTAATATAATTTTTCTTGCTAACAAAACGTTAACAAAAATAACACACATCACATAGATCACATCGTAATCATACATAAAAAGATATTTACAAACGTTACATAGGTACGTAATATTGTGACGATTATAAAATACACATTATTCATAAAAATCCTCATGTTGGCTATCCTTGACATCTCCACACATGATTACTGAATCTACCTGTCAATCTGCTCCTCCGAATAAAATTCAGGATCATCACAGGTGTCAAACCACAGACACAAACACGCAAGGGTAAGTTCCAATATCTTAATAAAAATACTTATCATGTAAAAATATTTATATAATACATATCATATAAAAATGTCAATATAATACATATCATATAAAAATACTATTATGATACATATCATAATCAAATCAATAAAGGATGAATTATGACTTAAATGAAATTTCTATATGATGCATGCTCCAACCTCAACTCCAAAAATATGCAATGTGGTACCATCTCAGATAATACGACATCATCATCGTAAAACTTACCGACCAGTTGGGATTTCACAGTGGTGCACAGAATCTCATAAATAAACATGTGATCATCATGAATTAAATGAATTCTCACTGTTGGAAATCCTCCAAGTCTGGCATCCCACCAAGACGCACGGATTTTATCTGCACCTCTAACCGAGGCCACCTCTTTTGAGGCATGTATGCATGAATGAAAATTTTACCTCCCTTTCTAGAATATCATTTATAATCATTCATATTTTGATGTACCATCAAATACCAAGAATACCAATAAACATCATGAAACCAAGAAATCAAGAAACACCAAGAAAACACCCATCAAAAGTAACGTATCGTGAACGATCTACCGTATCGTGAATAGTAACGTATAAGTGAATAGTATCGTATACGTGAATAGTAACGTATAAGTGAACAAGATCGATATATCGTGAATAATAACGTATATCGTGAATAGTAACGTATAAGTGAACGATCTGTATATCGTGAATAGTAACGTATAAGTGACCGTAGTCCGAATAGTACACCAGGTAAGTTCCCCAGGAAAGAGGTGGGTCACTAATGGACACACTTAAGTACCAAGTCTTTCCTTAGCCAACTTTCCTAGACATGCACTTCCACACTACCACCCTTTTCCTAACAACAAGAATAATTAATTCGATGTGGAAGATCGGACAAAACCGCAACCCACGAGCATACTAAGAATTTTCTTAGCACCTTAGTATCGAGATAAAATAAAGATAATAACAACAAAGAATAGTAAGATAAGGATAGCTCCCCTTACCAATTCCTCTTAGCTTCCTATCTTCCTCTACCTATTTACTTCTCTCTTGATTGAAGAGATTTCTTCCTAAGAGATTTTGAGAGAATGAAAGAATGTTCTTAGATTTGTGATTATAATTGAAACTCTAGGCCCTATTTATAGAATTTCAAAAGTTACTATTTGCACAATAATTTTTACTATTTGCACAGTGATTTGCTTATTATAATGAAACTCGTGTAACCCGTGTTTTTATATTTTATTATTATTATTTTTTTTTACTATTTGCACAGTAATTTACTATTTGCACAGTAATTAACTATTTGCACAGTAATTTACTATTTGCACAGTAATTAACTATTTGCACAGTAATTTACTATTTGCACATTTTTATAGAATTTTTAGTAAATGTTTTAACTACGTTTTTAATATACGTATGAAAATAAATTTTTGAGGATGTTACAGCTCGCACCTTCGCGTTGTTCCCTCCACATCATTCTTCAAAGTCGGCCAAAAATACCCTGCTCGTAGGGCTCAGTGGGCGAGAGTTCGGCCCCCTGTGTGCATTCCACACATCCCTTGATGTAGCTATTTTAGCACATACTCGGCTTGTTGGGGGTCGAGGCATTTGAGTAGCGGTGTTGAGAATCCTCTCTTGAATAGCTCCCCATTGACCAAGGTGAAGGTGGCGGCTTGGCGACGTATCTTTCTTGCTTGGGCATCGTCCCCAGGTAGGTCCCCCCTCTCTAAGTATGCTCTGACTTGATCATACCAAGGCGAGGGGATTTGTGTTTGCGAAGACTGGGTCAAACACATGACTTCTTCGAGGGACAGCCTTGTCATCGTTTCTTGGATCAGGGTTAAGATCTTGCCTTGGTCTTCTTTGTACTGGCTAACTTTGATAATACGTCGGCTCTCTCATTTGCTGCCCTCGGAACGTGGATCATACTGAACAGTGAGAATGAGGTCGTGTACTTTTTTACCAACTCAAGGTATTGGGCTAAGAGCGGTTCTTTTGCTTGATAAGTTCCATTAACATGACCAGTGACGAGCTGGGAATCGCTGTGACATTTTAACTTTTTGACGCCCATCTCTTGAGCTAAACGTAGCCCCACCAAAAGGGCTTCGTACTCCACCTGGTTGTTTGATGTTGAGAATTCGAATCTAACAACTTGTTCCAATATCAAATTCGCAGGTCCCTCAAGAATGATTCCTGCCCCGCTCCCCCTTTTGTTGAATGATCCATCCACGTAAAGAGTCCAAAGTTGATCACTTCCACCGACATTATCATTAGGAACTGGTGGGAGCTCGGTCAGGAAGTCAGCTAGGAATTGAGCCTTCATAGGTCCCCTACTTTGGAAGGTCAAACCGAACTCTGAGAGTTCAATAGACCATGTTGTCATTCGTCCGGCCAGGTCGGGCTTCTGGAGGACCTGCCTAAGTGGGTAGTTTGTTTTGACAATGATTTTATGGCTCTGAAGTAAGTGCCTTAACCGCCATGCCGAGAATACTAACGCCAATACAAGTTTCTCCACGACTTGATATCTTTCCTCTGCAGGTTGCAACGTTCTGCTGACGAAATAAATGGGGTGTTGTTTCCCCTCCTCCTCGGTCGTCAAGACCGAGCTTATGGTCGAGTGTGCGGCGGCCAGATACAAGCTTAACTCTGCAGTTCTAGGAGGATTCTTCAAGATCGGTAGAGTTGCTATCGTCTCTTTTAAATCCACAAATGTCTTTTCACTCTCGGCGTTCCACTCGAATCTGGAGGCTTGCTTTAGTAGCTTGAACAATGGTCGAGCCTTTTCGGCTAACCTTGGCATGAATCGAGACAAGGCGGCTAAGCTCCCATTCAATCTTTGCAATTCCTTCAAGGTGGTTGAGCTTTTCATGCCCATAATTGCTTTACACTTATCAGGGTTGGCCTCAATCCCTCTGGCTGTGATTAAGAATCCCAAGAACTTTCCACCTTGAACCCCAAAAACACATTTTTCCGGATTCAACCGTAGATTATGCCTCCTAACTTTGCTGAATAGTCTTTGTAGATTGACTAAATGATCGTCTATTCCTGCCGACCTTACTACCATGTCATCAACATAAACCTCCATTATCTCCCCTATCTCTTCCTTGAAGACCAGATCCATCAATCTCTGGTAGGTGGCACCGGCGTTTTTTAACCCGAATGGCATGACCTTGTAACAATAATTATGTACGTCGGACATGAATGCCGTCTTATCCTCATCGAGAGGGTACATGGGAATCTGGTTGTAACCCGAGTATGCATCAAGAAAGCTCAGCATCCTACTTCCCGATGTGGCATCTACCAGGCGATCTATGCTTGGCAAAGGGTAGGTATCCTTTGGACAAGCTTTGTTTAAATCCGTGTAATCTGTACACATCATCCACTTTCCACTTGCCTTTTTGACCATCACCACATTAGCCAACCAAGTAGTATACTTGATTTCGCGGATGAAACTCGCTTGTAGAAGCTTGCTCACCTCCAGACGAACAGCGGATGACCTCTCCTCTCCCAACTTTCTCTTTCTTTGGGCGACAGGGCGAGATCCAGATACCACGGATAATTTATGGCATATGAAATTGGGATCAACCCCCGACATGTCAGTCGCACTCCATGCAAATAGATCGGCATTTTCGAGCAATACTCTTTCCATCCTTTGACGGGAACACCCCTCCAAAGTCTCTCCGATGTGGACATCTTGGCCAGCCCTGCCACCTAGCTGGAACGGAAAAGTCTTCTCGGCAGGTACTGGTCGGAACTCTTCAAAACCTGTCCTGGGGTCCAGATCCAAGGTTTCTGGCCGTATGCTCAAGCACTGAGGCGAGGCCTCCCTAGTCGTGCTTGCCTTTAACGTGTATGGTTGAATTTTGAGGCTCTGAGCATAACATTATCGGGCCATTTTTGGGTCAGCCTTGACAGTGACGATCTTGGCTCCTACTGGAAATTTCATCGCGAGGTGTAGCGTTGAAACTACAGCCCCGAGCTGATTTAGCGTTCTCCTGCCTAAAATGACATTGTACGAGGTTTGAGCTTCAACCAAAAGATATCTGACCAGAATAGTTTTTCCCTCTTCTTCATTTCCGATGGTGGTGAGGAGTTCGACGTAACCACGTGTGTGGACCTGTTCCCCAGCAAACCCGAGGAGAGGTTCAGAGTGATCTTTGACCACGCCCGGGGGCAGGTCGAGCTTGAGGAAGGTATCCCAGTAAAGGATGTCTGCCGAGCTTCCTTGATCGACGAGTACCTTCTTCACCCTCCAATTCGCGATGATAGCAGTGATGACCATAGGATCATCATGGTCAATGCTATTGGTGGAAAAGTCTTCAGCGGTGAATGTTATTGGTGGGAAACTCCTAATAAAGGGGTGGTCAGCTACCATATTTATGCTCCGCAAATGCCGCTTCCGAGGTCTAGATGTTACTCCCCCACCCCTAAATCCTCCAGCTATAGTGTTAATCGTTCCCCTTACTTCTTAGTTTTATTCTTTTGGGAGGCCTCTCTTCTATTCGGGCGAAACTTATCATTACCCTTGTAGGAATGGTTCCCCTGTTTTCTCTGGGGCTTCTCCCGACAATCTCCCCCAGCCTCTCCTTCTCTTCTTACATACTTCAAAAGAGCTCCTGCTTGTATCAACTCTTCAATAATATCTTTTACCTTGTAGCATTCTTCAGTGGTATGATCATGGTTTTGGTGGAAACTGCAATAACGATTGACATCGGCATTATGGGGGGTAGGACAAGGCTTAGGGGGGCGAATCAAATCTGAATTGAAGGCCTCTCTCAAGACAACTTCTCTACTTGCATTTAAGGGTGTGTACGGGTTGTGTTTTGAAGGTCCTCGCCCCCTGGGCTCGTACTCCTTCTGTCTAGGTGGTGAATGGCGATCATACCGACTACGCTACTCCTTTCCCTTTCTCTGGGCCTCGTCGTTCTCCTCCATGTTTATAAATCGGGTCACCCATTCCCTGAGCTCATCCATGTTGCGTGGCGGCTCGGAGAAAAGCGATCTAGAGAACGACCCCGACCTCAAACCAGCTTTAATGGCATGCATGGCTACTGCCGGGTGGAGATAAGGGATGGTCATGCTTGCTTGTGCAAATTTTGTCATATAACTCCTGAGTGGCTCCGCTTGTCCTTGTCGGATTCTTGTCAGAGAGATGGAGTCGGTCATTACGGGCTTACAATCGACAAATCTAGCCACAAACTTAGCACACAAAGATTCAAAGGAGTTTATAGAAAGTGGTGACAAAGTGTAGTACCAATCTAAAGCCACTCCTTTCAGGGTGGTGGGAAAAAGACGACAATGCACTCGTAAGTCATCGGATACCAAACTGGCCTAGGTAAGGTAAGCTTTCACATGTGAAGTTGGGTCATTCCCACCTTCGTATTTTTCAGTAGTTATTCCTTTAACATTTTCAGGAAGCTTACACTTCATGATTTCTGGCATAAAAGGATGGAATGAAGTTAGTCTTTGTAAACCTGGATTCTCTGGAATGCGTGTGTCGTAAAAAGGCATTTCTTGTACTATGGGAGGGAGATTTCGCGGGTCTTTCCCTCCCGAACCTTGTCCTTGAATTGGTGCCTCCCTCTCTCGATCATCATTCTCCTTTTCTTCTCCAATCTTATGTTCTACTGACGCTGGCTTGTTATGGACTGATTCCGCATGTTCTCCTTCACCGGTGTTGCCCTCACGGGCTGTCTTTTGTTTTTTGAAAGTTGCCATTTCTTCCTGGTGTTGCTCCCGGAGCTTCCTCATCTCCTCCTCTTGCCTTTGTCTCCATTGGTTCATATCGTGCTCCATCTGTTGCCTCAACGCTGCCATGGAACTTTGCATTTGACTCTTTAAGGCTTCTATCAACGCTGGATCCATCCCTGTTCCTTCCGAAAACGAATGAGCTTGACTCCGCGTCTTTACCATGTACCTCGTGGTCCCGGGAAAGTGTTTTACTGGGGCCCCACGGTGGGCGCCAAAATGTTCCGCAGGATTCTGGGCCCTGCCGAGCTCTCCCACCTGCGCATGCGAGAACGCACTTCTTCTCGGCCGAGTCCGATCAGGTAGGACACATTCACAACAATGGGGGGAGGTACCTGCAAAAGGCACTCCGATGCTTAAGTTAGAAAAGTGTTTCAGAGAGAGACCCAAGTGAGAAGATTAGGGTGAAAGATGACTTAGCCTTTCGTTGACCTTTCGAGGATATTTATACCTTTGCTCTGACGGTTGGTAGTTGGGGGAAAATCCCGAAATCCCAGGATACTCGATACGCTTGGCTCGAGACACACGTGTAGGTCTAAGGGGAGCTTCACAAGTTCCGATGGTCGTGATTGCCGGAAGGGAAAACGTCACGTCAAGTCGTCACATCTCAAGATTTGATAAGACTACCCTTAAAGCTCGGACAAGTTCAGCCTATGGGATAGTGCCGAGTTCATCCCAACTCGGTATGTACAAGTATAAATGTTATAAGAACCTCTAATTGAATTCTTAGGTTATAATAACTTTAATTTAATTATTGTTTTTTAAATGAAATTTATTGTTTTATTTAATTTTAATTATTCATGTATAAAACTGATTTTACACTTGAAAAACATATATCATGGTTCTACAATACTAAAATAAAATAATAATTAATTCTTATTCTAAGAACTCATAATCTAAAATCGAAGACAGTCTTGATCATTTCACAATCAAGATTATGTTTCTGATTTATGAATTCATAAAGACAAATGGAACCATTAGATCAGCTTAGTGACAGAGGGTTGAAGTAATTTGTAATGTAGGAAATCTCAAAATTGAAACTCATTGTTACGATAAGAAAAAAAAAAAAAACGTAAACACAAATGCTAAACATCCAGCACAGCAACATTAACAAATGCTAATCAATGTATTAAACCATAAATTTTTTCATCCATGACAAATTCTACGATTAAGATTTAAATCAACAGTTAAAATCACTGTTAATTGTGACGGGCAAAATTTTCTATTTATTATTTACTCTTGCTCAAAAGTGTCTAAATTATTTGATGAGAAATTAAAAATATTACAATAAAAAGTCAAAACTATATTACAACAATTACAGATAAAAGAACTACTTTATTTTATTAATAATTACAATACACAACCATCTAACTCACTCACAAAATATATACATATTTTATTTTCACATTTTATATATATATATATATATCTTTTTTCATATTTTATAATTAATTGTCTAATTATCTATAACTAAATTACCCAAAAAACATTCTTCACAAAATAATAGTAGTTGAATGAATACCAATATACCATAAAGCTTTCTAGACTAAAAGTCCAAAACATAAGTAAAGGTCTGGGTTACCTTAAAGTGTCCAAAACATGAGTACAGGCTTGGCAAACCTTAAACGAGTGCAGACTCAAGTTTCACATTCTAACAAACACGTGCTAGCCCATATCTCTCACATTCAGGGGCGGGGCCAGAAAAACAATTTGGGAGGGGTAAATTTTTTTCTGAAAATTCTTTTTTAATTTTTTTTTTAATTTTTATTTTATTTATTTTAAATTCATTAGATAAAACTTATTAATTATATAATAATTTATTTTGAAGAATAAAATAAATTTAGGAAAGATTAAAATTTATTATTAATATATATAAATTTATTATTAATATATATAAATTTATTATTAATATATATATATTAAGAAATTACATATATATACATAAATTTATTATTAATATATATATATATATAAATTTATTATTAATATATATAAATTTTATTATTAATATATATATAATTTATATATATTAATATTAAATTTATTACTAATATATATATATATATAATTATTTATTACTAATATATATATATATATAATTATTATTAATATATATATATATATTAAAAAAAAAAAAAAAACCAAAAATTTTGGGGGCAGTTGCCCCTGCTCACATTCTCATTATCTTATATCGCGTGATAGCCCATATATGAAAAAAAAATAAATGATCTTATTCTAGAATTTATAAATTTCTTATTACAAGTCTCTTATTACTTGTAATAAGATTTTGCACGCGGTAATAAATTTCTTCACATAATGTGTGATTTTCTAATATTCAATTCTTACGAATTCAAAAGATATATTAATTCCTCTGACTTACCCGTGGAAAAAAAGTTAAGTTTAAATTAATACTTTCTTCTAAGTTCTAAGTAAAAAAGTTATAAATACATTTTTTTAGATATCATGAATTTCTTCGTGAAAGACAGATTTGCTTCAATTTTTTTTAGTTGAATAAGACTATTATGAACAATAATTTGTTTAATGTATTTAATTCAACTATGTATTTCGAATTAAGTTACATTAGTTAACAAGAAGTAGTATAAGTTTTGATCAAACTGCTCAACCATACATTAATTCCAATGTTGATTTTAGTAGATTTCAACAAATTAGGAAGGGTGCGCTTAAAAGAAAATATTTACAAGCATTTCTCAATTTACATTAATATTTAAATTGATTTATTCCCTAACATAGAAAATCATTTTCACTCGAATTTCAATCTTTGAAATCCCCTCTTCCTTTTTTCTCCTTTGCAAATATTGAGAATTTTATTTACTCATTTAAAGAAAAAAACTTGTCAAGTTTGATACCCTGATCATTTTCCGGATTTGTTGCTTGCTAGATAAGATAACTTATGCATCACACAAACAAATAATTGAGAATGATTTTAATTATCACACGTATGAGATTTTGGTTTATTCATCAATCCATGGATTTAATTTTGACCACCAAGATCACGAAATTTAACCTATTTTAACCCCTATTTGTGAATGATAGTCGTTGTTTGGGCCCACCATTTATCTCAACAGTGAAAATATTTTATTGTTACCGAAGAAATATTTATTCAAATTAAAAACAGAAATAATCTTTTATCTAAATAGCCCAATGAAGACAGATTTTTGTTAAAATATATTTCTAGAAAAGATGAAAAGTGTGAAGTAGGATGAACCAAATAATTACGATTGATAATATTAAAAAAAAAAAAATCTTAAACAAACAAACACATGATCCAAAAAGTTGTAGAAAGTTTAAAGTGAGGGCACAACAGCGAAGGATGGATAAACACCGGCCGCCATGTCAGACACAAAAATATAGCTAACTCTCCACTTCACTTCCAAAAGCAAATCCTCACCCATCCTTCTTCCACGTTAACGCTACTTCATCTTCACCGTCCACGTGTCCACCAACCCCCCATCTACAACGCGCGTCTACTCACTCACCCCAAAGCGCGTCAAACTCATCACTCAACTACTGCCAACATAAATTAGCATATTTTCTGGTATATCTTCTTTTAATTCAGAAAAAAAGGTTTTGCTCTTCACACTTGTTGCGCCTTCGCCTCACTCTCCTTCGTATTTTTTTTTTCTTTTTTTTTTCTCCGTTGTTGTTAGGGTCTTCGGATCGGTGGAACTCAACCGCGCCGGCGTGAATTCCGACGCTGCACGTGGCGCTGAATTGCGATTACGGTGACGAATATGAAGGTTTTCGTTAAGACTCTCAAAGGCACTCACTTCGAAATCGAAGTGAAGCCGCAAGACACGGTTTGTTTCTCGCTCTGATTTCGTTTTCCAATTCTCTTCGTGTCGCGAATTGCGTTACGTTTTTCGATTGTCTCGGAAGTTTCGCCTCCTTGCGTGCGGAGGAGCACGAAATTGAGTGTTGATTAGGGTTTGGTGTTTTGCTTGCTTGAATTGCTTTTGAATTTTGATAGAATTTGGATCTTCTCTAATGTTTATATGCTAAATTTTGAATTTCTAAGTGATGACTGATGTGGTGTGTGGAATATGCTGTGGAACGAATGAACTGTGTTATTCTCGTCGGAACATTCTCTGGCTAGATAGCTTTTTATTTTCTTTTAGGTTTTATTAAAATAGCTTTTATCTTCCACTTCATTGCTTGTGGGAATTAGTGGCAAAGTGTTTATTGATGCTCCTGTAGATTCTAATTATCAGTGGGAAAATCTGTTTTCGGAAGTTTGGGATTCTTGGCACATGATAGTGAATAGGTTCCACATTGGCACTGTTTGGAGCATTACTTCATAGGAATATCAAACCAGTTTTTACTATAAGAAGAAATCTAGACAAATACTTGTTCTAAATTCTGATTGATAGTCATAGGAATTTATATAGTTTAGCATGTCTGACTTTATATACTGCTACGAGTAACACTTGCATCAATAACCAAGTTATCACTGGTGTTAGACTTGGGACTGTTTTTGAAAACTATGGTTGATTTTATATCTGAGTAGCGTGTGCTTTTTCTCTCTTTAAAGGTTGCATGTTTGTAGCAGTTGAATTTTTCTAAATACTGTTTCTGTGAATGTGTCAATGCATCATCTTTTAATTACGTTGGTTTCGTGATTCTTTTCTACCATCTCCTGGTTTTACTGAACTTCAATAGTTAGTCTGTTTCGTTATTTGTAATTGGGGATATTCTTTGTCAGGTTTCTGAAGTGAAGAAAAATATAGAAACTGTTCAGGGTGCAGATGTCTATCCTGCCGCACAGCAAATGCTAATTCATCAAGGGAAAGTTCTAAAGGATGCTACTACATTGGAGGAGAATAAAGTAGCTGAAAATAGTTTCATTGTAATTATGCTATCAAAGGTAATTTTTTGTTTATTTATTAGTTTTTTTTTTTTAAAACTAGATTGGCTTTGTCTTCAAAATATATTTCATTATTTTTTTTCTGCATACATAGTTGTTTAAACTTTATGAACTACTTGTTTCACAATTATATTCATTTATTCAGTGCTAAACTTGAATTATGTGCTTAAAATATGCTAGAGTAAGAGTGCATCTGGTGAAGGATCAACTACTTCAACTGCACCATCAACTAAGGTCAGAACACTTTGCTGTATTATGAATATTTTTAATGTTACTATCATTTTGGCTTTTCCCTTTTATGGGATGCAGCAAGACAAAAGCATAGTCCCTATTATGGGTGAATGAAAATGTTATCTAATGACTAATTGTTATATATTCATTGCAGGCCCCACAAACAAGTGAAGCTCCTACTTCAACCCCACCAGTATCAGCAGCACCTCAAGCTCCTGCTCCTGCTGCAACTGTGGCACCGTGAGTGACTGATTCTGTACAGGATTTTCTTGATTTGTTTAGATAAACTTTAGTTTAAACTATTTTGACATGTATTACATGCTATCTAAAGCTTTCTTTGAATTTGACAGACCTGCATCTGTCACTGCACCTTCTCCATCTCCTGCTCCTGCTCCTGCTCCTATATCGTCAGGAACTGCTGTGTAAGTAATTTGCTTTTTTGCAATGCTTGGAATGTGGAGTTTAAAGTTGCCGTTGATTTTGTATCCCAAAAAATTCTTCAACTTGCTTGATTCTTCCTTTTAAAATTTGTTGTTAAAAGAAACTTTTCTGAAACAGGGAAAGTTCCGATATCTATGGGCAGGCTGCATCCAATCTGGTTGCTGGAAGCAACTTGGAGGGAACAGTTCAGCAAATTCTTGATATGGGTGGAGGGAGCTGGGACAGGGATACTGTTGTCCGTGCTCTTCGTGCTGCCTACAACAACCCTGAGAGAGCTGTTGAATATTTGTATACAGTATGTGGATTTTAGATGTTAAATTCTTTGCTTAATGATTTTTATCTGCCATATATTTCGTTTTTTTCTTTCAACAATCAGTTCTCATTGTAGTTATTTGGGTGGAGGTTTACTACCTTTGGATAAGCGTTTTTTGTGTTATGTGATATTTTCTTGCCTTATTTTTTTTTATTTTAATGCCATTCATAAATGTTAGGGTATTCCTGAGCAAGCTGAAGCTCCAGTTGTAGCAAGAGCGCCTGCAACTGCAGGTGCTCAACCTGCAAATCCTCCTGCTGCTGCTCCACAAGCAGCACAATCTGCTCCCATTACCTCAAGTGGACCTAATGCTAATCCTTTAGACCTTTTTCCCCAGGTTGGTATTGCATTGCTTGTTATTTAAGAGAGAAGGAAACCTTTTGTGTGGTATACTTAACTTTTGTGTAACAGGGTACCAATGTTGGTTCTGGTGCTGCTGGTGCTGGTGCCGCCGGCTCATTGGATTTTCTCCGCAACAGTCAACAAGTATTCATTATCTTTCTCTGCATTTAGACTGAATTTTTTACTTCATAGATATGTTTTAAATAGATTTTTATTTTTGTTCGATTGCATTTCAGTTCCAAGCCTTGAGAGCTATGGTGCAGGCTAATCCACAAATATTACAGGTATGTTCTTTACCTTAGTAGTGTATCATATATTCTCTTCTTCAAGGTTCCCTAATTCTTGCTCTTGCTGCAGCCTATGCTACAAGAGCTTGGCAAACAAAATCCTCATCTTATGAGATTGATTCGGGATCATCAGGCTGACTTCCTTCGCCTGATAAATGAACCTGCAGAAGGTGGTGGCGAAGGGTGAGAGATAATCTTTTGCTGTTCTTTGCTATATTTTTGCGTGTGTGGAAATGAGAGAGAGAGGTGTTATTATCCTTTTTATCTATCCTTTTTGCTTATTCCTGTGCTGTTAATATGCTTTAGGAACATACTGGGACAGCTGGCTGCTGGCATGCCACAAGCAGTAACTGTCACTCCTGAGGAGCGCCAAGCAATTGAACGTGTAAGTTTGACTTGTCTATGAGAGAGAGATGTTTTCTTGTCCGAGCCTTTTTAGGACTACGATAGTCAAATCTTCAGCTTCATTTATATGATTGATGTTTTTTGTACCTCAGCTTGAAGCAATGGGTTTTGATCGCGCAATCGTGTTGGAGGTGTACTTCGCTTGTAACAAAAACGAGGAATTGGCTGCCAACTACCTTTTAGATCATATGCATGAGTTCGACGAACAATAGATCTTCTTTCCAATTCGCTAAATTATTTCTTGTTAACTTTTTCTCTCGATGGGTCTTTCTTACTCTATGTTTAATGAGGTAATGTTTGATATTACAAATCTCAAGTGGATAAGGGATATTTTAGTCTCCTCCATATTGTTGCCCTTGTATTTAAAAAGTTCCTCCCCGTCGAGGGTTTCTCAGTATTCATATACATAGTTGTTTGCTTTGTATTGTTGGTTTATTGTGCAACCTTTTAACATGTGTAATTCTGCATGCTTTTTTTTATTCTCAAGTCGATAGCACCTTTAAGTTGTGTTTGAATGATGTATGGTTTAAATGGAAATAATTTAAAAATTAAACATCTCAAATGTTCATTTTAATTGATATAGAAATCAATTTAAATACTTGAAATTTATTAAACATGGAATTGATTTTATCATTATACCCTTATTTTCTGTTAAGAACAAAACTTGTTTTGACAACACCAGTTTTTAAAAGGTTTTTATAACATAACTTGAAAATTTTCTATCAGGTAGTAACTGTTACAATTAAAGCACAAATTTTTATCGCCGGTACAATAACAGCTTAGCGCTTAGCGATCACGTCACAGGATACACATAAGAATTACAAAATTATGCAATTTAAGGTTGGTATTCATGGTTCGAAGCTATGTTGAGCTCTTCTATTTTATCTGCTTTTAATATAATTTTCAAATGTTTTTCATAGGCATTGATTGAACTTGAGTAGTAAATGAATTTAAATAACTTATATACCTTCTTAAGTAGTAATGGATGACTTATTTCTAGCATATGTTAGGAATAATGATGCAATAAATAATATGATGCAAATAGTAACAAACAATACGGTGCGATAAGTGATAAGAAAAGAGATGGAAAACGTCAAAGAGAGGAAAAAAGACAGAAATTAGGAAAGATGTTTCAGAAATGTTGGAAGCTCAAAAGTTCATCTGAGAGACCGTATCCAACAGTAATAGAAGAGTTGTGCCAAAAATTTAGTCTCGCCCATCTCAAGAAATCAACCAACAACTTTGATGAAAGCAGGCTAGTGGAACGCAGAGGACTTGGCGTTAGAATATATAAAGGGATTCTTCAACATACCGATGGTTCAGATTACACAGTAGCAGTGAAGCGATTTAATGTGGAAGGAAGTGAGGGATACGACCTGTTCAAGAATGAAATAGAGTTGATGTGCCAACTTCGTCACCCTAATTGTGTCTCTCTTATTGGATTTTGCAACCACGAAAAGGAGAAGCTTCTCGTGTACGAATACATGTCCAAAGGATCTCTATATCAACACCTACGAGGTGAGGCTAGGGAATCACTGTCATGGAAGAAAAGGATAGAGATCTGCATAGGAGCAGCGCGTGGATTACACTACCTTCACACAGGAGCCAAGCATTCCATCTTTCACCGCAACATCACAACCAATAGCATCTTTTTAGATCATCACATGAACTCAAAACTTGCAGCTTTCAGCATTAGCGTACTGGGACCACGTTTTACGTCAAAGCCAAAACCAATTAAACTAGATCTTATTGCCGGTATTATTCATTTTTTAAACTTAATCGCAGTTCAGATATTTGTTCGTTGGTTAAAATTCTGTTACTCTAGCTTGCAATAGAAGCTGAATGATTTGTGAAATTGAATAATATGTTTATAGTGTAGGTTGCTGTTTATGTATCAGCACTTAACTACAGTTAACTAACTGACATAATTAGCTAAGCCTAACAGATTTTTAAGTAACTAAATAACAAATATCTGAACGTTTACAACTTACTGCAATGAATTTTTGTGAGAAGCTAATAATTACACTTACAGGTACTTATGGCTACATGGCTATGGAATATGTAAGGGATGGCATCGTCTCAGATAAATGTGATGTTTACTCATTTGGTGTGGTTCTACTAGAAGTTGTGTGTGGAAGGAACTATTTGAGAGATCCATGGGAAACAGTATTTCTGGATAAGCCTGTTGAGGAGAATATTGATCCAAAAATCAGAGGAAATGTTGCACCAGAGTGTTGGCAAGTCTTTATAGATATCACTGTGAGATGCTTGATGTATGAACCAGATGAGCGACCAACAATGGGTGAAGTGGAGGTGGAACTTGAGCGTGCTTTCTCATTGCAACAACAAGCAGATGTCACAAACACCCTTGGTGATTATATCTTATCGTCCAAAACTTTTATTAATCTTGGATCGGAATCAGAATTTGAGCATGATCTGTCCTTGCAACAAGAAGCAGATATATCATAAATCAATGGTGATTACACCTTGTCATCAAAAACCATCACTAACAAACAAGACAAGTGACTTAGAAGAAAGCAACATGGGAGACATGTTTCAATGGTGACAAATCAAGGTTTTATCTGTTTGAGTCACTCTATACTTCTTGCTGTGGTTAAGTTTAATTGAGATATCTGTTGCTCATGCTTTTGTAGTGGATCTCTTCCAAGAAAAGTGCTGGTACTATTATATGAAATTTAGAAAAAAATATGATTTTATGATGTTTTTACTTGGCATTGATTGGATTGGAGGAAAAGATTTGGGCACGTGGTGTTGTACCTTATAATTGTAACATTGCCAAGTTTTAATATATACCTTCTTAAGTGATAAATGAATGTCTCTTTATCCAAAACTTATGTTTGGAATTTATCCTTAAATAGATTTGGACTAATAGAATATACCTTCTTAAGTGGTAAATTGAATTTCAAAGATGATAAATATAATACCTATTAAGGTTGATTTAGTAATGAAAAATTAGGTCATTTTACTACTTGGAGATGATAGGTTTTTGGAAATATATTTTTATCTATCTAATAACGTATAAAGAGAGAAAGAAAGAAAAATTTTAATTATAACTTATAATACATGGTCAATTTTTATGTAATTTATAGACGATATTAAGTTTAAGCTTAAATATTTAATTTGTTAGAAATCTCACATGTGGGAATGACCGTGATTTTTCTATTCAAAATTTATTAGAGTCTATCTTAGAGTTATACGTGTGTAGAAATCTTATATCGCTTAGAGATAGAATCTGTTGCATCATGTGTTGTATGTATATAAATAAGAAGTAATCCTCATCTTCCAAGCTGATTTGTAAATTTAAGTTAAGTTTATAATCCAATTTGTAACATAATTATTACATTTATCAAAATAAAAAATATTATTAAAAAAATAATAATTAAAGATGATATTTATTATTAAAAAGGGGAAGTTGTAAAATATATTTTATTAAGAATTTTGCTTTGTAGATATATTATATCTTAGTCTATTGCATAATACAAGAGAACTGGGTGAATGGGCTTTGGGTCCAATTAGAAAGAGATGGGCTTTTTTGGGAAACAGTTAAAGAAACGGCGTGATAACGACGTGAAGTGAAATGGCGCGAAGTTGAACCGCAAGGCGCAGGAAGTTACGAGCGGTCACGAAGTGTCGGAACCTTAGGCAAAGCGCATTTGTAGGGAATCTTGTGACGCGGTACAAAACCTGTGTGTGATGGGCTTCACACGCGCTTTCGCAAATGCCAACACCTTTTGACATTTCAACGATTCAAATTACATAATAAAGGAAAGTTGGTTGTGTTGTGTTGTATTGTGTTGTATTGTGGTGAAGGATGCCAGAGATGGATGAGAGCGTGGCTATAGAGCAACCTCTTTCCGCCATAGCAGAGGCGTTTGAGGATTTGTCAAAGACACTCACAGACACCAATGATGCTCAAGGGATTAGCCTCGACATTTTCTGCGACGCTGCTTCTTTCGTCTCTGTTCTCTTCCGTTGTCTTGGTCTTGCTTTCAAATTCGCTGAATTGGAATACGTCGCTAAGGTTTTCTCTTTCTCCCTTTTAATCCTTTCGTTTTACCATTTTTTTTTTGTGTATTTCAATTTTAATCTTAGTGTGAATTTTGTAGAATGTTATTGTTTTTTAAAATCAATAATAGTTTAACGTTTAAACTACAGGGATCGGATCTGAGAAATTGCACGTTTCTTATATGAAATTTCAAAAGTTTCAGGTTATAGTTTTTGATTGAGGTTGAATTTAAAAGCAAACCAAATAGAAGGAATAGTTTAAGATATTATCTCGACCAATTTCTCTCTTCAATTTATAAGAATCATGTGTAGATTAGTATTTAGTTGCATGTAATAACTTTTTTAAAAGTGGAGAGAGATTAAATTTATACATGATCAATTAAGGTTCAAATCTTAAAAAAATATTTTGATTTTATTTTTTAAATGAATTCCTCAGAGGTATTAAATTCCAGATTTTGATAATTGAATAAACATTAAGCATAGACAAGTAAGTTTTGTTGGTACGTGTGAAAAATGACCAAAAGAAAATTGAAATCGGTAGCTTGTGCGTGCGGACGATGAACAATTATGATTGCGGAGTACCCTTGTGATTTAAATTATTTTATCTTTGATTTTTCTTTAAATTCTTTCCAATTTGGAGTTTTGTGATATCTTGTTCAATTTGTGTACTGTGTAATACGCTGTTGAGTAGTGAACCACGGCACGGACTAAGTTTACTACTTATAGAAAAAGAGTCGTTAAAATGCATAACTTGATTTAAATATATAGAAAGAGTATAATTCATTTCTGCTTCTCATTTGTTTTACATGTTTTCTGGGCTCTCATTTTGAATTTCTAACTCTTGTTCTAATGGTATGTATATATTATGTTGATATGATCAGTTACATGGATTACTAGAAGCATCAAAGACATGCCCCACTTTACAAGACATTCTTAACCTAGATGTCGCCAGTGACACAGTGAAAACATCAGGAAGCAATTCACGTAATCTGCGTAGAGTTAGGCAGGGTTTTGATCTCGTCAGGGTTATATTCGAACAACTTTTGTCAACTGAGTAAGAAACCTTTTTTTGTGTATAAAAACTCAAACATGATGCTGAAATTTCCATGTGATATACAAATACCGTTTTCTTTTCTGTCAAGTTTCTGCTGCATTGAAGCATTGCTTCATAATTCTATTGTTTACTTTCATATCAGATAGAATTAATTTAGTGCCTTGTGGGTAGTAGTGACATCTGATTTGTTATTTGACATTTCAGCGACGCTTCTCTGAAAGATGTGGCTTCATCAGCATATGGACAAGTCTGTGCACCATACCACACATGGACAGTAAGAACAGCTGTGTATGCTGGGATGTATACACTTCCAACGAGAGACCAACTTTGGTTGAAGCTCAATGAAACAGGTAAATTGCACTGGAGGGCTTATTAAAGTATATAGAATCAAACAAATGGTTTGTTTATATAGACATCAATTGAAGAATTGATTCCATCATGTTAGTCATATTATCATTTAGATATATGATTTCATTGTACCAGTTCATGACATAAATGTTTTGCAGAGCAATCAGCAGAGAAGAAGATGAGAAGGTACATTGCTGCCTCACTTCCAATTATAGAATACATTGATAAACTGTACCTTGCTCGAAATATCACGTTGGACTGGTGAATTTATAAAAAAGAAGAACAACAAGAAGAAGTTGAATGCCCTTTCTGTTTGTTAGAAGGCAGTGCTGTGGCTCCATCCTAAATCAGCAAAACTAGTGCACATGCTTCGATTTTTTTTGTACAATATATGTAATTATGTTAGTTTCTTGACGGTTCTTGGCCATTTAGGAAGATGCACAAATCAACCAAATAGTTTTGTACTAAAAAGCTAACAAAATGCATGTGAAGCTTCCGTTGCGTTAGTTTATAATTTTGTATTTCTGTATATTTGTTTTCAAGGGCATAAAACGTGAATCCTGTCAAACAAAGTACAAAAGAAAATAAATCATGAAAAGCTGATGCAACGCTATAAGTGCTGCATTATTACCGAATATCAAATTTGTTAAAAGGATAGGCTACTTTATAATAAAATCTTATTATACTGTGCTTACCTTATACCCCAATATTTTGGTCTTGTGAGAATCCAATACAAAACCATATTACTAGGAATAAAAAGTATACGGGATTTTTATTGAAAAATCAAACGTTTAGAACTGCGTATTGTTTACACGTAGATTCTCAACATAATTGCCGTTTACAACATCACTCAACGTAAACAATTTCGAAGATGTTTCTCCCTGTCAAAAAATCTAGTCAATGGTCCTCAGGATAGCTCCTAGAAAAGATAACAGAATGAAAGTCGAGGGGGAAAATCACAATGTTCAGCATCGAGCCAAACAGCTTCACAACAAACACTATCGAATCGCTGATGGAGATAATTTTATGTTGAAGTACAGAATGACTACAATGTTAGGCTTTCTGGGTTCTCAATGATTTTTGAGAATGTCTGAAGGAAGGCAGCCAAGTCAGCCCCATAAATTATCCGATGATCAGCTGTTACATTCACCTGAAAAAAAGAAGTTTTGGCCCAATTAATTCGATATCCAGAGATATTTAAAAATAATTATGGTCCCAGTTATAACTGAGGTAAGATTCATATCTGAATCCCGTGTGTGTCCTTGTGCTTCTTAAGACAAGCCAAAGGCATACATTAATCACGAGACGTATCCATCTCTAGTAATATGATGCATACCAGTTTGAAAACTAGACTAGTGTTTGCCCCTAATAGGCTCGTCTTCTTCACTTATTCACAAACTCATTGCCAAGCTTAAATCTGATTTTGCTCATTCTAAATTTCTAATAGGATCTTTTCTAAAACAGAAATATGAAAAAACAAACTAAAAAATATAAATTCTGCTATATAGTACTAAAAGAAGCCTTTGTTAAGGCCCACAAAACCTATTGAATTAACCCTTAAGAAAAATATATTCTTTAAGCATAACACCACATTGATGTAATCTAAAATTAAATCTTCTACCCATCGGATTAACTCAAAAAATATAATCATGTAGCACAACATCATGCAGATGTTCAAAATTTAGGCTATACCCTCATTATGTAGTATATAACACCATGCAAATGCAATTTACGGTTTATGCCTACGTATGATGACTCGGGTCTGGTGCATTGCTAAAAGTCCCTATTTCCATTAAAGATAAATGCTGTGTTCACCTGGGCTTTAACTGTTGTTCTAATCATAAGTTCGTAAACACACAAAAGTAATTATAACAAGTAACTCACCAGCATTTTATTTTTCACGCTGAAAAATCCGTCTTTATCAGCCACAACAGAGGGCTTTGATGCTCCCACAGCCATTATAGCACCCTGAAAATAAAGGGAAACTTTTAACCCTCAAACTAAAACGTTGAAATTGCCACAAATGAACCACAGCATCTCTGAAATCAAGACTTCGAAATCCCAGAAACCATCACTAACCTGGCCAGGTGGAAGAATGGCATCAAACCTGTCAACTCCAAACATACCCAAATTGGAAAGTGTGAAAGTTCCTGTAGCAGGCACAATTAAATTTGGGTCAAAATTAAAACACTCAAGATCCACAAAAAGAAAACAAATTGCCAACAAAAAACAACAATCACAAAGAAACCTGAATTGTACTCATGAGGTTGCAACTGCTTTGCACGAGCTTTGTCCACTAGCTCCTTCCATTTTTGGGACAACAGATACAAGTCCAACTGTCACCACCAAAAACAAGTAACCAATCAAATTAGACAAGAAACAACAAAAGCCTTATTCTAACAAGTATCACACTAAACTATTAAGCTCAGCTAAAAACCAAATTCTCAAGGAACAACACACAATGCCTTATCCCTTTTTTTTATCTGCAAATTTGTTAGTTTTTTGCTAGCAGGAAGGCCATGCCATGACCTTTCCTCGTCCAATTCTCCCTTAACACCCCCACCCCTTTTTTCAACCACCAGACCAACCTTATAACTCTCACAAAGCCAAATCCTACTAGCTGAGTTCAGCAACATGAATCACATGGTGTTATTGGCCTCAGTTAAAGATCAAATTATCAAGGCACAACACACAAAATTAGACAAGAAACACAAAGTAATTTTGATCGAGGGCAGAGAATTGAAAGCCACTGACCTTATCCGCATCCTGGAGAACAGGGGTGATCAAACCACCATTGATTGCCACAGCAACAGCAACGTTGATGTTACTGTTATACACAAAATTCTTGCCATCTTTGCAAGTGGCATTCACAACAGGGTGCTGAACAAGTGCCATTGCAGCAGCCTTAGCCAAAATAGCCGTCATAGTCACACCCTTTGGTTTCACCTATTTCAATAATCACAATTCAAACACATCATCAAACACCCTCATATTTTAGTAATCACAATTCAAACACATCATCAAACACCCCCACATTTTAGTAATCACAATTCACAAAAACCAAACACTAAACCCTCATAATCACCACATTCATTCATACCTTCTCATAGAGAGCATCCAACGCATCCGTAGTGACAGGGTACCCAACTCTGAACGTAGGCACAGATAAACTCTCCACCATGTTCTTCGCCACCGCAGATTGCATCGTAGTGAATTGAACAACACTAGACCCAGGAATCGGAGGCGGTGCCGGTGAAGCAGAACCACCTTTCGCCGGAGCAGGTGCCGCCGGGGGAGGACTCACCGGAGAAGCCACATTACTCTTCGCCGGTGAAATTCCGGCAGCAGCCTCCACGTCCGCCGGAGTAACCCTCCCAAACGGACCGGTTCCGACGACCTTCGCAATGTCCACCTTATGCTGCTTAGCGAGCTTCTTCGCCTGAGGCGTGGCCACAGTCTTACCCGGCGCGTGGGGAATGGACTTCGCCGCCGGCGGAGGCGGAGAAGGGGTGGCCGGAGGAGGAGGAGTGGGAGGAGCAGGGGAAGAGGAAGATGGAGAAGCGGATTTTGCAGCTTTGGCTTTAGCTTCGGCGACTTCATCGGGAGAATCGACGAGGAGACCAATAGGAGCGCCGACGGGGGCGGTTTCGCCGTCAGGGACAACGATGGCGGCGAGGATTCCGTCGTAGAAAGTTTCGACATCCATGTCGGCTTTGTCGGATTCGACGACGACAACGCTGTCACCTTTGGAGAGTGTGTCGCCTTCGGATTTGATCCAAGATACGATTTTGCCCTCTGTCATTGTTGAGCTTAATGCTGGCATGAATATTTCGCGGATCTTGGCTTGCACCGAAACTGAGTTACCATGACGGCGCGGGAATAACACTGTGAAGCGGCGATTTGAGAGAAGTGTGTTGGCGTTAGAGAGAGATGAAGAGAATGAAAGAGAGAGAGAAGCCATTGTTGGAATTTGCAACAAAGTCTCAAAGAGAATGAGAGAAATGATAGTAATGAGAGTGTCAAAGAGAAACTTAAAACTGGAAATACAAGGCGGAGACACCGAGGGGACTTTACTTTCGTTTATGGATCAATAGGCCCACTCAGCCTTGTATATATCGACCAAACAAATTTAAATAATTTTTTTTTTCTCTTGCATAATTTTATATTTTCATTTTCTTCAATTTTAGTGTCAGCTCGTTGTTGAATTCGAAGAATTTTAACATGTAGAGATTTAATTAAAATGTGATTAAGCTATTCATTAGAAAATTTTATGTGAAAAATATTGATTGGTTTTTATATATTCTTCATGTATCAAAGACTAGTGTATCAATAACTTTATGTGACATTAATTTTTTACGAGAAGTGATTAACTAAGATGGTTTTAATGTAAAATTGATAAATTATTGTCGAATAATATTTAACAAAACTAACATGAAAAAACAATTTCATATGCCTTATTTTTTCCCTTCAAATCGATGTTATCCAAGTTGACAAAAAAAGAAAAAAGGATTCTTACAAATTCTGTAGAGGCAAATGGACTTTATCGTGTTGGTGAGATGGGTTTTGAATTGGCCCAAGAGTAACGGTCCAACTGCAAATCGAGCCCAATTGCTGAACTTGAAACAAGCACATATGAATTCAGAGTTCCGCACAGGCTACAGGGCAATTGAAATTGAAAGTTAGGTAACTATGGAATTGGGATATCATTGGATGAAAAGTATACTAATAAAGTGATCTTAATATTTTAATTGGACCCATTTTTTTCCATTAACAAATGACACTTTTTTGTGCTAATAAAGTGATCTTTATGATTTGTTTTAGTGTAAAGATTGAGTGGAATAGAAGGGCACTAAATTCAATCAAATTTCTGTACCAAAAAGGGACAATTAATCAACTTTTTTTAAATTTGATTTAGATTATATGTGGCAATATTTTCTCCACACAGAACAATGGTATTCTTAGTTCAAACCATCTTAATCGATAAAAGCATAAATAATTACTTATATACTAAAACAAGATAACACTTGTGCACTGTTTATACATAGATAAGTCATGGTTTGGCCTTTGGCGTGTTGAGTTTGATCTGTAGAATTACATCACTACATGACTTTTGAAGGTATAATAATACTAGAACGTCAATCCATTCTATGGACCCTGCTGGAACCAATTTTTTGACTTTAGTTATACACCAGGACCTACGATAATGAATCCAATGCTTCACATCTTCTGGATAATAATAATACTAAAAACTATATTACTATAATACCTTAAATAATAAACACTCAAACTATCATAATTTTAACAAATTTTTGTATAACATTAGAGTTTTATTAATCTTTCATCATAAATTATCCATGTTATTTTCATTCTCATTCAAAAAATTATTGTATAATCTGAACTTACTGTGATTTCGACAATTTTTTTGTACATACCAAGATTGAAAACTAGCTTAAAAAATTGTGTAAAGATTAGTCGTAATCATAGATTATCTTATCTTAAACTATGTAATAATTTTCTCCTATGGCTCCTCTTTAGTCTACAGCTTCACTATTTTTATTGGCTTAAGCCAAGGAAGAGTCAAAGAAGCAGGCACTGCAAGCTTGGCTCGCTTTTCGTGAAGCTGTGACAAGTGCAACATTAGTGTAGTTGAACCATTCAATTAAATTTAGTGCCCCGTTTACTAAGCAAGCTCAAGAATAATTCATATGCAGAAAAAAACAACCAAGCACTATGTGGGACCTGCTCCAGTACATTAGTGAAAGAATAATTAATCTCCGTTAACATAGGCATCAAATAAAGGAAAATAAAACCTTTTTAACTTTCTTTGGTATTCATTCATCATGCTCTCTCCATTTTCTGCCCACCAAAAATAAGCATCCCAAGTGATGAAATTGCTTTATCACCCTAGAAAGTGATTTTTTATACAACAGTTTCTGCACATTTATGCAGGATGGATTGAACCTGCAAGTCTATTAAACGTTCTGATGCATACTTAGGTTCTGCTAAATTAATGCTGTTATGGGTTCTGAAGATGGTTCCAAAAAGGAGCTACAGAAAGTTGGTCTAAAAATCTCAAAGAGCTTTCCTCTTACTAGGACTACTCTGGCATCTTTGGAGTCTTTGTCCTTGCCACAGGTACTGTAAAGACTAAAGACCTTACTCTATTTTCAGTTTTGAAATTGGTAATGGAATTTGTGTAATATGTTGTCTGATATATGGTTTTGTTCTTGTGTTGAGAACAGGTTCAGCAAGTTGTTATTTCTGCAGATATGCAATGTGAGAAGTGCCAGAAGAGAGTTACTGATATTATTACTAAAATGAATGGTAAGCTTCTTTTTTCACATTGGCTTGTGGTTAGTATGTTGTATATAAGATTGTGAAATCCATACATTGTTCATTAATTGGTTTTGAAACTCTATAGATAAATGATAGATCATACTGATTGCAAAATTCAGAATTACAAGACAACTACCTTGCATCCTAAAAAGTGTTTAGAGAGGAAAAGTGCAGTGGCCCTTACTGCTTTTGTTGCCAGTTTTGAACAGGAAAGTAACATGTGTTTGGCAGCAAGTTTGGAAACACTAAATTAACCCCCAGTGATGATTTATAAATATTTTTTTTTTATTTTATAAATTTTATAAATATTTATTTATCTCTCTTCCAGTAGTATTTATATAAATATTTTTTTTATTTTTAACATTTTATCTATATCTCTTATTTTTATTTATCATTCTTTTTCTATCACATTGTATTATTTATCATATCTATTATTTTTTTTCTAAACTGCATACTTCTACTGGTATAAGTGTCTAAGTATATTTTACCATTATTTTTATAGGTGAACTTTGTACTAAACCACTTATTGTTATTTCTTCGGTTTTTCTTTTCTTTTCTTTTTGATACTTTATTTACCTTGCTTCAACTACTATTTTCATGTGTTCCTCCCAAGTTTCAAGTTTCATTCATTTCTTTTTTATATGCTTAATTAATTAATAATTGATAATAATAATTTCGGTTATTAGTTATAGTCACTAATTTCAATATAAATATCTTTTTTTACATCAGTTAAAAAATGTTTTTTCATTAACATTGCTAACAAAGTTGATGCAAAAGATAAACTTCTAATACTAATATTAACAAAATTGATGTAAAAGAGTTTAATGAAATAAATTTTAACATGTTTTAAAGAGATGATGAAAAATAAACTACCTAAAATGAGAGACTAAACACATTTTTTTAAAAAAAAATTTATAGAAACAAAAACACATTTATCCCATAATATTAAAAGACAAAATTGAAAAAATTGAAAAAAAAATATGAAATAAATGTAATGAAGCTAATGATCTATTACATTCAGCGCGAGTATTATGAAATGGAGTTGGTAACTTTTTACCTGTAATCTTTTAGGTAATCTGAACTTCCCTTTAGGTGGCTAACATCTTAACACTTTTGGCTTCTTCTGCTTTATCTTTTAGTCAAAGCAGAATTAACCCAGAAATAAAACATATGTTTGTAAAATTAGCATGCACTTATTTTATCCTAAACAATTTTATTTAAGTATCACCTATATTACAGTTTTTTTGCATTATTTTCATTTTGGATGATAATATAAATGGCCATGTTTTTTGATTTTTCAGCAGAGACAGAGTCAGTGGTGGTGAATGTATTGGAAAAGAAGGTGGTACTTACTTTTAGACTACCAACTATTGGTAAAGTAATCTCACAGCAAATTACTCATGTCCCAAAAATTGCCATTATAAAAAGGATATTTCGCTCTTCCCGGAGTTAACTATGACATTGAAAGGATTCATATGTACATAGGATTTGGTCAACTGATTTGGCAATATAAAGTTGTAAGTTTATTGTATTAGTGATTGAATTTGTTTTATAATTTTTTTTTTCAAACAACTAACTAATTAACTCACTTAAACTTGCGTAATATATTTTATAATGATTATATACGTATTGTAATTATTTATTAAATATTTTAATCTTAAAATAATGTTTTAGGTCCATTTATATGAAAGATAAGTAGAATAAGTTTGGATAAAATTAATTGAATTGTTTATTACAATTGGAATGTGTATCCAACTTGATCTTAATTTGATATTGAATCTTAAAATGTTACAACCCAGAACTGGCCTTGATGGAAATCGGAAGGCCACCTACCTTTCCTATTGCTCAACGGAAATTAGAATACTAAAATTTGTGCATTGAGGGTTCACATAAGGTGCTTACACAAGACGTTGAATGTAAAAAAGAAATGAGTCGGTTTTTCAATCGGTGTTGCTTTAGGTAAAGGCAATGCAAATCGTGGGAATCAAGAGATTGTTCCTTTCGCTTTGTAATGTTTTCAAGTGAATTAAGCGTCGAGGTGAACGTAAGGATAAGAAGAATTGCGGTATAAATAACTACCTACGAGTTTGCATTTGTAAGAAAATGCATGCGTGAAATTATTGTTTTGTTCGTGACCATCCATATTCGTATTCTCAACGTTTGGGCACTTTGAAGGTAAGTTTGGCTACAGAGAAAAAAGAAACTAGTCCATCCAATAAAATTAAGAAAAAGTTACTATTTTTCTTATTTGATGTAAGGGTAATAAACAAGAGGATTTCTAAATTTCTAATTCTTATATTAAAACTTTTTAAAGTCTACGTAAAATTTAATAAGATTCATATTTTTATCTTAGAACTTTTTAGGATTCACATAGAATAAGATCCACATGTTTACCCTTTTTTTCTGTAATTATTATAAAAAAGTTGAAAGAATAAAAAATATTATACTTTCAATATTATTTTTATATTAAAAACAAATCATCAATTTAGTGTTATTTCTGTTATTATTTCACTTTCAACCGTACACTAGCTTTCTTTTTAATGTACAATTCAGTGTTATTATTATTTCACTCGCTTTTTAACCGGTACACTAACTTTCTTTTTAACCGTACACTAACGTCTTTTCCTAATTTTCCAGTTTCTTTCTTTTCTTTGGTATCCTTTTCTTTTTTTACATTTTCTTTCATTTTACTTCTACTATACTGAACAAATGACAAAATATCATATAATACTGTATATAGTAAATTTTTTCTCTTCTATATAATTTTATAAAAAATGATACATTTTTTTCGTAACATTATGGATTAAGCGTATCAGAAGAAACATAATTCATGTTTTAATAAAATTTTATTTTCTTTCACTAGAGATAAGGTTATACAATAATAATAATAATTTTATATTATTGTACAATTACAATCCATCATAAATTGAAAGTTTCCGACCTAAAAGTTTTCGTTAGAAGTCATACTATTATTGATATATATTAGTGCATCATTGTTATACTCATCTTCTACATAAAAGATTTTTTTCTCACTTTTTAAAATCATAACATACTATTAACATTACTTTGAATAAACAAAAACTTCACTCACACCCCTAACAAAATCTTAAATATGAACTTTGTGAATAATAAAAACATAATTACAAAGACCTCACTACAAATAAAGTCTATAAATCCTTCACATACATACCATGATAAAAGTAACAATGATTAAATAGATTAATTTTAACCATATATTTGCCATTGTAATTAAGACTATTTATTACTTCAGTTCCATCCAATTAATTATTTATGAATTAGCGTATTCACCTAAAAATGTTAAATTTTGCTAATTAGTGCCCCAAGGGCAGTAATTAAAAAATTAAAATAGAATATATTTAATATATAAATAATGGATGAGTGAAAAAATTTATAAAATAATTGTATGTATCCCAATAAGAATCTTTTTCCTCCCAATGCCCTAAAGACATCGCCAAAAGTGCTTTCGAATAAACATGATATTCGACTTGATTCACGTAGTTAAATGGCTGATACAGTACCAATGATTCTAAACCTAAAAATAATTTTTTAGGCATAAGAGTTCTTTTAAGATTGGTCAAAAGTCAAAATACTCCAATATTCAGACTCTTGTTTTTTAATCTCTTCATAAAGATCCTTCAAATGAGTAGCGTCACTAACACTCCAATATGTTAATTCAGACGTAATATCTTAAAAATAAAATAATAAATGTAACTAGTTTCTTTATTTACAGGGTATACAATGTTTAATAATCTTATATAAACTAATTTGGCTGACAAAATATGTTCAATATATACAGAAAATAAACGTTATATTTTTAATATATCTCTTACCAAATCAAACTTTAGAAAATGTTCTCCATTAATAAAACTGCTGAATGCAACTTTAGCAATAAAATAAAACAAAAAGTTAATATCACTACAAAAATGTTAAAAAAGGATTTTTTAAATTATGGAAGTTAGAAAGGAAAATGAAAAGGCTTCAAGGGATTGTCGCATGCTAAAGAATATCTTCATTCAGCATACTCAACCTTGTCGAGTAATACAGGATATACAAAATAAATTGTTTCAATCTTAATCTTGTTCATCTTGTAGAACAATATCAAATCCGTGTCCTCACAAACTGAGGAGTGAGTGCAACATAGTTACATACTTCTGCAACCCAAGGTTAAAGTTGTTCCTCACGGGGAATCAACCTGCTCGTCTCAATGAATATCAAGGGAAAGTACAAGACTGACCAAACAGCAAAGAATATTAGGGGTTTAGGACACAACATGAAAAGGGCATAGCCAAGAACACACCATGCTTATAAATCAGAAGAAACAACACAAGCACACAACCCTACGAGAAAATGAATGTTCCTCACAGGGAATCAACCTGCCCGTCTCAATGAATGTCAAGGAAAAGCACAAGACTGACCAAATAGCAAACAAAATTAGGGATTTAGGACATATCATGAAACAGGGGCATAGCAAAGAACACCATGCTTATAAATCAGAGAAACAACACAAACACACAACCCTACAAGAAAATGCCGAGTGCTGACATAAACCCCACCTAAATTAATTGTCAGAAACACAGCAGGAAAATTTTAACGCAACTGCAAACTTGATATTCATCAAATTTGGAAACAGAATTGAGAACTAGGCATGCATATTGTTAGAAACTGTAAGCTAAAGGACCACCAATTCCACCAACACTGACAAATGAGAAAGGAATTGGACTTGAATATACTTACAGAAATTGCAGGACCCAAGATCCATTACCTAGAAACATTTAAAAACGAAAAAGGAATCAGATCAATTAGAATTTTGCACAAAGGAGCAGCATCGATTTTAATCCGTACCACAAGCATAACAGAACAAAAGGTTCTCGATAGAATTGCTCACCGTGAGATGAATTTGCTTCAAGACACAGCCAAACATGCAGTGGAATTGCCTCCGGAATGACCCACCATGGATAAGACAACACAATTTCATTAGGATATGCATATAGGTAAATTTAAGAAAATAAATGCTAGCAAAAGAATAAATTTATACACCTAACTTAAGTCATGACTGAAGGAATAAAAAGAAAGAAGCAGAAAAGGCAGTGCTTGGTAATTATACCACTTATGCTGAAATAATTTAAATGCAATAGCAACTAGGCATATGGCCTAGTTGGCACCTGTATCTGGATGAGGATGCAGGTTTGACACTAACCCCTTCCCCTCCCCCTAACTCACGTACCAAGCTAACAACAATACAAACAATTAATGTGCTCACATGTGCTCAAACAGCACCCACAACCACTGATTATCCTCATGACTGAAAACAAGACCATAGGCTCCACTTAATAAGTTCTTATTAAAATATGACAGTTATTCTATTGGCACCGCCAATGAATTTTAACGGAAAAATCAAAACTCATTCCAGCACGGAGAAATTAATCTCCAAATAAACAAGCCAAGGTACCTTCTCCAGGGTTCCTTTTAAGCATCTAAGCATGGAAGGGATGCCTCAAACCACTGATAGGTATCCTGAATGAGAAATTAAATTAGAATCTCCAGAATTCAAAGAATACATATGAATTGGAAGCAATAAAAAATAAGGGAAATAAGAATATAATCCATGCAAATATTATCAACCAAACACAACAGAAATAACATAAATTTGCAAACAGAAATATAAAATAGAAAAGAGTGGAGAAAGAATAAACCAGTCTATAAAAGGAATACGCAATTGAACTCAATAATAAAATTTTCCAAGAATTTAATTGGAAGAGCAATGTTTGAAGTACAAATACAGCTACACTAAGGGAAACGGCCATCAGCAAGTTGTCTTACAATAGAAACAGTACATTCCACTGAAAGAACCGCCAGTAAAGTGTACGCCTGTAGAGACATCACCCTTTTCACTTCAACATGCCGACAACTGTGATGACACTCCTTGGGCCATTCACAGAAGATAAATAGCGCCAAATAATTAGAACCTCAATATCAAATTGGATCATTATGTACAAATATCAGTGTATATCATTTTGGGATTCAAATTCAGCAACATTGTTCACTTGCCAATGATGAATGGGTGGTTCAGAGCTTGTGACACCGTCAGCCTCTTGTCTGGATCCAAGACAAAAACTTTTTCCATAAGATCCTTAAAGTTGGCTATCATTTTTGGATCCTCCCCGGGAGAGCCAGTGATGAGTGTCCCGATATCCTTCGGCTTAATGTTGACAATCAGCCGCTTTATGGTCTAAGGAATAATATTACCACCATTATTCAAACTATTTTTAAAAATCCAATCATTCTAAAATTGACAATAAATTTCCTTGAAATACAATTTAAAGTCTAGCTTACCTTTTTGGTTACAGGATCCTCCTCAGTAGCAAGAAAATTCAGGTCCTGATCAAAATGCTGTTCAGTGAATGCACCCTGCAAGGAAGATAGTAAAGAAAAGTATATATCATTAACAACACAACAAATTCATTCACAACACCAAATTGAAATGAAAGTAAAACTAAGTCACAATAGATACAATTAAAAGAAGAAAAAAACAGGACAGAGAGAAACTTGTGTTGACTATTAATTATCATTTATTTCAACAATTCATACTCATCACTCAAACAGTGGCAAAATGCTAACTGTAAACAATAGAATAAAACAACAAATGTTTACCTTACGTAGCATCTTCTTCGGAAAAGGGCCCTTCAGTTCCATGTGAAGCCGTAGCATGTCATTGTTTGTGAGCCCTGGGAAAAGAACTTTGCCTATATACAACTCATACAAACAACAGCCTACAGACCAGATATCCAACGGATGATCATATGGCAAGCCTAGTACTGCATAGAAACGTTCAAAATCACTAACAGTTGGCAAACATGATATTCAACAAGAAAAAAACAGTTAAGGATAATGAAATAATGAATAGAATGGATTAAACTTACTTATTTCTGGGGCCCGATAAAATCGGCTCACAAGATATGGGGTAACTTCATTTTTACCAGCAAACATGGCATTGCCAAAGTCACAAAGCTTCAAAACATTTTTAGCCTCATTCACCTGGTCAATGAGTAAATTAAATTAAAAGGTTAAATAATAAATATTTCTTCCTGAAATAAACAAAACAAACATTAAAAAGAAACAGCCCAAACACAACAGTATCTTGAGCATACCAGCATATTATCTGGCTTTATATCACAGTGAAGAACACCGCAGTTCCGGAGATGCTTCAGTGCAATAAAAAGCTGTTTTGCATATGCTCTCACTGCTGTTAGCCTAAGCCCAATGTTGCGACCAAACTTCTTTAAAACCTCACGCAGATTCATATTAAGAGATTCAAAAACTAAACAAAGATGATTCCTGTATCTAAAACTTGAAAGGAAACGAACACAATGACGCTTATCATCTGGATCTGCACCTACTAATTTCTTCAATATGACCAATTCATCCATACCAGCCTTGTACCTGTCACATTAGATATATAACAGTAAGAAAAAACTACTCAAAAGCAAAAAATGTTTACAGAGGATTCCCAAGAAACAAACATCACTCACATGGTATCATTGTTACGAATAATTTTTATTGCTACTTCTTCAGGCTCACCATTTCCCATCCTTAGATTCTTTGCCCGGACAACTGTTGAAAAGACACCCCTCCCATGAGAAGCAGTGATTTCATATCGGCCATCAAGTATTTCACCAATACGATAGCCTGCATAACAAAAACATAACATCATGAACAGGAAAACAGATATAACCAGATATGACGCACATAATAATTGACCAAGAATTGCAACAAAATCTGATAGCCTCCAAAGATTTTTCACATCATATTGACAGGTTTCACCGGCAGATCAACATGGAAATAACTTAGAGTCAGAGATAACTGAAGATGTGATTGTCAAGATATACCACTTTGAGTCTTAGATGTTATCATTCAGTAAAAACCAAAAAAGTTAGTGAAGGGTATTTAAATTTGGTCAGACGGGGGGTATCAATCTGGCCCTTCAGATTTGAAATAAGAGTAACAAATATGAAACGAGTGAAGAGTCACAGAATGAAAAGTTACGTGTACAATTAATAATGTTTCTCATCAACTTGTGGCCAAAAAATTAGTCAAGCCTCAACTCAATAACAAACAAAAAAACAGTGAGTATCAAATTTGATGGAAAACCATCCTGCCAGATTTGAAATAACAAATACAAAAGCAATTTAACAATAGTCATTCAATAGAAAAGTTATGCCAACAAGTAATTTGGTTTCTCACAAACTTATGGCCAAAAAGTTAGCCAAGCTCTTAAGCCTCATCTCAACAGCAAAAACAAGTGAGAAAAGTGTTGTCAAATGGTAGCACCATGGCCTCTATAGCAGAATGGCATGGTGGATTTTTTGCCAACCACTATATGAGATTTATGAAGGGAGGCCTGCTATAGCGACGCCATAAGCTGCAATGGCATAATTATATGGCAGAATTTTGGCCTTCTGCCACAGGCCACCATCCGCTATTGATAAAACTAAGTGAGATACAATCAAATGAATTACTTACTGTAATAACCCTCTGCATCATCCCAATTGTCATGTAGGCCAGCCCTCTCAATCAGTAAACCATCCCCTTTTCCCTGAAAAAAGATAGGAAATCTTAATAATCAATATAAAACCAAAAAAAAAGGAATAAATAATGATTGGTTTTCACAATTCAACTCAAGCATAAAGAATGCTGAAGTAATTATAGATGCAAGTAACTGTAACAAATTATCTCACATTCTCACATGGGAAACCAACAAGAAAAGTCACCAATTACCCTAAAAGGCAACCTAGTTTGACAGAGAAAGGCTGTGGGAATTGGATCAAAGAATGCATATGTTGAAAAAATGCAGAAAACTAGTGAATTAGATTCATCCATGTTCAGAAATGATATGATAACATACTACATTATAAAATTAAGTGGACACAGAGACCCATTGCTCTTGAAAATTAAAATAGTTTAACCAAACACTTACCGATTTCCGAACTCCTGTTGGCGTCTCACCAAATATATCATCACAAAACATATCATCTGACCTCTCACTCTGTAAGTGTAACAAATGAGATTCAAAATCCAATGGATAGATAGATAGGTGGATATAATTACAACTCAGCAAGTTTAACTTAAAAAATAATTAAAAACTAAAGACAAACCTTTGGACTACCCTCTCCCAGGCCTCCAGCAAGAGATATATTCTTAGAAGCAACATTCACATTTTCGGGAGATTTCCCAACAGCAAACGATGGTTCAGCAACATCACTTTTACCATCACGTGCTTCCAAGATGTCAGTAGGAATGACTGCATCCTTGTCTAATAAAAGTGCATTAGAAAGTTAGTAAAAGTATTCTAAGTAGGAAGATAACAAGGGGAAAATGGAAAAATGATTCTGAACATATAATTGACATAATCATCATTATTAAACATTTTTATGGGATCAATTGAAATATAGCATTAATTGACCCTAAATGTCAAACTTCAAATAATTAAATTTATAACGGTGATGCATTATCAGAGTAAAACTGTTTTACATGGTCATTCAATCACATATCACCATTGAGCTTTATCAATCCAACCATTTAAATTTATCATATGATGACCGTAGATAAAGACAATGAATTATAACTTGTAACTAAAGGTAAATTTAACTAGTACTATCAGCCCATCATTCAGAACTATAAAAAAATGGGGAAGAAACAATACCGTTTCCTTCATTTCCAACTGCTTGCTCTACTTGCTGATGCTGCTTCTTGTATTTCTCCATTATTGCCTCCCTTCTTCTTCTACTCTCTTCTTTGATCCTGTTGAGATCTTCCTCTTCTTGCTCAGGTAATTGCAACATATCTTCCTCCAAGTCAATTGGTTCAACCTCACTGCTGAAATCGATATACATCAATATAAAATTAAAGGGAATAGAAAACAAAAAAAGATATTTCAGAAGACTCAAATAGGTAAGAAAATTTTATAGGTAAGGATACCTTGTTTGTTTGCTTTCATCCTCTTCTGCGGTACTACCCATGGAGTTATGAACCTTTACATGATTATCAGAATTTCTTTTTCTTTCCCAATTGTATTCATTTTCTTCATGTCTTGAATGTTTTTTATATCTATCTCCATTGTCATTACCATCCTCACGACGCAAATGCCTATCTCTACCATTTGCATTGTCTCTATCTTTGTTCCTATATCTGTCATCTCGCCTTTCCCTCTCCTGGTTCTTGTCATCCCTTTCATTCTCTAGGTCTCTATCTCTCTTGCCACCCCGTGTTCTGTCCCTACTTCTATCTCTTTCCTTTTCCCTTCTTCTATCCCTCTCAAACACACTCTCCCAGCTCCTGTCTCTTTCTTTTTCTCGTCTCCTGTCCCTCTCCTCCTCCCTTTCTCTGCTTCTATCTTTTTCTAAATCCCTTCTATACCTCTCACGGCTCATTTCACGTTCATTTCTACTTCTGTGTTCCCACTCAGTCTCCTTACCCCTGCTTGTTTCCTCTTGTTTCTTTCCTCTGTGTAAGTCTCTATCCACATCTCTGTCCCTACTCCTATCCCTATCCCGGGCCTCTCGATAGTGATATCTGTCACTATAGTCCTTTCTATCATCTACCACACTGCTATGACCATGCTCCCTTCCATGTGCCCTCACTCTTTCCTCATCATGGTCATAGTCAGAGTGCCTTCTCTTGGAAAGAGCATATTCATCTATGATACTACGAGAACGAGACCTGTCTCTAGTATGACCAATTGATCGTGATCGACTTCTATATCTATCATGAGGAGAACTTCCAGATATTCTATATTTACCTCCTCCACTTTCGGAGGATGAATTCCTGGGATAATATGCTTTCCTTGCATTAACCTCCATTTTTTCATCATCAGACTCACCTTTTAGTTTCTCATCTCCTTTAAAATGTCCAAGTTCCTCATTCTTCCACTTACCCCCTCGGGATGATTTAAGATCCAAATAACCATTGCCAACACCATCTGTATGAGCTCGATCACGCTTTCCATCTCGAATCTCAGCACTAGATTGATTAGGAGAGCCGTCATCTTCTGCATCCATTACAGAACTAATATATTTATCACTTCTAATGTCCTCATTTCTAGTTTCAAAATTTTTAGTGAGATGTCCCTGTCCAGCACAAAACAAGAAATTGAGTGCAAATGTTGAAAATCACAGTAATAGAGGTGATGCTAAATGAATTAAAGAGTGCATTTAAATCAGTCCATATGCAAAAATAAATTTACAAAACACGTAACCAGCTCTTACAAATTAACTGTAAGCCACCAGTCTTCAATGTAACGCCTAGAGAGACCTCTTTTGCAATTCACTCAAGTTCGTGTAGTGCATATCTATGAGACACTGACAAGGTACTATACCAAAGCTCTCAAGAATTAAAAAAAAACTCATTATACTGTCCGAAACAATGAATCACAGTGCTCTGTTTGGTCACCGAGAGAAAGTGAGAAACATGAAAAACCACCTAAAATACTGAGATAACTAAAAAAATATATCGCAACAAAAACAACACAATTACGAAAGCAAAAATTTCTTTCAAATCCATACCAATGGCCTCTACTTTCTCCGCAACCAAACAGACGTCACGTGTAGCAATACACAAAAATTAAATAACTAAATAAATAAACTAAGATAAACTAAGATAAACAAACAAACAAATCAGATCGTAACATACCGAATTTCGATTATCAGATCGAACATCTCGATCTCCAGTCACCTTGATTTCGCCAGGTTCAGCATCAGATTCCGTCTCCTTTTTTCCAACCTCGCTATCCGGAGCTTCGTCTTCGAGGATCTCTCCTTCCTCTACATCATCATCGGCGAGATGTTTGTGCGGCGGAATTGGAGAAGGAACCGCAGCAACTGTTCGGTCATCGAATTCGATCTCATCGTCGCGCTTTTTGCTACCGTGGCGGTGGCGGTGGTGACGATGCTTGTGGCGCTTGGAGGATCTGTCAGCGTCTTCAGGAGAAGATGATCGGCGATGTTTCCGACGAGAGTCACGAGCATCGGTGGCCATGATCGGATAAGGGGTTAGGCTAGGGTTAGGGTTTGTTTGTTTGTGTCGTGCGTGCTTGAATTCGAAGCTACAATGCAACAAGAGCGAACGGTTGGCACGCGCGGAGGTTTCGTATTGGATCAGATTCAAGGACTTGACCTACATCTAATTACTATCTAATCTAATATCCCACGTGTCTTGTAACCGAGCCCGCGTATAAATTGGTTTAATTTCATTTTCTTAAGGAAGAATTGTTTTGTTTTCTATAAATTTAAGATTTAAGATTTAAGATTATTTTTCATTCATATTAAGGTCGAGAAAATTGCATGATAAAATTAAATACATATAATAAAATTTATAATTAATTATAAACATGTTACCTAAAAAAATATTAAAAGAAAAAATTTATGTTATAAAAAATTAATTCAATTCAAAATTGATACAAACTATTTTTGAAAACTGGATATTTTGAAAAATTTGAGTTCAACCGCTTTATCAAAACTAAAACAGACTTGATTGACTAAATTGATTTTAATAAAAATCTTCAATGTGAATTAGTTTTTTTAAAAACCAATTTATATATGAGCGGAAAAATAGATTTTAAAAAATGAATATTTTTTAAAAATCTAAACTAAATAACTTTTTTAAAATAATTTGATTAATCGAATATTTTATAATATGGTTTAAAAATAGATCAATTTGATTTTTTTACCAAATTAATTTTTAGAGTGCACTCATTATTCGCAAGATCGTGGGCCACTTTGTCAACATGAGATACATTATGGGCCAATTCCTATTCAATAATTCAAGGATAGCAGAGAAATTCTCATTCGTATCAGCTGATGAAATTTGATCCAGTAAGTAGTAAATAAGTAAGAAATCAATAAGAATTAAGAATTTGGTTAGGCAAAACTGTAAAAATTGATAAAACAAATTCTATTTGTAACCAACAAAAGAAAAAAAAATTCACAAAAAAATGGCAAAGAAAATTAGAAAAGATGTACATGTCAACGGAGAGTAAAATTTAAAAAAATTATTTTTAAAAGTCGAATTTAAATTTTTATACAGAGATGATATTTTAAAAAAGTGTCTGCTTTTAAAATTAACATATGAAAATTCCACCTCACATTTGTACAATACTAGAATTTTCACATGATATAGTTATGAGCATCATTGATGTTTCTAAATAATAGTAAAATTCGTTGCTTTGCTATTGTAGTAATTTTTATACAGGAAGATACCTCTTTACATTACTTAATTTCAATATTATCTCCACATCAACTTTTCTTTTAATAAATAGGTAAGAAGTAAAAATTCAATAGAATTCTTCTCTCTCTCTCTCTCTTTTTTTTTTTTTTTATCATAAAGAAGTGAATGTTGTACACACATAAAAAACACGAGGAATAGAAAACATTATTACTATCTTATAAGCATAAAAAAGATGAAATAAAGGCTTTGGTGTTTAATTTTTGACCATGCAAGACTGCATGTTGGCATAACCAATCATTATATTTTAATCAGTTACGGGTGGCTTGGCTTGACCAAAGACCGAAGTGTACCTTGAACAGACCCACTTGAATATGTCTACTTCTTAACCAAGTAAGTCCAATTAATCTCACCAACTACACATTTTGACTTCAAAAAATGGTTTACTCACCTATCACATTCCCATTCTCCTCCTACCTTGATTTGGAAAATACATCAACACAGCACATGGATTCATCACAAAAACCATGGGACACCAACCTCATCACCACTAATATATAAACACATTCCCTCTCTATTCTAAATAATTCACCTTCACCCCATCCATTACATTATAAATCCTAACTACCTTTCCCTCTAACATCCTAAGTGCACAAAAAACATGGGTCTTAGAATCAAGAAACCACTTTTTTTCATTCTTATTACAATAGCTATTATTTCAATTACAAAACTCTTGCATTCTTATTTTTCTTTACCTTACTCTCCATCCAATATTTCTATTGCTATAGCTACTATCATATCTGCTCTTATTATATACTTGTTTTCCTCAAACAAACACTCTTCTACTCTGCCACCAGGTCCTTTATCTGTTCCTATATTTGGTAACTGGCTTCAAGTTGGAAATGACCTCAACCACCGTCTTCTAGCATCAATGTCACAAACCTTTGGACCTGTTTTCCTACTCAAACTTGGTTCTAAAAACTTGGTCGTGGTATCTGATCCCGAACTTGCCACACAAGTGCTTCATTCACAAGGCGTGGAATTTGGCTCGCGCCCACGTAACGTTGTGTTTGATATTTTCACTGGGAATGGCCAAGACATGGTTTTTACTGTGTACGGTGACCACTGGCGCAAAATGCGTAGGATAATGACACTGCCATTTTTCACCAACAAGGTTGTGCATAACTATAGCAACATGTGGGAGGAGGAGATGGACTTGGTGGTGCGTGACCTCAGCGTGAATGAGAGAGTGAGGAGCGAAGGGATAGTTATCAGAAAGAGGCTTCAGTTGATGCTGTACAATATCATGTACAGGATGATGTTTGATGCCAAATTTGAGTCTCAAGAGGACCCTTTGTTCATTCAGGCCACAAGGTTTAACTCTGAGAGAAGCCGTTTGGCACAGAGTTTTGAGTACAATTATGGAGATTTTATACCATTGCTTAGGCCATTCTTGAGGGGATACCTCAACAAGTGCAAGGACTTGCAATCTAGAAGGTTGACATTTTTCAACACCCACTACGTTGAGAAAAGAAGGTAATTACTATTTATTAGCTTCATGTTTTAAAATAGTAAATAGTGAATTTACCCTCCAAAAGATACAATATCCATCATATTTAGTCAAATAGACTGAGTGAATAGTATGTGTGTTAATGGTGTAAAAGGTCTTTACACTATCATTTTCTTTCAAATAATTTGATAAGTTTGTTAATTTTAATCATAGTCATATTTGGTATAATTTTTTTATTAATTGATGGTGTAAAAACTGGGGTCTGCTAAATTTTATCTCATAAAAGTTATATTTGTGACACTAGGTCTGCATTATGACACGAGACTAATTTCTTCAAGTATAACTTTTATTATTTACTAGCGAACATGATTAATCATACTTGGTTTGAATCTCTATTTCATTTGATGTATATAGTTCCTTTAAATTCCATTTATAATGTATTTGTTGGCATGTCCATCTACAGACAAATAATGGCTGCAAATGGGGAGAAGCACAAGATAAGCTGTGCAATTGATCACATCATAGATGCTGAGATGAAGGGAGAAATAAGCGAAGAGAATGTGATCTACATAGTAGAAAACATCAACGTTGCAGCAATTGAGACAACACTATGGTCCATGGAGTGGGCTATAGCAGAGTTGGTAAATCATCCAACAGTCCAAAACAAGATTCGTGAAGAGATATCACAAGTGCTTAAGGGGGAGCCAGTAACAGAATCCAACCTACATGAGCTACCATACTTACAAGCCACGGTGAAAGAGACACTAAGACTTCACACCCCAATTCCTCTTTTGGTGCCACACATGAACCTGGAAGAAGCAAAGCTAGGAGGGTACACTATTCCAAAAGAGTCCAAGGTGGTGGTAAATGCTTGGTGGCTTGCCAACAACCCTTCATGGTGGAAGAACCCGGAGGAGTTTAGGCCAGAAAGGTTTTTGGAAGAGGAGTGTGCAACAGATGCAGTTGCAGGAGGAAAGGTTGACTTCAGGTTTGTGCCATTTGGTGTGGGAAGGAGGAGTTGCCCTGGGATCATACTTGCATTGCCAATATTGGGACTTGTGATTGCAAAGTTGGTGTCAAGTTTTGAGATGAGTGCTCCAGTGGGGACAAAGATTGATGTGAGTGAAAAAGGAGGGCAATTCAGCTTGCACATTGCAAACCACTCCACTGTGTTGTTCCATCCAATTAAGACACACTGATTTTGGTCATAACAAGCACTTGGCTTATGAACAAGTCTAGAGTTTTTTTTGTGCTTTCCTAGATGCATCTTTTTCTCTTTATTTTTCAATTATACTCTGCATGAAATGTTTCTCCACAAGTTAGTTTGAATTCTGTCGTTATCTTTATTCAAAAGTATAAAACATAGTTGTCTGTTTTTGCAGTTTTTTGCAACATGTCATTATAACTCTGTCTCTCTTGTTTCTGTCTCTTAACAAGGAAAAGGTAGAGCATACTACTGAAATAGAATTAATGCCTTTTTCCAAAAAAAAATATAATCTATATTTAAAAAAGGAATCACAAGGTAGAATGCCTTACCAATGTTGACACACATCAGACAAAGATGATCACAGTCCTCTATGAAGGCTAGGAACATAACCCAACCCAACCCTATGATGTATGGCACTGCACCAATCACTAATATCATACACAACAACCATTGTATATTAGTTACCGCTTCCGGCAATACACACTTCTACCAACACCATAATTATTATTGAAAGAAATCCCACAAGGACTCTCAAAACTTTGCCATGTACAAAAAAACTAGTTAGCTACAACAACAACCAAGTTCCAAATTAAATAGAATAAACACAACTTATTCAGATACAAACACAATTTAATGAGATTCAGTAGTATGCCAACATCCTTGAAAGTATAGTATATATTTCTAAAATTGATTAAAAAAATAGGATTACATCAGTTATGTTACTTCCCCTATGTTATGCACAACATGGTTTCCCCATGAAAACAAAGACAAGGAGCAAATGCCATGTTTTATTTTAATTAGTTTGGTATTAATCATTACAAATATGCCTCTCCTCCCATTCTATTTCATTTTCTTTCTCTAGTTTTAAAGAATAATTATTTCTAGAATATACTTGTACTTGTGCAATATTTAGTGTCCTTCACATAAATTTAACTTTCTTATCAGTTACGTTTGCCATCACTTACATTGTTTGGTTAAAATTCAAATGTGGATAAGAAAATTTTAGAAAGGGGTAAATTTTGTAATATTTGATGTTTCAAATGATATACGTGTGTGGTTGCGGATCAAAGAATGAAGAAAAAAGCTAGAAACATGAGCTTTCGTGATTGTCGTAATAAATTTCAACCACCTTTACATTTGTTCAGGAAATTTGTGGTGAGGTCGCTAGAAACATGCACAGATTTTGTGATCCTCAACGTTTTATTTCAATTCACAGTCTGCAAGTTTCTCGTGACTTCAGCTGCTAAAAAGTTTTATCTTCGTGACTTAGACTTATGTTTGTTCAATGTTTCGGAGAAATTTTGATTGATTTTTTTGAAAAAATAAAACAATTATGAGTTAGAATTAAAGTTTTTATAAATAAAAAACATACTTGTTGCCTGGTCAAAAGACAGTGTTTCGGAAGAAGAGCATGAAAAGAATTGAGATCATCCCCACCCAAATTATCATGCAAATTAATCAAAATCTTAACAAAGTATAAGTTATTGATTAATTGCTCATTACAGAAAGAAAAAGAAGATGATTTGACTTTGCCTTTGTAGTAAGTAATATACTTGTTAGAGCTATAGAAACATAGAACCGGTATTTTTTCCAGTGCATTGATGGATGCAATTTAATATATAAATTTATGTAAAAAATATTTATATCATGTAATTAAAATAATTATAGATTACGTACCAAAAAATATTGTGACGATATGTATAAAAAAAAAAATAAACAACTTACATAAATTTGTAGATTAACATTTTTTTGTAAGGCAATTTTTGTCTAAATTGTTCTTTACTAAAATATTTATTTATCTTTTAATCAATTTAATAAAAATAGTTAAAATAAAAATAACTACCAAAAATAATTTTTGTAAAAAAAATTATATATTTAAATTGAGTAAATCAGAGTATTTTTTTATGTGTATAAAGGTTATGTCCAATAAATAAAAATATTTTTTAAAAAAAGTTGTTATTCCTTCTATTGATTTGCCAAATATAGAAGTAATTTTTCATTGAGAAAGGATAACAAAATGATGAGATTGAAAATATAAAGTGTAATAATATAATGATGCTTAGATATTATATATTTTTTGTTTAACATTTGTGTTATAATTTTTTATTAGGTTGAAGAATTTAATCTCTTATATTATATATCATGTTCATTTGTTGTTTTTTATCATTCAAAAATCGAGTCATACGTATATTAAATTTTCTAGTGGATAGTATAAATTAGAAAATAATTATGATTATAAAAGCAAATAAGTTTATGATTAGTATAATAAATAAATAAATCACGTTATTAAATGATAGTGTCTGTACATTATAGTTTCCAATTGTACTGTTCATTTCTCTCTCTATATATATATATAATCAATGTTATCTATATAGTTTGAAAAGAACAGCATATATAAATATAAATAGTTGAATTTTTGTTTTCCAAAAATAAGAATAACTGAAAACGGTGTGAGTTGGCGGGTTCATGTGCTCTTCCTTCGGTTTGCCACAGCCACATGCAACAGTCCCTTCATTCTCTCCATCAACAGAGTCTCTCTGTTCCTCATCTTCAACAATTCCAAATTTTCATAAAAAAAATGCTCTATTCCTAATCATCGTTCCATTCCATTAAGAAAAAATGGCCGCGAAAGCTGGCTCATTAAGACACAGTTTCTTAGAGAAGAGCAAAGAGAAGCTCCTCTCTAACTCTAAGAGGGAATATCCTCATGACTTCAACATCATCCACGATGACAATGACGTCCCCGAGCCTCGTTCCTGCCTCGATGCGCTTTCTGATCGCGTCGCTAGCTGTCGCGACGGCTTCAAAGATTTTGTCATCAAATTGTACGAGATGGGTCGCTCTGACCGACGCAAAGTTGTGTTCGCCATGAAAGCTGGATTATCCTTAGCCATTGTCTCCCTTTTCATATACGTTAAGGAAGAAGAGCTTAGCAAGTACTCTATCTGGGCAATCCTCACTGTCGTCGTTGTTTTCGAATTCAGCATAGGTATATATATTCAATACATGCTTACATATCATTACATGTTTTCCATAAATTGTTCTATGTAGCTGAATTATATGTTATATAAAGATTTATTACAATATATATATATATATATATATATATATTATCAATACAATAAATGTTCTTGTTTGAAAAAACTTAAGTTAACTTTTGATTCTTGTTACAAATATTAAACACTTTGTACAGTGATAAAAGTTATAGAAAAATAATTTTCATATTCAATTGTAATACGTAGTTAATCAGTTAATTCTCTTATAGAATATATATATATATATATATATATATATATATATATATATATATTTCTCATCACTATTGTAATTGTCTATTAAATATTTTTTATTGAAAAAAGTTGATTTTGATACAAGACAATTATAGGGAAAAAGTGAATAGTATAATTTCACTTGAGAATTTTGATTATGTGGGAGATTGATCATGTACATCATTTTATTCCATATAATAATGTCAGTGCAATCACTAGCTCTATCTCACACTCACTAATCATACACTACAAATGCAAGCAGAACTCTGGTGCATACGAATGCACCAAAAAGCAAAAAGGTATAACGAAACCACACACACAAAACAGTGTTCCTGTTTATACAAACTTCCTTTCAGTTCTATTTATACAACTTCGTGGCATTTTTCTTTTGTAATATTAACTGTCAAACTGAATTACTTGTAATATTACAACAAATAATTTATTGAGTTTTAGAGGATTTTTCTTTTGGTTTTTAATTATTTCACTTGATGTAAGTGTTTTTTATTTTTGGCTGGATGATGTGGGAGTATAGGTGCAACTCTCAACAAAGGTTTTAATCGAGCTTTGGGAACAGTTTCTGCTGGTGTGATTGCTCTGGGTATTGCACAGATAGCCTTGTTTATTGGTTCAACTTGCGAGGAGCTCATTATCGTATTCTCCATTTTTGTAGCTGGTTGAGCATTTTTCTTCACTTGATAACAACTTCTTGATTATTGATGACATATATATATATATATATATGTTTGTATGATGAGTAATGAGTAATGACTATGTTGTTGTGGTATGCAGGGTTTTGTGCTAGCTATGTGAAGTTGTACCCTGCGATGAAGCAATATGAATACGGCTTTCGTGTATTCTTGCTGACATTTTGTATTGTATTAGTGTCTGGGAGATCCGGTTTGCAATTTTTCACCACAGCTTTTTACAGATTGCTTCTCATTGGTGTGGGTGCTGGTGTATGTTTAACTGTGAATATTTGCATTTACCCCATCTGGTCTGGGGAGGATCTTCACAAATTGGTGGTGAAAAATTTCACTGGAGTTGCCGTATCTTTAGAAGGTTTGTTCAACTTTCCACACACATCACTTGGGTCCTAAACATTTAATAAAAGTACAAAATTAAATATAGTTTTAATTTTCTTACACTTTTACACCTTTCAGTTGACTAGAGATCATTTAGATATAACTTTCTGAAATAGTTATTACAAAGTTCAATTATCCATATGGTTGAATGACATTAATTGTAAGAAATCTTAGTCTTGATGCTAATGTATTAGGAACTTAGAAAAAAGTGTAATTTTTGCTTAGTGCTTTTCATTTTTGGATACTTAATGAGTGTTCTATATGCTTGTCCTGTCACTTTCAGAGAATTTGTCTCTGTTGTTTGTGCTGGTTGCACATTTTTTTAGTTTGTTCTTACTGCTGACTTGGTAGGTTGGTTCCTTTTGTACTTCACTTGATTAAGGTTGTGTAAATGGGTACTTGCAATGCGTTGAATATGAGAGAATCCCATCCAAAATACTTGTTTATCAAGCCTCTGATGACCCTCTTTACCGTGGTTATAGAACAGCAGTGCAATCGTCAACTCAAGAGGAGACTCTGGTATATATCCCTTCTTCTAAGACTTATTAAAACATTCAATGCCAAAACCAGTGTCCACATTTCAAACGTTTTTTTTTTCTTTTGGCTCTTGCAGCTAGATTTTGCATTATGGGAGCCACCTCATGGTCCATACAAGATGTTCCATTATCCTTGGAGAAGCTACATCAAAGTCAGTGGAGCATTAAGGCATTGTGCTCTCATGGTCATGGCAATGCACGGATGCATACTTTCAGAAATACAGGTGAAGGGAACCTTTCCGTATGTCAGTATGTGATTTGTATTTATGTTATTGTTCTGTTACCTTTTCGCTCTAGGGGTGGAAAGGATTTGTCCATGTCATACTTTTGGTTTCATAATGGACACCACACTGTAGTTTACCACTTTTATGAATTGTTTTTTCACAATGGCTGTTTGCTTAATTTATCCTTTCAATCGTCTGCTACCTCCCATCAACATATAAGATTATATGACCTTCCCTTCCATTAATAGATGTCTTTTCTTGGGTACATGATTACAATTTCAAATATATTTAGAGATACCTACTTCAACTTTACTTCACATCCAACTCAAATACGCAGTCAACTAACTAACTTATCCATAGAATATATACGTATACTAAATATATAACCGGTTGTCTAATTATACATATACGTATTTTTTTTTCTTCATATTTTATAACTGATTATCTGGTTGTATGTGAATTTCAATTGTTTACTAAATATTTTTCATATGAGTTGACATGCATTTTCAGTGTAACATTTATGCCATCAATCAATCAAAAGTCATTTTTAATATAATCATTATAAAAGTTTATTGACAGTTTATAATTAGACTATAATGTATATGTATTGTTTATTCTTTATATATTTTTATGTCTCAGGCGCCTCCAGAAAAGAGGTTGGCTTTCTATGATGAACTTCAGAAGGTTGGTATTGAAGGAGCAAAAGTATTGCGCACACTTGGAAGCAAAGTTGAAAAGATGGAAAAGCTAAGCAACGGTGACATTCTCTTAAATGTTCATGATGCAGCTGAACAATTGCAGATGAAGATTGACCGGTTGTCATTCCTCCTAGTCAATTATGAAAGTTGGGAAGCTGCAAGACAACATAAGGAAAAAGAACAACCTGAACAAGAGGTTGATGTTAAAGACAATGAGAACAAGCAGCCAGAGAATACTTCCCCCCATGAAATAGTACATGATCCAAAACTTAATATAAGAATAGATTCTACCATGCTAGAATCTAGTTTACCACAGTCTGCGACCAAGAGCTTTCTGGCATGGACACCTCATGCATTTCACACAGATGGGATAGTGAATGAGGCAGAATCCAAAGTTTATGAAAGTGCAAGCTCCTTGTCTTTGGCAACATTTGCTTCAAACTTAATTGAGTTTGTTGCAAGGCTTCAAAATCTTGTGGATGAATTCCAAGATCTTAGTGAGAAGGCAAAATTTTTAGACCCTCTTGAGCAACCAATATTGAAGTAGGAGTTAGTGGCAACTTGGGACCAGGCTCTACTCCTTGTTTATAAATTGGAGGTCATGAAAGATGTCATACATATTTTTTCATTTCTTAGAAATAAATTTGTTTAAACGTGTAAAGATGTCTCTTCAATCTGCTAAAGTTCTGCACTGTGAGCTTGTATTTACAATGATTCTATATGAGCATTGGGAAAGTTTCTGCAGCAAGACAAAATGAAGTCAAGAACATGGGCGGGAATTTAAACAAACTCTTACAATAAGGATCCATACAAGTGATACATGAATTTCCCCTGTCGAAAAAACATTGTGTAGAATTCATGTTTTTTTTAGTATATAGAATTCATTTAAGTATATGAATACATTAAGTACAAAAGAAAATTTAATATAAGCATATTGCTTGTAATTTTCTTTTTCTATATGTTTAAATATATTTTTGTCCATGTAATTTAGATTTTTTTTTATTTACAGTTCCCTGAAAGTTTATTTATTTTTCAGTTTTAATCTTTGTAATTTAACACCATTTTATGATTCATGGTATTGTATTTTTGTTGTTTTAGTGCAAAATACAGAGAAATATGCATGATATCTATACTTTTTATAAAAAAATAATTGATAGACGATCTAATATGCAGATAACTAGAGATTCAGTTATAGAAAAGTGTGATGAAAAGAGAAATGCGTTTGTAAGTGAGTAGGATACGATGTAAAGTTATTTCTTATTCTGCTTGTTTTAGTGTCAAAAAATAAATATAAATATTATTTTTTATACGAGAAATGATGTAAGATTAATATTTTACTTATCTAAATTACAAAAAAAATACTCAAAAAATAAAAAATAAAAGAAATGTGTGTTGCATTATTTTGTTTTACTTTAAAAAAATTGAATAGAGATTTATACAATATAAAATAATAACTAATTTTATGTTGAGAAAATTAATAGTGATATATAAAATATTTATTTGTTTGTTAAATTTTTAATTAGTATAAAAAAATTATTTTATACCATTTATTTATTTTAATTTCAGACTTTATTTAGATATTCAAGTCTAATTCCTTTTAGAACTCAGTTAAACTTTTTTTCATTTTTCCATTCCATCAATGTAAATAATAATTTTTTATTTTATTTCTCACGTATTTTTATGATTCTCATTTTTTTCTCTTTCTGTTTTTTTTTTAACCTCCGAATTTCTATATTAATACATCCTAATAATTTTGATGTCGAAAAAGGTAAGAGAAAAAAAAAAACGTGTAAGTGCTGAAACGCTGCGTTTTAAAGTTAAACTCAAGCAGCATAGGTGATTCGAATGCCATTTCTGTGTGTGACCACATTGCTTTCTCTATCATCTTCTTCCTCATTCTTCAATGGTCTTAGGGTTTCCGTTGTCCGTGCATAGCAGCTCAGAATAATGTGTTTTCTAAATTAGCATTCAACTGTATCCAACGATTTACTATAAGAGGATCGCAATTTCTCCATATTCACGTTTTTGTAGCTGGTAAAATCGAAAGTTATCGACACTATCGCGCGACACGGTACAGTATTTTGCTACCTGCTATCTGGATTTGGCACACTAGGTTTTCTTCATACTTTTTGAGTAAATATTTTGGTATCGAGTTTTCAATTATTTGATTTTATGAATTTTTGAAATGTTTAAGATGTCGCATACGTGGCTTTTAAGTTGGAGAACCATAATTAAGTTTAATTGAATCGTATAGTTTTGCACGCGCGCGTGCACACTATACATACAATTGAACTTGAAGCTGCTAGTTTGTAGCGAAGTTCTTGATTTGATTTTATATGCGTTAATTTAGCAAAGCTGAAAATAATATTCGAGTTTAGTGATCTGTATGAGAATATTTAATTAAGATGTTGTTCCAAGTTCAAGGTTTTTTTTTTTTTTTTTTTATGATTTATACTTTTAATTAATGCTGGTGTGACTATTTAGTAGTATTTGCTGTTTGGTGTAATAATAATTGTACTTTTATTTTTTGAAATAGGGTTTTGTTTGTTCTTCTAACGATTTGATTGATTTGCTGATTCTGCCAGAAATATTGGGAACTAAGCAAAAAATCTATGGCTGACGAACCACTATATCCAATAGCAGTGCTTATAGATGAATTGAAAAATGATGACATCCAGCTGCGGTTGAACTCGATTCGCAGGCTATCAACAATTGCGCGTGCACTTGGGGAGGAGCGAACTCGAAGAGAATTAATTCCATTTTTGAGTGAGAATAATGATGATGACGATGAGGTACTTCTTGCAATGGCAGAAGAGTTGGGAGTGTTCATTCCTTATGTTGGGGGAGTGGAACATGCCAGTGTGTTGTTGCCACCTCTGGAGACACTTTGCACTGTTGAGGAAACCTGTGTGAGAGATAAAGCTGTGGAGTCACTTTGTAGAATTGGATCTCAAATGAGGGAGAATGATCTGGTTGAATATTTCATCCCATTGGTGAAGGTCAGTTAACGTTTTTTTTCATCAATATAAATGATTTTATCATTACTTCATGTCAAATCGATCATGAATGTCACCCAATTTTTTTTCTTGTCACTTGTGGATTTGGGGCTTGCATGTGTACTATAATATATGATGTGTTGTATGTATCCTGCTAGTTCCCATTGATTATGTTGATTGAACATTCTGTCCAATATGCTCTGTTTTTTTTGTTCAGAGATTGGCAGCAGGTGAATGGTTTACTGCCCGAGTCTCTGCATGTGGACTATTTCATATTGCATACCCTAGTGCACCAGAAACATCAAAGACAGAGTTGAGATCAATATACAGTCAGTTATGTCAGGATGACATGCCTATGGTTAGAAGATCGGCTGCATCAAATCTTGGGAAATTTGCTGCAACTGTTGAATATGCTCATTTGAAGGCTGATATCATGTCAATTTTTGACGATCTTACTCAAGATGGTAATTTAATGCATATTTCTTGTTCATTTTAGAGGAAAAGTGTCTGTCATTTGTCTAGTAGGTAGGCTGTGTGATTGTGTTGTAGAGCTCCTGAATGTACTTTACTTTTTTAATATGAATTTGTGATCTTGGATCAGATCAAGATTCTGTCAGACTGTTGGCTGTGGAGGGCTGTGCTGCTCTTGGCAAGCTGTTGGAGCCACAAGATTGTGTTGCACATATACTCCCAGTTATTGTTAACTTCTCCCAGGTACATGGTGGAAACTGGAAATACATTCCCAACTCCTAAATGTATGCTTAGCTATTTAGTCTCCCTGCATGTATATGTCTGTACAATGATATATTTACCATACTAAATATTCTTTTTGATTATTTATTTATGTGATTTAATTTCATCCTGGATAGGATAAGTCTTGGCGTGTGCGTTACATGGTTGCAAACCAATTGTATGAGCTTTGTGAAGCTGTAGGCCCTGAACCTACCAGGTATTATTATTTTATTTTGCTAAATATTGCATGTGCTGCATATCTTTCTATGATAGTGCTATTTTATGTGAGTACATTGTATTATGACTTATGAGTTCAGTTCACTTGCTGGTATTTCTGGATGTTCATGATACAATGATAATGCCAAATCATGTGTTTTCTGTATTGATTTCCTCTTATGTTTACCAAGGCCAAACTCTGAAGCCTAAGCAATATATTTATTTTTCTTAACTAATGTATGTGAAGAACGGAATTGGTTCCTGCTTATGTGCGGTTGCTTCGAGATAATGAGGCTGAAGTACGCATAGCAGCTGCTGGAAAAGTGACCAAGTTTTGCCGGATTTTAAATCCAGATCTTGCCATTCAGCATATTCTTCCTTGTGTGAAGGTATTCATTCATCTTTGGAAAAGAAATTCTAACACATCTGAATATTACTGTTTATATATACAAGGGCTTTCCTTGGTTTTGGTTGAGCAATTTGGTATGCTAAATTTATATTTACAGGTTTAAATTCTTTGGAACAACTTTTGCAGGAATTGTCATCAGATTCTTCACAGCATGTTCGCTCTGCTTTGGCTTCAGTAATAATGGGAATGGCTCCAGTATTGGGAAAGGTATAACTGTACTAGTGTTAAATACCACTTTCTGCAGTTATTGTGGTCTACAAAGGAATACAATATTGTCCTGTATGACATGTCTGAGAAAAACTTATTTCCCAGGAAACAATCCCCCCTCTTTTTATTTTATTTTATTTTTTTCCTTTCCCAAAGCTCTATTAGAAAGCTGCAGAAAAGGGGTGTTTTTCCTTCAAGATAAGCTTACCCAAAAATATATTGTGCATACAACCTAAAATTGAGTTCAGGACATCATTTGGTGTTTTGGATCATATACTAGAGTACCAGATTATGTCTCACCGCTTCCACAAAAAACACTGCTTGTGGAGTGTTGGCCATTAATATTAAATAATTTAATTAATGTAAAAGATTAATTTAACCTATTTTATATGTTTGAGTGCTTGTGCAGTTACTTTGCGCTAACTGACCCTTTGCTGGTATGAATACTTATATTGAATTTACTAGTTTGTGATAATTTAATTATGCAACTAATCTTGTATCACCAGCTTTAGCTTCTCCTCTCTTTTGTTTCCATGACATTTTTTTCTTCTTCTCCCCTTTCTCCAATAAAGACAGTCCAAAAAATCTATTTTCTGGGCTAATTGTGATAGCAGTAGTTTTTTGGTAATTTGGTGTGAATGTGAATCTCACTTCTACCTTAACTTCATTGCAGGAAGCAACAATTGAACAGCTTCTTCCTATTTTCCTCTCCCTTTTGAAAGATGAATTTCCTGATGTGCGCCTAAACATTATAAGCAAGCTTGATCAAGTGAATCAGGTTGTTATAGTTTCTTTAGTTATTTTAATTTTCAAAATACTTTAGATTTCTTTTGGCAACCCTTTTTCCTTTCCTTTGCTAATATAATAAATTCTAGCATACAAGAACTGGTGCTTTTATTTAAGCCTTATGTCCACATACCACCCTATACTTGCAAAATACAAAAGGAAGCTTCAAAAGACATTTTAATCTATCCACTCTTGCAGGTTATAGGAATTGATCTGTTATCCCAGTCTTTGTTACCAGCCATTGTTGAGCTTGCTGAGGATAGGCATTGGAGGGTCCGGCTTGCAATTATAGAATATATACCCTTATTGGCAAGTCAATTAGGGGTTGGGTTTTTCGATGACAAGCTTGGTGCTCTTTGTATGCAGTGGTTACAGGATAAGGTTTGTGCTTTCCACTTCCTTGCCAATGGAGGTGCTTTTTGGGAACTGCATATTGTACATGACTACTTTTGTTAACTACCTTAGTTATTGTAGGTCCATTCAATTCGTGAAGCAGCTGCTAACAACTTGAAACGCCTTGCTGAAGAATTTGGACCTGAGTGGGCTATGCAGCACATAATTCCCCAGGTTCAACTATTTATTGAATTTATTATTACCGAAATGATACACCAACATATGTCAATATTTATTTGTGTTTTTTTGCATGTCTTTATCTTCTGGTGGAAATTTTCTTCTGTCAGTTCTTTGCCTCTTCATATTTTGATTTTTGTTTTTTTGTTCGTTAAAATATTGTCTCTTTGACTTTGGCATATTTTAAGCTCTTTTCGAATTTTCACCTTAACATTACATAATCGCATTTCAAATATTGTGTCTCTTGAAATATTTACTTTCTATACGCTATTACTTTTTCTGTTCTCCCAAGTGCAACATCAGAGGTTTAAGTATGGAATGTGTGGAACAGGTTTTGGAGATGAGCAGCAATCCACACTATTTGTATCGGATGACTATTCTTCGTGCGATATCTCTGCTTGCTCCTGTGATGGGCCCTGAAATCACTTGTTCAAACTTGTTACCAGTTGTTGTTGCTGCATCAAAAGACAGGTATTTTGCTTTAAATTTTAAAAACTGTGTATATATGCCACAAGGGACGTATCAATACACTTGTTTAAGCTCCTAATTGCTGGCATTTTCCCTCTTATAGAGTGCCCAACATAAAGTTCAATGTGGCCAAGGTATTAGAATCCATCTTCCCCATCGTTGATCAGTCTGTAAGTATCATACTTGTGTTTTCCATCCTCTGTTCATCTTTGTTGGTCTTTGATTCTTACAGTGAACATCATTGCCATTTAGGTGGTGGAGAAGACCATTCGTCCATGTTTGATTGAGCTCAGCGAGGACCCTGATGTTGATGTACGATTTTTTTCCAACCAAGCACTGCAGGCAATTGATCATGTCATGATGTCTAGCTAGGAATGAATGGTTCGACTTCGACCCGCATTTAGGTTGAAGACATCAGAAGAGATGCTAATATTTCCAACTATCATAAACAATATTGCATAGTAATGCTTAGTGCATTTCAGTTATAGCTGAATGGTTATTTATTTGTGAGTAACTAGTCATTGACAATTGATGTGATTTAGTTTCCGTTATATGCTAATTTCCGTATATTTGTGATATTTCTTGATCGTTTTTTCCATATATTCTTTAATTTTTGTCCCTTTTTGTAATGTACTTCTAGGCACTGAATTGCATATTTCCAACATTAAGTGCCACAAAAGTTCGAGCCTTCTCTTGCATTTTGATTTCAATTAGGGAACTGACGCCCATTGATAGATCTATGGGATTTGGATTACTTTTGTTTAACTGTTACAAACGTCACGATTATATAACAAGACAGTCGACATGTGAAAATGAAATAGAATGTTATTAGATGTGAAACATGGAAGTACAATGACTTAACCCAAAGTTCATTGATTTTATTTTGATCTAACAAATTTGTTTTAGTAGTCTTTTCTTTTTCTTTTATAAATTAAGATCAAGCTGTTTAACTAAGAGAGAGTAATGAAATCAACTAAAAGAAGAGATGATTAATTCACTATAATACAGAGAATTTAATGATGGTTCTATTAAATTAAAGCATACTATATAAATTACATAGGGTTGAGTCCTCGTCGCTGCGGCCAGAGGCAAAACACGGTGGAGTCGCGCGATTCTCTATCAGTTCAAGTCATGCTTTAGGTCAATTGCATCTGGTAGACGTATTACGACAGAAGGGATCATAATATATGGGTTCTGGTTAGTGTTTACTGTATCTTAAAAATAGAATAAATGAGACCAAGTTAAAAATATACACATTAACAAAGAAACACCCCAAAAAGATGAGTTTACAACCCAATTGGCCCATTCCAAACATGTTGTAGATAATTCTTCAAATAACATTATTCTAGAAGCTGGTTGAGATATATATAGGTTATTAGCATTGTGGTGAGCTGTATAGTTTGTTACTGATATATATAGGTTGTTAGCATTGTGGTGAGTGGTATAGTTTGTTATTGAGATTCTAATTTCTATACATCTTGTATTATATAAATCTTGTACAATTTTGATGGAATAAATGAACCAAGCAGTTTTTCACACAAAGTCTTCCGTATTTCTTTCCTTTAACATTCAAATTTCTATTATGGTATCAGAGCTCCACTAGGAGCTCTGCTGATACCTACCTATGGCTGATGACAACCAAAATACCTCACCCACTAATAATCAAGATACTTCCCAAAATCCATCTAGCCCTTATTATATTTATCCCAGTGAGAGTCCCTCCTCTATCATCGTCACACCTCTTCTAACAGGAAACAATTATCACTCTTGGTCCAGATCTTTCAAAATGGCCCTCATCTCCAAAATTAAAATAGGCTTCATCACTGGCAGCATTCCTGTTCCAACCACAAAGAGCCCATTGTACCCACCATGGGAGCGCTGCAACAATTTAATTATTTCATGACTGCTGAATTCTCTTTCACAATCAATAGCCTAGAGCGTCATCTATTTTGATTGTGCAACTGATATTTGGAATGATCTCCGAGAATGCTTTTCACAAGGTGACCTACTCCGCATTGCAGAACTTCAAGAAGAAATATATGCTCTCAAACAAAGTTCTCAAAATATAACTGATTATTTTACCAATCTCAAGATTGTATGGGAAGAACTGGACAATTATCGTCCTCTATCTTCTTGCACCTGTTCTGCATGAACATATCATCAACAGGATTTCATCATTAGATTCCTAAAGGGACTTGATGAGAGGTTCTCCGTAGTGCGTTCTCAGGTTCTTCTCATGGATCCTTTGCCGTCAATCAACAGAGTATTTTCTATGGTCATACAACAGGAGCGACAATACTTGGGTTCTGGACTATTTATTGGAGAGCCTAATGCCTTGATTAATGCTACGACAATCAAGCATAGACCACCGCTTGGATAGGGTCGTGGTGGTGCTTCAGGAGGAGGTGGTAGAGGGTCATCAAACAAGTTCTGTACTTTCTGTGGACGAACTGAGCACACTGTTGATGTTTGCTATGGCAAACATGGTTATCCCCTAGTCACCCTCGTTATCTTGGGAAGCCACGAGTTCCTCGATCTCAAAACTTCAATTCCGCTTCTATAAATTATGCTGTCGTCGAGCTAGAACACATAACAATGCCACAGAGTAAGGACAAAGGAACAATATTGATGGGTCGCGTATTGGGATCACTCCAGCCCAATACCAAAGCCTAATGGCTCTTCTCCAAAACATGCCTGGTTCTACTAATTCAGGATCCGTGGATAATTCCCTCTCTCAGCCCAATCAAGTCAACATGACACACACAACACAAAATGGGCCAAATCGTAATTCTGGTCCATCACTTGGTAACATACACCAACATGCATTTCTTTCATGCGTTGTTAATCACTCATCCAATAACACACTCACAAAAATCACACACAAGTCCATGGATAATTGATTCTAGAGCTACCGACCATGTGGCTTCATCCTTGCATTGGTTCAAAGCTTACTCAAAAATTGATCCAATCATCATACACCTTCCTAATGGGTCCACAGTAACTGCGCACCATTCTGGGATAATCGAGTTATCACCGTGTTTTATCCTTCAAAATGTTCTTTATGTGCCATTTTTTCATTTTAACTTAATCTCCATTTCCAAATTAGTCTCTATTCTTTGTTATTCACTCACTTTTGCTCTTGATTCTTGCAAAATCCAGGAGGTGAAATCATTGAAGATGATTGGTTTGGCTAAATTGAAGAAAGGACTATATTACTTAGAAGACAGCAAGATGAGTATTCACCCACCATTCAACAATGTCATCATTAACTACACTGCTGCCACTCCCATTACAACCTCCAACCTTTGGCATTTTAGATTAGGACATCTTTCTGGAAATAGGTTAAATATTTTGTGTCAAACTTATCCTTTTATTTCAAGACATGTTGACGAGATATGTGATGTTTGTCATTTAGCTAAGCAAAGAAAATTATCTTATTTACCAAGCTTGAATAAAGCATCTAGAATTTTTGAGTTAATCCATTTAGATATTTGGAGTCCTTATTCCAAACAATCTGTGCATGGCCATAAATATTTTTTAACCATCCTTGATGATTTTAGTCGTTATACTTGGATAATTTTGTTAAAATCCAAAGCCGAAGTTCAATCAAATGTGGAGAATTTTATTAATTTTGTCGAAACTCAATTTGAAATCAAAGTAAAAAGCATTCGTTCTAATAATGGATCTGAATTTTTCTTAACATCTTTTCTAGCTTCAAAGGGGATTTTGCACCAAACTAGTTGTGTTGAGACTCCTCAACAAAATGGGAGAGTCGAACGAAAACACCAGCATATTCTTAATGTAGCAAGGGCTTTAATGTTTCAATCTCATTTACCCATACATTTTTAGTCCTATGCTATTAAACATGTTGTTTATCTTATAAATCGTGTTCTTTCTCCCATTATTGACAACAAAACTCCTTTTGAACTTTTGTTTAAATAACCACCCGATCTTATGATGCTCAAAGTCTTTGGGTGTTTGTGCTATGCATCTACACATGTGTCTCATCGCCACAAGTTTGATCCAAGAGCCAGACGTGGCATTTTTCTTGGGTATCAAAATGGAATTAAAGGATATGTTATTTTTGACTTTGACACAAAGGAGATTTTTGTTTCTAGGAATGTCCAATTTAATGAAATGATTTTTCCCTTTCATAATCATGGTTCAATATCACCACCAAGCCTATCTCTCCCTCATGGCCCAACTAGTTCTCCAACAGATCCTTTTCCCATAGAGCCCATGGATTTGCCTTCAGCCCATGAACATAATTCACCTGTAGACTAGCCCAACAATCACACAACCTACTCTCCTTCATCCTACATCGACAACCCTCATTCCACAACTCCTTCTCTCCCAATCGAAACACCATCACCCCATCCGCCCTTGAATTTAACTTCTCAACCTCCTAAACGACGACAATCTCAGCGCGAATCACGGCCACCTGCTCATCTTGCTGACTACTACTGTAATTCTTTCCTTCCAGAAGCATCCAATTCTTCTTCAAGGTGTTCTTATCCCCTTAGTTTTGTCCTCTCCTATAGTCGTTTTTCTTCTCCTCACATTCATTATCTTCTGTCTCTCTCCACGGATTTCGAACCAAGTAGCTACCAGGAAGCCAAACATCATGTTTGTTGGCAAGAAGCCATGAAAGCTGAGGTAGAAGCGTTAGAGTTAAACAATACCTGGTCCATCGTCGATGTTCCCCCTAATGTAAAACCCATAGGTTGCAAATGGGTTTACAAGATTAAGCGGCACCCAGATGGTTCAGTGGAAAGGTACAAAGCTCGCTTAGTAGCAAAGGGTTTTGCTCAAACAGAAGGTGTGGATTACTTCGAGACTTTCTCTCCTGTCGTAAAGATTGTCACTGTCAAAGTAGTGCTTGCCCTTGCTTCCATCAATCGCTGGACTATGCAGCAACTCGATGTCAACAATGCATTTTTACATGGAGATCTTTCAGAGGATGTTTATATGATTGTTCCACCAGGTGTTCCCTTTTCTGGTCCATCCAAATGCTGCAAATTGCACAAGTCTCTTTATACTTTGAAACAATCCAGCAGAAAATGGTATGAAAAATTATCTATCCTACTTCTCTCTTGTGGGTATCAGCAAGCTCAGGCTGATCATAGTTTATTTGTCAAAGCCAATGATACTAGTTTCACTGCTCTCATTGTCTATGTTGATGACATTATCTTAACTGGTAACTCTTTTGCTGAGATGACTCATATTAAGCATGTGCTTCACTCTAATTTTCGCATTAAAGATCTTGGTATACTCAAGTATTTTTTGGGCATTAAAGTTGCCCATTCAGAAACAGGTGTTTATATTTGTCAACACAAATATTGTCTCGATCTTATTCGTGATTCAGGACTGTTGGGTTGCAAGCCTTGTTCTACACCCATGGATAGCTCTCTTCGGCTCCATCAGGATGATAGTGAATTGCTCACTGATGTTCTATCATATCGTCGATTAGTCAGGCGTTTGTTATATCTGACCTCAACTCGTCCTGACATTACCTTTGCAACTCAACAACAAAGTCAATTCATGTCCAAGCCTACTCGCTTTCACCTTGCTGCAGCTATGAGAGTTTTAAAGTATCTGAAAGGATGTCCAGGAAGAGGCTTATTATTTCATCGTGATTCTCCAATACAATTAACTGGTTTTAGTGATGCTGATTGGGGCACTTGTATTGATTCAAGACTACTGTTTCTTTATTGGAAGTTCTCTCATTTCATGGAAGACAAAGAAACAAAACACAGTTTCCAGATCTTCTTCCGAAGCAGAGTATCGAGCTCTTGCCTCCACCACATGTGAATTGCAATGGCTTACTTACTTGCTTAATGATTTAAAGGTTTCTTGCTCTCATCCACCGGCCCTTTATTGTGATAACCAAAGTGCTTTATATATCGCTACCAATCCTGTTTTTCATGAACTCACAAAACATTTGGATATTGATTGTCATTTGGTTCAAGAAAAATCTCAAGCTGGTTTGATGCGCTTACTTCCAGTTTCATCTATTAATCAATTGGCTGACATATTTACTAAAGCTCTTCCTCCACGGCTTTTTGGCATTTTTCTATCCAAGCTAGGATTGGCAAATTTATTTCACCCTCCAGCTTGTGGGGGGTAACAAAGAAACATCAGGCCCAACAAGATGAGTTTACAACCCAATTGGCCCATTCTAAACATGTTGCAGATAATTCTTCAAATAACATTATTCTAGAAGCTGATTGAGATGTATATAGGTTGTTAACATTGTGGTGAGCTGTATAGTTTGTTACTGATATATATAGGTTGTTAGCATTGTGGTGAGCGGTATAGTTTGTTATTGAGATTCTAATTTCTATAGATCTTGTATTATATAAATCTTGTACACTTTTGATGGAATAAATGAACCGAGCAGCTTTTCACACAAAGCCTTCTGTGTTTCTTTCCTTTAACATTCAAATTTTTGTTACACATCAGTTTTACTAAAAACGTTGGAATAAAAAAGAACCAAACAATACGAAATTAATCATCTTGTTGCTTAAAGCATAAAACCCCAAGTTGTCGATGGCATAGGTTTAGTTTTGTTTTTCCTGATACTGTTAATGACACTATCATTTGCATTTTGCACAAAAGGGACAATATATAGCTATTTCAGCTAATAGTAAGTGGGAAAAAAACGTAGCAAAGGCTTCCATAAGATTAAGTATGACTTACACTAATGTAAACCAATCCTTGTGAGTATTATAAAAAGGACAGTTATCTAACTGACACTCGGCTAGTTTTATATCTGTGGACATGGTAAACCAATTCTACATGCTGTTGTTCCTTTCATCGAATGCTTGAGCAATGTCCATAGTTGCAGATAAGGAGGTGGGAGGATGTGATATGATATAAGCTTGGACATGTGATGACAACCCACTGACGAAAGCTTCAATAAGGTACTGAGTATCCGCTTGTGCTATAAATGGAGAACTGTAATTCTCAAATCTTGCTCTGTATTGTCGTACAGATTCATTATCATTTTGTCTCACCTTAATGACAAACTGACGTGGATCTGTCATAAATGGACCAAATCTGAGAATGACTCCATTCTTGAGGGCATTCCAAGTTTGGCTTGGCTCCAACAATTTATACCAGCTTAAGGCATCCCCTTCCATGGCTATGAAAGCAACTCTTAATTTCTGTTGTTCAGTTTCTATTCTTTTGATTTCGAAGTATTTTTCAATAGCATTCACCCACTCAAAGGGACTAGTCCCATTGAACGTAGGGATCGTAACTGCCATCAAGCAATCCCGCTCAAAACTATTTTCTGCTCGCAACTTTTGCATTTCTTCTTGCATTTTTGTTATGGTCTCTCTCTGTGCAAGATAGTCTGTCTCCAACCTAGCCAATCTTTTCTCCGAAGTCTCAGCCATGCGCTAAGAATCTATGTCAACCACCAATTAAAAATGTTAAACAGATATAATAATTATAAATCATACTCCAAATTTTAAATCATTGCGAGAATAAAATATCTCAAAAAAAATTATTAGCACTTAATATTTGAAATGAAACCAATGATGTGGGGATTAAATATTTGAAGCAAGATTCCTAAATTGCAAACGGTTGGTTGCTAACCCCTGACATTGTTCTTTTACTGTTATTAGCGCAAAACTTCAAATTCATAATACCAACCAGCATAAAAGCAATAACAATTAATATTAAGTTGAATGATAACAATTATAGTTAAGTATTATAGTTAAAAAAATTATTTAATAGACAATTGAAATATGTAAATAACCAGACAAATAAAATGAATTGGTTAATTGACTGTCTATTACAGTTGACCTGCAAAGTAAAATTGGCTCCGAAGTAAACTTGATAGCTAGATGGCATTCCCAGGTGCCATTAGCACTTTATGGCTTATACATTTGGATCACAAGCACTAAGCACTGAACACTTGTATCTAAAAAAAAAGATTCAAATAGAAATATAGAATAATAGCAAGCAGAGTAACAGTAGTAGTCGGTATCTACTATCACAACCACCAGTTACAGAAATTATCAAGATTGAGCAAAAAATAAAAATAAAGAATGAGAACATTTTAACAAAAAAATAATTCTTACGCCGATGTGGATTATTTATCTAAGAGCACAGTGACAAGAAAAACATTTCAAAAGTCACAAATAGGAAAACAGGAAGCTCAGTGCAGTAGTTACAAAGTAAACATTCGTGAATTTGTTTCTCTCAACTCAGGCACTTAAGAAAGGGATAAGACCACCATAATTCACCCAATTAGAAAAATATGTACACCTTATCACCACAGTTAAATGAACTTAACATTTGCAAAAGATTGATTATTAGGAAAATGACATTTGAATCAAAATTCCCTTAATTGCAAGCGGTTGATTATTAGCACTTAATATTAAGGTGATTTTTTTAAAAAAAATTCAATCAAAGATAATCCAGCATCTTCACTATCATGATCTCTCTTGCCTTAAACTTGATACTTTCAGAATCTGAAGTGTCAAAGCATACCTTGCTATATGTTCCACGTCCTATCTGAACCTAAAACACAAATCCAGTTCAGTACCTGTAGTTGCGAAATATACTACAACTACTAACATTAAGGTATGTAAGACTCTTAAAAATAATCATCTCAAAATCATTGTAAATTACAATCCAAAACACAAGAAGTCCAAGCAGATTGATAGTTCCCATAGCATTGGAACTTACTTTAGGGACACTTGCTGTTGCCAATCTGGCAAGTATCAACAGAAGAAAGGATCTTTGCTTCCTGTATTTTCTTAGAACTGAAAGAAAACAAGACAAACAAATTGTTTTAGTTGTCAGAATGTCCCTAGCTAGAGGCCAAAATGATATAAAAAATATTTAGCAAACAACTGCAATACGCAGACAACCAGTTATAAAATATAAAGAGAGAAAAATACGTATATGTATAAAATGTAAAGAGGGAGAAATAAGTTTATATCTTGTGAATGAGTTGGCTGATTAGCTGCGTATTGCAGTTGATTGTGAAGAAAAGTTGACATAATATTACGTTCTCTAGTCTACTCTTCAAAACAAGCATGTCCTTAAGAAGTGCATTTCTAGGATTAGCTAGCTGCTCTTACTTCAGAATCCAAACATTAATTTTTCAATCAAACAAAAGAATATTTCCCTGTACATTTCTCACAGGAAACTCCATTATCATGGCAAGTGAGAAACTGCCTATAATCATCAATTTCTTGTTTTGAGTCATTGTATGAAACAGTTTAAGCACAATTTGTCATCTCATTGTCACCAAGCACATTAATCCTTCCTAATTAAGAAATCACCGAATTACTTAATCATATAGACGTGTCAAATCACTGTACCAATTGTAGAAACTAAAATCAATGACCAACAGCGTAAAAAGGATCTAATAGACGGTAATGTTCCAAGTAAAACAACAACCATAAATTCTTTCTTTCTAGTGATTCATATATGATGATTTTGTGAAGATGAAGAAGAATAATTCTTCTTATTCTCACTGCAACGAATAACACGAATCAAATTCCAATTGGAGACTGCAAAAATACTTTGGAAACGGAAATGTACATTGAAGATGATAAAGAACATGAAGGTGAACAAGATCTAAATATTGAAATTACGAAAATGTGAGACTTCATTTGGTTAGAGAGAATGAAAAAGGACACGTGAGCAGAAAACGAATAAAAAATCTCAATCTAACACTGAAAACAGAATGTGAATTCATTTTTCTCTTCATTTTCTCTTCACAAACTTGATCCTTGTCATTCTTATGAATCACACTGTTTTTCACTGTTTTGAATTTTCTCAGCGTCGCTGTAATTTTCCGATCCTTTTTTCCCGAGAAAGTGACAATGGGGTGAAAATGATTATCCGATTTAATGTTGTGAAAAGTCTTTTTATTTATTTATTGGGGAGGCTTTTCTTGCAGTACAAGCTATCAAAAGGGTTGAGTGAATGAATTGAAGAAAAGGAAAAAGTAAAGTAACATGCACTTGAATGAAACAAATCTCTTACACTTTCTTCGGCTGCAATGCCTTCTATCCGTTTCTCACAATACAATTATGGGTGTTCTTCACTTTTAACGCACCTTTTGTTACCAGACAAATAGGGAGAGAAAATAACATATTAACCTTTTATAGATTATTTTCCTATTTTTTTATCTTCTAATAACTAAACTCTCCACCAAGTAAAATATTATTTATTCCAAAATGAAATGCAAATATATTTTAAAGATTTAAGTGGGATTTCCAATACAATCAATTCCTGACAAGCTGAAGATGGAGACTGAACCCAACTATCAATCTTGAAAATGACACACAAATAATCTTAATATAAACTCTGATATTACGTTAAAAATACAACTAATAAATTTAACTCAACTCTATAAAACTAATTTGTAAAATAAACTGTTTTCTAAGTGACGTAAGTCCTAGAAGAGACATGACTATTTTAAATGTAGAAACCTTTATCAATCTCATTCATCTATTAAATCATATACTCATATAAATCTCAGAAGTTGTTTTCCATTATATTAACACAATCTTCTCAATTTCCTTCAAGATCAAGCAGTTTACAATAGCCATTTTAATTTTCAGCGAGAGTTAATTTTATATACATCATAAAGACAGAGAATCATTATGAGAGACCCATGAAGGACTTAACACGAGCCATCATTTCCTTGGTTCTACTCTTTGCAACTTGAGACTTGCTCAAAATCTGAAAGGCATGTCCAACGCCATTGAACATTCCATACTCAACATTTTTCCCTGCTCTCACCAAAGCATCACAAAACTCCAAGTTCCTATCTTTTAATATATCCATCTCCGAGATACACACCAAGATCTTCAACATCAAGTTCAACCCTTCCAATTTCAGGGACCCTTTCAGCAAAGGATTGCACCAAGCATGGTCACGGTTCGCACCACACGGTAAAGCCAAGCGCCAGTAAGTATCAGAAGCTGCCAAATTCAAAGCAGAACCTGGTGATTGAGCCATGCATTTTTCAGAACCTGTTCTCACTTCTCCACCAAAAAAAGGTTGTATCAAAATAAGACCCTTCAAAGTTAAAGGTCTCAAAGCAGCACCATCACATGCACATAGCCTTGTGGAAACGTTGTAGGCTATGTTAGCACCTGCACTGTCCCCTCCTAAGAAAACGCTAGAGAAGTTGCACTTTGAAATCCACCATTCACTTGTTTTGTGTTGATATAGCATTTGTTGCTTCACCCACAATAGTGCCTTTAAACCATCATCATAGGGTGCAGGGAGAGGGTTCTCAGGGGCCAAACGATAGTTCACTGACATAATCACACACCCCACTTCGGAAGATAATTTTGCAAGGAAATCATGGTAACAACTCCATGCTGCAGATCCAACACAAAAGCCTCCACCGTGAAAATAAACAAGTAATGGTAGCTTGTGTTGGCAAATTGGGACATAAAAACGTGCCCATGTGTTTGTAACATTATCAATGATCATGTCTCTGGATGTCACATTCAGTTCTGGACTCAAAGTACTAGCAGTGACACGTGGAACAATTTCGGGTCGTTCCACATACCCATCTTCATGTACTTTAACGAGTCCTTGTATTTCCTCAATGACAGAACCATGGGTTGGATAGCCTTTGAGAACATTGTATTGTGGGCTAAAGCTTAGATTTGAGGTAAGAGTGGCCATGATTTTTCTTGTCATGTAAGAAGGGTTGAAACAAGAAACCAAAGAGTGGAATCTATTTTTGGTGACATTGGTCTGCACTTAGCATTTGCTTATATAGAGAGGGAGTAAATGGAGAAAGTCAAAAGGCAATGTTAGAAGATGGGAAAAAGGAATGAATCAATCTTTTCATGCCACTTGGGAAGTTGCCTAATTCGACACACGTCTCCACGTGAATTCACATGTGGAGGGTCCTCTCTTTAACGAAGCATCAACCTAAAAAGTACAGAGTTTGTTCTAAATTATTAAGTTTCAGGAAAGTGCTTTATGAATCCTGAGGTTCCAAAATGGACCAATCCACCTGAATAAAATGTAGGGTCTCATTTCAAATTTTTAACTTAAGTCAAATGCGAGTATTTTTAGTTTAATTTGATCGTGATTCGAACTTATTTAAAAAATTGAAAAATTAGACTTGATTAACTTTGAAACTTAACACGTTTTGCAAGATTTAGTGCAGATATAACTTATTGTTGAATTACCCAATAAGCCGCTAATTAAACAGAATGAAAACGTTCATTGGATGAGCCATGACTACGTGTCAGTCTCTAGCCCATGATGTTTGACCTTAATCATAGACAAATTGACTCTTTTTTTTTTATTCTTTTTTAGTTGTAACTTATAAGACATAAGGTTCATAATCTCAGTGTCACAGTACTTGAGGCATGTTCTTGTAACAACGATTAATAGTCTATACGCAGTTCAAATCATTCGAGAAGCAAATGGTGTATACCAATTTCGTATTTGAATTTAACAGCTCTTGCTATATCTTTTTTCTTTTGTTCCAAAAATATTAAGAACTTAATAAAACTCTTAACACTCTTATAATTATCTTTACCGTAAAAAATATTCTTTGACATTCTATTTCTTTACACTCTAACCTTACGTTACATAAGTGAGGTTAACAGTTTATAAGTGGAGGGGAGACTTTTTTTATTTTCTCTCTTGTCCCTTTTAAAACATACAAAGTGTAAGAATTGAGTATAAAGAAACAAGAGAACAGAAAAAATGTCAAAATCCAACAAATCATACTTCTGTTCCGGAATCACATTCAACCTTGTGGAGCAATCAGGAAAAATATGAAAAAATATGCTTTTTGATTATGGTATTAATACAAAATATTAACTGTGGAAAAGACAGCTAGTATTTTCTTCTTAATATAAATTCTTTTATTCTTTAAATTAAGATTTAAATTCTAAACATCTTACTTGAAAAGACACAAATTATTATTACTTATATATAGCATGACATTGTTGACATTTGAAAGAGATGAATAGCCTAGTGGCGTGCAAACATTAGGTGGCTAACTTTAGGTTGCCTCCCATTAGCATCATTTCATGTACAATGTTGGAGACATGACACACTTTGGAAGTTGAATAAAAGCATACTAGATATTTCTTAGAGAGTGATAAATGAAAATAGTTTGTGGTCATAGATAGAGACCCTATTGGGTCACATACCATCCAAGTATGGAGGGTCACCGATTTTCAGGATGTCCATTGAACATGCTTCTCATGAACCCCAATATCTTTGGGACTTGAATAAAGCACACCACTTGGACCTTTGAAGTCAGACCTTATTGCTTGTCATTTTCTTCTTCTTATCCTTTGAGGAAAAAGAAAAGAAAAGCCTATTGAATGTGAATGATGCTTGTTTTTTGAGTTACATGCATGCATCTTCTTTGGCTTTTTTTCTTTCAAGAACGGAATAATACCATTTTAGACTTGATATTGAAGGATGGTTTTCCTAATGTGGAACAAGTTGTGGAGGATTTAATGGGCAAATATGGCTGTGGAACACATAATTTTGAAAATAAAAATCCAATTTTGAAGGACCATAACGAACGAGGAGACGTAAGAGTTATGGCATATATATTGTTTCATAATGCGCTTTTTCAACAACAATGTTTTAAATATTTAAGTCTTTGTATACTTTTTTTCTTGCTTATGAGTTATGACTTATGAGTTATACAATAGTTTAAAAATAATGAATTAGAATTTATTAACAAGAATTATGAGTATCAAGAGTTGCCTTGTTCTTTATGATGGAACTTGTTTCTAACTTGAACACGACAACGCCCAACACTATATTTTCAGCAACGGCATTTTAGAAAGGTACGTAGCTCTCTATCTACACTATACAACAATGTGAAAATTGTTATTTTGTGCAAATTCGTAAATGTAAATGTGTAATAATGCATTAAAATATAAGCATAAGAAAGCAAAAATAATAAACTTTAAGGCAAAAATCTACAATAAATATGCATCAATTGTAAATTTTATCATTTCTCTTGGTTTGTTAACCAATAAAATTTAGGATCAAATCTGGTAAAATTGATTTAGGAAGGATTAATTTTGAAAGCACTGGTTATCGAAAAACTATTTTAGAAATTGATTTATGTTTGAGTGTGATATTTTGGAAGTGAATTGGAAAAAAAAAATTATTTTGTTTAGTTGATAATGTAGAATTATTTTTGAAATGTGAATATATGTGGATTACATATCTAAAAATAATTTTGGCCAAAAAAATAGATTTTAGAAAATTTAAGTCTCTCGAAATCAATTATACTGAGAAAAAATATTAAACAAGACAGTTTTTCTTTGTATAAATACAAATATACAGTATTTACTAGCTGAAAGAGATCTGATAAACTTCTCATAAAACTTGTTAGTGCTTCACATTCTGATCTTGATTATTCTCAATTGCAACTAGAGGAATTAGAAAATAGATAAGATATATGCTACATAAAAGTGGTACGCTTCTTTTTGTCTGAAAAAATAAATTGCTACTTGTTTAAGTTCTTTTTATGAACAGTTGTACATCAAGGAATATGGAATGATTTATGAAAGTTACTGGACCTAATAGCATTGTCCCCAAGTTATTTATTATTTTTATTTCAGTATTTGTAGTATGATATTATTATTAAGTAGTTTTTCTCTGTTCTAACAAATTTTTTAGAATTATACTTTCAGGACCTCATAACAATTTAGAATTCAGAAACACTAATGTAAAGTATTAACTTTCATCATAAATATAAAAAATAATAATAATTTATTTTTTCTCATACCATATTAATCTATTTATTACATTCTATATCATCACACTCTGCTCCGATCACCATTAAATACCCAAAACGAAGCCTCATGCAGTTGGGCTGGAATTGATGGATTGAGAGAGACAATCTTTCTGCCTTTTGTTTTGTTATTGATGCGATCCAAAGCCCAAAAAAATGATTATGAGAGGCCCATTTAAGAAGTTCGTAGCAGAATCTTCTGCCAACACTTGTCTGTGGGTGGCCCATGGAATCTTCGTGGTCCTCACCCCACCTCCCAATCAATTTTTTTATATAAATGTTTCTAGGATAATATTAAATAATAATGAAATAATTAATAAATAAAAATATGATGTGACTAAGTTTTTTTAGAAAAATATTTAATAGATAATTATAATACACGATAATCAAATAACTAGTTATAAAATATAAAGAGAAAAATAAATATATAAATATGTTATATGAGTAAGTTTGATGGTTGGCTGCATTTTGTAACCTGAATATAAAGTTGTTTATTTTAATGTACAACAAGATATTCTTTTTACAGAAAAGTTGGAGTTCTTAAGTAAAGTTACTGGATTGAACTTTGAAGTAACTAATAAACCACGAAATTTTTGGTGCGCAGAGAGACAAGTCGTGTAATCTCCATCAAAGAAAATACCAAAATGGAGCAAAATTCTTTGTTTATGTTTTAACCGAGTGATCAAGTTTCAGCAATCCAAATATGAGCATATAAGATAAACCCTTTTTAACGTTAGTTATAAGAAGTAATCCAACACCAATAAGATACTCTTAGTTAACGTCTTCAACAGTTGTAACACAAACAAGTTGAGATAATGAAAACTACATCAATATTTTAAAATTTAATAGTAAGGTAACCCAAACCATAAGCATTTCTGATGTTGATGTTTTGGTGATGAATAATGACCATTAATTTCACTAGAAAGTAACCGCCAAATGTCTTCTGATCCATTTGATTTAGCTTATAGATTTAATGATAACATCATGAAATTTAAGTAACGGACATTTGCTAACGTACGAAATAGACATATTCTTCCAATTTGGACACTATAAGACATGAGATTTACACAGTTTAACTTTCACAACACTAACATCAAAGGAATCTATTTTCTCTTATTCATCCATCATCTATGCATAACCTTAATTTCCATTTATTTTCACGTAACAAGTCATAATTTCCTTCCAGCAATCCAAGCCTACAATTCAAGTTAACTTCATTATGGAGATCAATTCAGATCCTAGTGTTATGTCTGAGGCAGAATATGAAGAAGATACTTTCTATGCTGAGATTAGGAGACAGATTCTGCTATTGACATCTGAAGACAACGAAGATTTTCTACAAACAAAAAGTTTCAACCCAATTAGTGACATTAATGGTGGTTTGAATAGGTCAGTTTACAGCTATAACGGTGCATCCCCACCATCAAGCAATTTTGGTTTGTGGGAAAGACAGAGTTCATGTTCACCACCCCTTTGGCTAGTGAACTTGTGGAAGAATGGCAAGGGTACTGGGGTGTTCATTCCCCAAGTAGCATCTAGGAAAAACCAAAGACAAGGTAGAGTTTCTTTTCTGTATCACTTGTTTAAATAGAAGGTTTTACTAGTGTAATACTTTTTAGGCCGTTTGAAGAATATAGAATATTTTACTAGTGTTATACTTTTGATTCATACAGGAAGAATGAGCAATAGTAGGAGAAAAATCTACAGACCAGTGGTAAATAAAGATTGTCGCTTGCATAGATTACCATGATGATGATGATGATTCATGAGAGGAGAAATTGCAGAAGATAAATGGGGAGAAAATACTGTACACAATTTTCCTTTTGATTCACATGATGATTTTTCTTCAACTTTATTGATATGGATATGTATGCACAGATAGAACAAAAAGAAATTTGGAATGCTTGTTTAATGTAATTTTCTGTTGTGTAGATTTTAAAAAAATGTCATCATAGCGTTGTAAATGGAGCAAAATACAGGATTTCCTTTTACCATATATGGATGAGAAAGGAAAGAAAATGATTCATATCTATTAATAAAGTCATGCTTTTAAAAAGTTTCTTGTAGTCAGTGGAAAGGTGAAAATGATATGCATTCAAGCCTAGAAATTCTTCTAGGCTTAACACTGGCACAATAATCCTCTTGAACATGTCAACGATATACAGATTTCTCAATAGTTAAAAACTTGGCAGTAATTAACAATCTTCCAGAGAAGATTAGATTAGCAGATAAACAAAACAAAGATTCGTCTGTGTAGCAGCTAGTATTCTCTAGGACACGCTAACCATAATGAATTAAGAGCTCTAAGCCGTGAAACGTAGTCATTTATAACAAGAAGAGCACGAGCAGCTTGGAACGTGGTCAAAATTCTACGCATCTGTTGCAGTGTTTGTTGCCTCAAGAGGTCAGCCTAAGAAAAACAAGACATACTCAGAATGGAATAACAATGGACACAAACTATTGAATGTGTTTGGTAATAAATTGGTAGTGAAATTTTTTTTAAGGGCCCTTGTTTACTTTTGGATAAAATTTTCATATACATTTTTCATGTTGACTGTTTTCATTGTTTCCTATATCTATGAAAGTTTAAAGATGACAACGGAAATCAGTTTTACATAAATATTCAATCATAATTCAGATTTTGTACGATTTGTATTTATTATAAAAATCAATACATTCACCATATATTTTACATTGTTAGTGCCTATCAAATACTTAATCATTGTTACAATCAAGTACTTAATATTAGAGAGTGACCAAGATTAGTTGTTACCTGATGAAGGAAATTTTCTAGTGTGGCAAGTTTGCCCAATGCAATTGCCATTTGGCCCATGTACTCAGCAACATTTCCAGAACTAGAGGGTCCTAAGGAGGAGGAGGAAAGTGTCTCTGAAAGAGATTGCTGCAATGCTTCCATGCCTTGTGATAATGCATCTTCGGCTTGCTGCGAAGACTGCTGCAGATTGTAAATCCCCATCAACTGCTGTTCGGTTAACGGCTCAAGCTGGTTTCTAACTATCTGAATCTCATAAACAAATGTTCACACAAATCATCAAAACTAGAGAAGGATATACTGATAATCAAGATTGAAATGGTCAATCACCTTGAGAAGCTCAGATGAACGAAATCCACCGAGCCATATGAAGCATCTTTCTGCAGGTGTCTTCCACATCCCAGAAAGTATGTGAAATACATCAGCCTTTGCCCCTATACTCTTTAACCTAAACAATTCATCATAATGTGCCATGACTCCATCAACTAGAAGATGCAGTTCATTTTCACCTATTGAAGAATTTATAGCTGATCTAATGTCATTGATCAAGCGTTGATGTTCATCAACCCATCGAGCATAGTCCATGTCAAATGCTAATGCACCTGAAGCTTAAGGAACAATCATCCAATCACATATTCATGTTGCCTCCATATAATAAAAAAAAATCAAATCTAACCACGCAATTATAATAAATTAAAAGAATAATCTACATAGCTGTCCCAGGCCAACTCTTAAGTTGTTTAGCATAATCAGCACAAAACTTGAACTCTTAGAAATTAAGCAAAATGATTTGTTTAATCACTGAATGACATTCATCTTTATCATTACCATTTCCAACAACTGAATGACCGCGATTCCCCTCTATTCCATTTGCAATAAACACACCCTGGAGATAGTAGCCACCCACAAAAAGTAGTAAGTAGAATAATAACAAAATTAAATTGAATGCAACTTTCTCTATAAAACATTTAACTTCTTACACCTGCTGACGTGTTCGTTGAAGCTCTTGCTCTAACTGTGCAAGCTTAACTCGACTGTTCTCCAATTGCTGCACATACGCCTATTTAAAACCAAACAACATAAACAAATCAAATATGTTCCATAAATGCAACAATAATATGCATATATGAAAAACGAACCTGTTAAAGAGTAACTGTGACATAAAGGCAGAAAAAAAAAAATGTAAATTGCAACAATGAAGCTAACTATCATTGAGAAGAGTGATTCATAATTGCTTCAACTAAGAAGCATTTAGAATAAACTCCACACTAAGCTATTACAGGAGAAGAAAATAATTAGAATCAAACATCTCCAAAAATAAATTACCTTTTTCCTCAATCGACTCTTCCTTGCAGCTTCTCGATTTTGAGCTAGTCTACGTGAAGTCTAAAAGATGGCATCAAGAAAAATAAAGCTATCAACAATAAAACCCAAATTAATAAGCAAACGGGTTTGATGCAAGTCGCAAACAACCTTCTGGTCTTCAGCTTTAGCCTTAGTCTTAATTTGATCTTGCGAGTCCACAGCTACGAGTGCCCCATCCCCAACTCCATTGCACCAAGACACGGTTGAGAAACACTGTTAAAGAAAACATTAAAACCCATTATTCAGATCATCACTATCCAATAGCCAAAATTAAATAAATATGCTAAAATACAATTTTTTATCCTTCGTTTCATATTTTTAGTTTCATTTTAGTATCACAAGTTTAAAAAGTTTCACTATCTTCTAAGTATCTTTGTTAGACCAAAGTAATCTCTGAATTTTTTGCCTTAAGGGTGTTTATTTTAACTATCATGATAAACCCATCTCTCATAGTTTGAGACAACTCAAACAAGTTGATCGGGTTGATGTGGTAAACTAACATAAGGACAACCACGGTCTACAGTCATTAAAAAATGTCAAAATGAAATCTTTTAGACTGAGAAGTAAACTAAACAAAAAAAATTAGTAACCAAAAATGTACTTATAGTCTCTATGATACTTTTGCATCACACAACAGTATGTCAATAATTCTAAAGAGACCAACTTGGTTTTTTTCATCGGTATCGATATCTGTGCAAGTGTCTTCAGTGTGTTGGCTTTCATCAGCCCAATTCTCAACATGCTGTTTCCCCAGTGGCATGGTGGCGTTAGTGGTTCCTCTGTGGAACATAGCTTGCTGCTCTGTCTCAATGCACCCTCCAACTGTTGAAGCAAACTCTGCACACCCAAGGTTCTGTGCAAATACAGCATTTGATTCAAACCCAATATAGATAAGGCACGCGTGCACAAAACTTACCTACCTAAAAAAGAAAAAGAGTGAGGGATTTCATACCGTGTTGAATGACCCACACTGCAAGTTGCTTGCGATAGCAGCGACATTGTTCGACTTTGCACCAAACACAGAACCTGTATTGGATATATTAAAAAATGTGGAATTTTTAACAAGGAGACACTTTGCATATTATATATATATATATATATATATATATATATATATATATTTGTGAAAACAGAGAGAAACGGAGTATTAACTTGCGCTTAAATCAACAGCATCTTGTTGTCGAAATGAGTGTTGAAGATCGGAGAAACGCGTGGGGTTTCGGCTGGTGTCATTTCCCCTGTTTCACACCAGAGAAAAACAGAGAAACTCTGTTTTACACATCATTTTTTTTCCAACAATAACAAAAAAAGAAAAGTGCATTTGTGACTGCATGAGCTTCCATTACTCATTTCACTAAAAAGGGATAAAAATAAAACCAGTTATCGAATGAGGGCATAGCCAGAAAAAAAGTAGTACGTAATTTACCGGTGGAAGAAAGAAGAATAGAGTGGTGAGATTGATTCTGATTCGGTTGTGTGGAAGCGTTGCATGTTTCCTAAGCTAACTGATTAAACTGATTAGAAAAGTGTGAATCATGGTCATGACAAGTTTTGATGTTAAACAAGTGGAAGGAGAATATGATAATGCAGTTCCAAGTTCGAAGCATAAAGTGTTGGATTGGATGAAAGCTTTAAGAAGAGTTGTGTAGTGTTATGTTGCATCAGTACGGTTCTTAGAACCCAATTTATTAAACTAGTTTTATTCATATTGGTTGAATAAAACAAAATATGCTTTCTTCACAGGAAAAATAAATAATTTTTTCTATTATAATAATAGTATTAGTTTTGTATAGAGTATTAACTGATAAAATATTTGTATTATTTTGTATCTGTTAATGATGTTATTACAAGATATTAATTATTTGGATGCATGTCCCAAGAACTAAAAAACTGTTTGAGTGTTGGCTCAGGTGTTTCAGACAAAAAAATATAGGGAGTGTTATAAAACATGATTGATCCTCTGCATGCATCTCTTGCTCCATTCCTGAAGGGTACTACACTACTCACTCTGCACACCTGCTCTGACCTCTTTCATCTGCAATTCTGCCTTGTAAAGGATCTTGTATTATTTTATAGTAAAGAAATAAACACGTATACTACTGTATATTCTATTTTAAAGTTAATATTTTAAGAACATTGATTAAGAAATTTCTAAAATGAAAATACTTCTTGTTTCAAATTATATAATCTTACAGAGAAGAAATTATTTAGAAAATTAAAAAGATATTAGTTATTTTATTTCAGTAATACCTTTAATTAATATTAAGAATATTAATTTTAATTTTTATAATTTCTCTTTTCAATATTATATTATTCATTTTTTATTTTACTATTTTTTAATTAATCAATAAAGTGAGAGAAATGACATATTAAAAAATTATATTATATAAAATTTAAAATTATGTATTTAAAACTAAAAAGTAAAATTTTAAATGTTGTATAATTTAAAATGAAAGAATATATAGAAGAAAGTTTTAATAAAACATTACTTATTTTAATTTCTAAACTGATATATTGAAAATAAAGATTAAAAAACTGATATATTAAATATATCGGTTAAATTTTCCTGTTTTTAATATATTTAAATCCATTATAATAACTTAATTGTAGCCAATATTTTTATAATAGTTGTGATAAATTAGAACAAAAAAAATAGTAGTAGTGGTAAATTAACTTCAAAAACATTGTTTACGTTTGTAAAATGATTACAAAACATAGGAGTACTCCTAGCATCACTCTTCATTTAATATACAGGTCACATAGCAAGAAGAGAGCATATGGGAAAAAGTGCATGCTGAGATTGATGGGATGGTGATGAGATTGAGGCTAATAAGACCAAATTAGCATTCTCACTCTCATTTATTATTTTTTTTATACTAATATGTTATTTTGGTTTCTTTAATTTATTGCAAAACAATATTTTTCATATCATATATCAAAGAATACTTATTAATAGAATCTACTAAAACTAAAAGTTGAATCATTTTTAGCATTACTTCCATTTATTAACATGTCACTTAAATGATAATATTAATTTATTTGTCCATGATATTTGTAAGAAATAACATGAGTTTTTTTAAGTTTGAAGCATTGAATAATAGATTAATGTATTCTGGATTCTAAGCTAGAAAAACAGAAGTAGCTATAAGCTAGGTAGGGTTAATTAAAGTAAAATCTTTGCTTGAAAGGAACCTCTTGGATATGGGTTTGGGTGAAGCAGAAGCAGAAGAAGCAGAGAGCACAGTGCACACAGTGTGGTGTGGCGTTTTCCCAAACGCCCCTGTAGCTGCGTGTGTCAGAAGAAGTATGCATTTTTTACGCTAACGTTGGTGAAGCCTAAGCCTGAAAGTCTGGAACTAGACCAAACACATAACCTAAAATTGGAAACCGTATTCACGTAATTGCAATTTATCCCTCATTTATACACTTGATGACGCATCGCTTCACACTCTTCTCTCCAACTTTCATTCTTCCAAACATTTAATAGTTAAAATATATAAAAAGTACTTGAAAGATAATAATTAACAAGTTATAAAACGTGAAAAATAAAGAAAAATTTATTTATTATAATAAAAAAAATATTTAATAAATAATTAAAATATATAGATAATAAATATGTACATGTAAATGAGTTAATTAGTTGATTGTGTATTAATAAAATAAAATTATATTTTATAAAGAAATTAGTTGATTGTCTACGTATTAATAAAATAATAATAAGTTGACTGATTGAAAAAATGCATATTAACATTAATTATAAAATAAAATTGTCGTGATAATAAATTGAATTCTATTATAATCGGACGAAAGTTGAAAAAATATGTCATCACAAAATCATATTTATATTTATGTAATTTCTTTAATAAAGTTATCGCATAGTATAGTATACGTGTGATTTTTTACTGTAATGTTAACGTGTACAAAACCTGTTTCAACAAATTGAAAGGGATAATAGTGAGACTGATCCTGAAGTAGAACAATCAATATTACCATCAATTGGATATAGCGCAGAACTTTGCAGATGTAGCGTGCAGAGCAACGGTGAGTTGCCAAAGCAACGAATAAAGCCAAAACGCAATAACTTTATAGTTTGATTTTTGTTTTAACACCTTCACAGTGGTTTGTTTCGCCGGCATTTATTTAGAAAAGATTTTGTTCAATAAAATCATAAAAGAAAACACGTCAAATTAAAGAACCTTTCAAGAAGTAACCAAACTCCGTACTTCTCAACCAAAAGAACAATGTAAAACAAAATTTACAGAAAATAAAAAAAAAATATACAAATTTTCTTATAAATTAAAATGAATTTATGCATAAATTAAAATGTTTTTTTAAATAATTTTTACAAATTAATTAATGTATAAATTAATTTTAATCCTAAAAAATTTTTACTACCTTTTTCTTATTTACTTCATTTGTAAATATTTATAGAGTTCACCTAACATATCTATAATGCAAGAGGTTCTAAAACTGCGAATTCAACATAGACTAGCATTGGCTGGACTGGGCTTGTCCACATAATAAATGGATCAATATAATATACCTGTTTGCTACCTGCACCCTATAATTTTCTGCATGCACCCTATAATTTTCTGCATGCACCCTATAATTTGTATTCAGCCCATAAGTAATACATTTAGAGGGTATAGGAAGAAATTACCTATAATAGATTGTCCACATCAGCCTACATGTAGGTTAGTGGGCTTAGCCCACAAAACTAAAAAAAATAATAAAAAAAAATACTAAAAAATTATTAACAAGCATTAAATGAATTTTTTAGATTTCAAGTCTCAATAAAATAACTACCAGATATCAAATATAAATCTTGTAATTGATTAACTGACAATTATTTCTGCTATAAATATGTTATGTAAATTAAACTGAATGAGATGCAAACTCAGTACGCCTAATTATTACTAACAATTAACTTAATAGATATAATAACTATACTAAGAATTATATTAAATGCAGAATTCATGATTTATTTATTTTTGCAAAAAATAAAAGAAACTGTACATTCTGTAGTTTATACACATAAATTTAAGACAAGGCGCAACGTTGGACGTTTCACATCCAACATTGCTGATAGCCACACTAATTTCTCCTATTCCTATTACTTTAACTGGAAATATATGAAAAAAAACATGTTTGCATGTAATGGAAAACAAAGTGTTGTAGTAACATCCTTCCTCAAATAGAAACGTTTTGTTGTACAATGCCATTGAGTCGATTGTGGGTTAAAACTTCCCTTGCTCGAGCACTCCTATATTGAAGTCTCTGATGAAGTGTCTCAGACATTTGGTTGAAAAATTCTGCATCCCATCTCTGAATCAATAAGGGATCTTCTGCATAGCAGATATATATCGATGTAACAGCACTTTCCACAACAACCATTGCCAATCCAACCTGAATAATCACATATTTTATGTCATGTTCAACAGTAACAATTTGATTCACTTTCATAGTCAACACACCAAAGGAAAGTGATATACAAGGCATGCCATTATTTATTTAGTTTTGTCATACATAGCTATAAATAAAAAATTAACATTCAACATTGCATAGTTTGAATACTTCTCATGGTCAACATGTGACTGGAAAATGATAAGCTTTTTAATTTATGGAAAAGCAATTATTCCAATTCAATCCAATCAATCACGCATAGATTTTTCATAGTAAGTCACTGTTCCTCACCATTTTTAGAGAATAAAAAGTCCAAGTTGCAAGAACAAACTTTAAACAAGGAGATTGTTAACTTACCAGGACCATCCCCATCAGCATGGATGTCGATCCAATCATAATAACTCTGTCACTCCATTTAACCCATGCCCAAACACCAGAGCAAGTTCCAGTTATCAGTCCACCAAACACAGTGCCCATTAGAAGAACAGCACCAGAACAATCATAGGCCACAAGTGCCTCCACCCCAGTTGACTGGAGTAACTCCCACGCATCTCTTGCAGAACGGTTAAAGCTTTTCCCATAAACAGCTATCTGTAAGGGACATGACAATGAAACATTCGAGAGTAAGTTTACAAGAACAATACAGTCGACAAACTTGAACATATGTGATTTCTATCATACAGGGGACTAGTTAATGTAATGAACGCAGAAGTGCATACCTGAACATATGCATACTTGTTAAAAAACCGAACAAGAGTCTCCACAAGATGGAAAAGAAAATCAACAAGGCAAAGTAAACACTCATTATTGCCGATCTTTGACCGAAATCCTCGTATCTGAAAGACAAATCTAAATTTTAATAGAATAAAAAATGAAAAGAAGGTCTGCTTAAATGAAAGAAATGGACTTCAAATTGGTTGCGATGATTGGTTACCTCCCACCGCAGTGTTCTAATAGCTGCAGTAAATAATGAACCATAACAAATGCTGCCAAAAGATGTTGTTAAAGCATACTGTAGAGATTTCGCTAAGGAGTTAGCAGGAATTGAAGCTGCATCTCTACCACCATGAAAAAGGACAAGAAACACCATCCCAGACACTATAACGTGTACAATATTACAGAGTACTGCACCTGTCCAAAATAAGCTCACAGAGAGAACCTGCGAGCATGAATTTCAATACCAGTGTAATCTAATGAGAAAAGCTTTAGTAATCTGGCGCCAAAACCAGTCCAAACAAGAATAGATAGAACAAAGAGCAAAACTTGCCAGCTCACCACAAGAAGCCACCAGCGTCCACCGTCACCCATACTTGAAGCCACAACACCTGCTGCTCCAAATGACCATAAAGCCATCCATAAAAGCACAACAAACATAAACGCACATGCCACTCTCATAACCTCAGGCAGATTCCAAACCATCTTCACAGCTTTTTGCAGAACCAACATTGTAAATGGAAGTCTGGAGAAGAAAAGAAACCACAATAAACCATCTTATGAACCCAACCAATTATATAAAAATGTAAATAGAAGCGGCAGAAGAAACTTAACCATAGTTAGAAACTTGAAGTGTTAATCTGTGAAGACGTGGGAAAAAATAAATCCAAACATAACAATTGCTTCTTTGCATTTCCAGGGAAGGGAGACTATTGAAAACATAGGGATTGGATGGCAAACAAAACGAGAGAATATATTCAAACTACGACAATGTATAAAAGTTATATTGTCCTACAAAATATATTAATCAACCACCACTTTCACAGAATCCAGAAATGAAGAAAACTAAACCAGGAAGCTTTGTTGACTTCTGGATAAACCAACATTCGCAATTAACTTACTATTCTACTCTCATTTGATTGTTGAGAAAAGAAAAAAAAAACATATTTTTCCAGTTCTATAAGAACAGTGATTTGATACCCAACTAACTAAAGATGTTGTACTGACCAAGTACTTTCAGACTAGGTTAGAATAAACTTCTTCATAAACACTTATAGAAAGAATAAGTATCAACGTAAAATTAATTGAGCTTCTCCATGACAGCCATAAGATAAAATCCAGTTATGCTTTTAACTTCTATAGAAACTCTCACATTTAATGTCCAAAAGTTGATTTTAGCATGAGAGAATAATTCATTTTACAATCTTTTTTTCCCCCACATACAAGCACTTACAAAGAAGCTTATTCAAACAGGTCTTATTCAATCTTCCAACATTCAAGCTCAATGCCTTTCTACAACCCACAATTTGAGTATTTCAAAAACAACTTCAATTCAATCAAACATGTAAACAACAATTTGAGACGAATACCTGTCTATGACTGATATGACATACAGGAACTGAAGAGAAGCTCCAATAGCAAAAGCAACCCCCCAGAAAATCTGGCCAGCCCAAAAACATAAAACACTGATGACAGCAAGGTAAGTGGTGAGTATGTGAACAAACACCTTCATCATTTGAGTAGCCTGGGAACCCAACAACAACAACCAACTCCATCCAAGAACAGTTCCAACACCACCAGCAGCAGCATACAGTGGCCAGTAAGTCTCAGTCAACCCAGATTCATTCTCAGAAAACCGGGATGTGAATTTGTCAAAGTTAAGTCTATTCTCTCTCTCAAACCTATTCAAGCCAAGAACTCCAAGAAGAAATCCCAGACCAATCAAATGGATTAAGAATATACCTAACCAAAACACATCGTGCCACCGTCGTGATTGCTCCGCCGCCACACTTTCTCCGCCGCTGCTCCTTGCCGGACTCTATCACAACAAATAAACCAACCCAATTTACAGAATCCAGTTACATTTCTAACTCTTCAACAAAATCAGTGGCAAGATTTTTTGACATTAGAACAAAATCAGTTAAAAGAATTGGAAAAAAAAAAAAAAACACATTTTTTTTGTCATTTAAGCTCTAATGGGATAAACTTCTTTGTACGGAGAACATAATAAGAAACTAAAATGAATTGAGCTTACCCTGCAAGATAAAATCGACTTATAACTTATCAAATGAAAGAGATTTTATAAAAGTCAAGTCTAAGTTAATTTTAATTCATTTTTTTTTTCTTGTATGAGTAAATTAAGTGAAGGTTCATCTAAATATGGCCTAATATAATCAGAACAAGCTAAAATGGTGGCAAAAGTTTAGTCTTTTGTCATGTGAGTGTAAACAAGGTGTACCCAGATAAACAAAACAAAAAAAAAAAAAAAAAGTAACTTGGGAAAAAAAATAACACTGATTTTTGAGGTAGATAGAGAAAAGGAACGAAAATGATTGATTTGAGAGAGAGGAGGGAATTGGGTACCTGATTGTCGGTGGCTATGGAAGCGAACTCAGAGGGAGAGGAAGAAGAGAAAGTGGGAGAATCCATCATTGGAAGCAATGAAGAAACATTGCGCTATTTACGTTCAAATAAAATTTCAATTTGGTGAACGTCAGGAATGAGGCGAAACCTTCGAGGGAACAAGGTCAATGGGTGGGTATAGTGGAACATTTGTTTTATTTTTTAGGGTTTTAATTTCAATACTACTATTCAATATTTTAGTGTTAGGATGTGTAGAAAACTAACTTGTTTTATATTTTCTTTAATAATTAAAGGATAGAAAGATGAAAGAGAATTTAATTCAATATAAGAGATTAGTGTCACACGACATAGTATACTATGATTCAAATTTTACCATGATCTCTAAGGTTTTTTTAAATAGCTATAAAAAAATATAGATAGTTATTTAGATATTTTCTTATGAGAAATTAATCGGGGAAAGTGGTGTGAAAATACAGACGAAACTACAAGTTAACGTCTAAAAAACGGAAGAATTTGTTTAAGGTTTGGAAACAGAAGAGAAGCGACGTTGAAAACAGGCATTTTTGTTAACGTCAACAGTCCTTTTCCGTGGGCTTTCCGGACAATTTACAATGCACAACTTTTGGAACTTTGACGGGTTTTGGCGAAACGAGATATTTTCGCTTACTTTTCTAAGACAACTAATTGTAAATTTACAATTCTATCTTAAATTGAAGTTCTATTTTCTTTGTCTTCAAAGTGAAAGTGAAAAAATGTTACTTATAAATTAATTTGTTTGAAATAAATAAAATATTATTATAATTTTTTTAATTAATGATTGCAATTGTATTTTATCTTATTACTCAAAGAACAATCTTCGTACGAAGGGATTGTGTACACTGATAGATTATGGTCTAAGTTAGTTAACTCATGGTAGGTTTTCAAGCAGGGTGAATAAATGCGTAAGGAGTGTTCCAGTAAACGCATTTTGATATTAAAATTAGTGGGATGTTATATATTTGAGAATAGTAAGATTACATTGAAGTTATAATGATTTTTGTATTGTGTTAGTATTTAACTATTTATAATGAAAAAAATCTACTTTTATGTACAAACTATTTTTATCGGTACATTAACGTGACTTGCTGATTACATTGTTTTTGTTTTTCATGTGACTTGATTATGTGAGAATAGTAAGATTAAAGTTATATTAGAGTTGTAATGATTTTCTTATTGTTAGTATTTATAATGGAAAAAAAAAGATTTTCTACTTTATGTACATGATATTTTTATCGGTAAGTATCTTAATATATCAATTTTAGGTACATTAACGTGATTTGCCTGGTTACATTGTCTTTTCATGTGACTTAATCATGGATGTACATAATTTTGAGTAATTACATTGTCTTTTATATGATTTGATTATGAATGTGCATAATTATATTAACGTGACTTGTCTGATTATATTATTTTTTGTGTAACTTCTCCTGAATATACACAACTTAACGTGACTTGACTTCTCAATCACGTAACCACTTGTTAAATATTCATCTACAATATAATATATGTTAAAATAATAATAACTCTCTATTATTAGAAAATATCACTTCTTTTTGGCAAATGCGATAAGCAGGGTTTTCATTTAAAAATACAAATTCTGCAATTAGGTGTGTTTTTGGTTTCAAAACATTTTACTATACAAGTAATAATAGTGTAATAAATATTACTGCACAACAAAATTTTAAAACAGACCTAGAGACCTTATTTTATTCATTTGTCCGTTTCGTTGTAGCTTCTTACAGTGTTTAAGTTTTAGTCTATTGTGATTTTCAACCTTAAAAAAAAAAAAATCAAGAGAAGACTCATGCTCTAAGAGCATTTCTCCTTTTCACCTTTTATTTGTCAAGTAAGTTTTACTATTATACACAGCGTATTTTTACTTTTTATAACTTGATCAAAAATCATTTTGTATCCAACAATTTTCAAAATTTTATTAAACACTGTAACTAACATTGTGTTCTTATATTTTATCAGAATTAGTTGTTACCTAATTTGTTTTTATTATTTCGTAATAAAGAATGTACCCACAACAAAAAAAATAAAAAATTATTGATACTTATATGAATAGTTTTTTTCTTTTTTACAGTGAAATGGTTAATCAACACGAATCCCTAGAAAATTATGAAACCATATCGATAGATTATTCAAATTTAGTAATTTAACGTGAATGATTCCTAACTTGCAGGACTCTTCTAGAGTGTTTTTAGTTTAAAAGAAGGGAGAATAGGAGAATTTTAATGGACAAAAGGGGTAGAAATAGAGAGAAGTCATTTTGTCTCTATTTAATTCAAAAAATAGAAGAAGAAAAGAATCTTAATTAATGAGAGGAAAATAATTTTTTTTATGTTTGGTTTACAAGAACAAATGAATTTCAAAAAAATAAATAAAAATGACTCTTATAATCTTGATTTAAAAATCCATTTATATAAGATATCTTAATTTTACCGTTAGAAGTGGTGAAAAAAATATTTAATATCTTAATCTGTCAACTCTCATTTAATTTATTATTTTATACCATCTAATTACATACATGCTTAATTTTTTTATAATATTTTTCAACTTTCTTTTATGACACATTCTTTTCATTAATCTTTAAACATCTTACTGTCAATAAGTTATCAAATCCGAACATTAAAAACAAAGCTAATAATAATATTGGGTTGCATGAAACTACTAGATTACATTTTATTTGAAATTTTTACATAATTAGTTGAATGTGGATTAATTTTATTTTTTATTTAAAAATAAATAAATTGTTTTAAAAAAATAACACCATTTTTTTAACAGGCTAACCTGTCAATCTACTTAGAAAATGGTGGGTTAATACTTCGTAGTCCAGATATATAAATAGGCATAATGAGTTAACCCTTTTTTATTATTTAAGTCAATGACGGAACTTGTTAACCTATTTTATCACTTTTATCCATAGTTTCTCCTTATAAATCTTAAGAATATCTTAAAGTTTGAAAATATCATTAATTTATTATTGAGTAAATGGATCAAATGACACTTTTTTTTTCAATAAATATTAGCCGTAATTTTTTGCTAATAAAGAATCCGAAGATGTGACATTTCTTATTGTTTTTTATTTTCAATTTTTTATCACTAATTTCCTAATCACGTGTTTATTTCAACTTAAATGGTTTTCTCGTGTTAAAGTTTTCGGTATAAATTAATTTTGCTTATAGCAATGTTACTCGATTAGAATATAAATTTCACAAGATACGTGTAGTCTTTATTTAATACAAAACATGTTATTAACTTTAAACTAAAATTATAATAAACGTAAGTTAACAAGCAATTGAACAACTAGGCTTATATTTGTTGAAGAAAAGGATAAAAAAGTTGACGAACTTTTTCCATTCAAAGATTTTTACGATTCGAAAATTGAACGAAGTTATCTTTCAAACACGATATCAAAATTTAAATGATTTGTTTTTTATAGAAAAGTTCATGGCTTTATATTATTACAGCGAAATATAAGAAACAATTTAAGACTGACATTTTGCATTTAACACGTGCTACTAATACAATTTTACTTTTCAGAATATATATATATATATATATATATATTGCGTATGGTAATATCTACCATTTTTTATATTTTTTTAGTAACATATTGTTCTCATTATCAATGTAAAAATTTGGAACACGATTCATCACAATGCTTACACTTCTTCAATTGGATTTGATTTGATTCGCTGACAAAACAAAGAAGGGGTTTGAATCTGACTTGTGCATTGTAACCATGATTTGTTAAATTTTTCCTCTAATCATGTACAAGGTTTCAAACAAATTTGGTATTATGTAAAGCAAATCATTGAGTTATTATAATAATGACATCGTTTAACAGCTTCACCGGAAGATTATACGAGGACAATGTCAACAATTATTTATTTTGGCTTTTTCTTATTATTACGCATGAAGATTTAACTACTCACAGATTATTTTTTAGAATTTGTTTAATGTATTTTTCTTATAAATTAGTTTTCAATGATTAGTTTCTTTTTTTATTGACGACGTTCCTCTCGAGACATTAATTCTTCCCCACATCTAACCTTATAACTTGCTACAAAATTAATTAAAGGTTCAAGGCAACTAAATAATAAAAGCTCTAAGCTAATTATTGAACATTTTTCTTGCACTCCTGTATCTTCGAAAAAGATCAGGGGATAAGAGTGCATGATTGTTCTTGCACTTCTACATGTTGAGAAGGATTACAAATTCAAATGTTTTATGTTACTTTTAAATGTTATGTCTCTCTCTGTCCTTTTCTTTTTTTAAGAATTATCCATGTTTCGTGAGAATGGTGAAAAGTAATTAATTGATTCTAGAAGTTTGACATTAACAAAAAATTACATGTTTGGTTATACGTATTTTTATTTTATATATATATATATATATATATATATATATATATATATATATATAAATTTTGGTAGTGTAAATATCATCGAGTTTTGTTGTGTTGATTATCATCGTTATTTAAGCATGCATATCCTGGTGATTTTGAAATGATTTGGTATCTCCTTTCCTTTACTTTACGTTGACGATTATGTAACTTTTTTATTTTTTTATATGCGGGGTGGCCACGCTTCACATTTCAAATAAAATATTAATAAAAAATTATTTATTATTACATCATAATAATTTTTTTATTATAAATTAATAGAGGAAATAAAATTCATTGAAAATAAACATTTATAAATAGATTTAGAAAAATAAAATTTATAAATAAATTTAGAAAAATAAACTTTATAAATAGATTTAAAAAAATACGTGGACTCATCATCGGACAAGTTTTCTAAACACATCAAATCAGTAAAAAAGAAATGGTTTATTATATATTATACACTAAGCTCAAATCATTAAAATAGAAATAGATTTGAGGTGTTAAATATTAAGTCCGGTTTGAACTCTTACTTACGCGTTCAGTTCTAAGAGGCAATTGAGTTGTTGTATTAGTGGGTCAACATTGATTTGTGCCTTTGGCCATTTAGGTACAGTTCCGCTATGTTAATAATTGGGGATATGGGTTCCTATTTTTATTAAAAAAAGAAATACTTTACAAAATGATGTCGTTTTGTATTTTTGTAAAAATGTGTTACTGAAGAAAGGAGTCATTTCACCAAGTTAGCAATCTCTCCCACCTACCTACGAAACCTAAAATCTCCATCTCTTGCTCCACTTTCGTTGTTCTTCTGCATCATCTTGCGAATCCACCCAACAAAAATCCATCTTCTACCTCTTGAAAAGGAAACCCACAACCTCTTCTTCTTCCTCTATCTGACGGAGCAAAAATTTGAACACTCAGAAGACGAAACCCACAAAGACTATCATTTTTGTTTACCGTGAAACATCCATAAGCAAGGAAAACGATCTTCACATGCAACAATCATCTTCAATGAAAATCTCAAAAACCGTTCACATAGTAAGTTTCCTTCTTGTATTCCTTAACTTTTTTTTTTTTTTTTGCAATAGAACAGTGTTGTTGTGAAGCTTGAGTTTTGGGGTTTTGTTGTGAAGCATGTGTGATTAAACGAGGTATGAGAAAATGCTTTATGAAAAATAGGGTTTGTTTAGGCTGTTTGTTGTTTTATTATTTTCTTTGCATGCTGGTTGATTTGGGCATATGTATGCGATTATTGCAGAGTTTCTGTAGTGGAATTACTTTTGGTCTTGCTTATATTTTTGATGGACATGTAGTGTACTTTTATAAGGAATGTTGTATACTTGTCAATGACATGTTGTGTTCTTGTCAATGACATGTTGTGTACTTTATAATGGCATGTATATTTATTGGAAACATGTTGTAAACTTTTATGATGAAATTTAAATTTAGTTATATTGTTTGTAGATGGAAAATGATATAATGTGCAGTTCAAGTAATAATGTTAATGATGCAAGTGATTCAACTATTAAAGTTGATGAGATTTCAACCGTAGGAATGACTTTTGATAGTTTGGAACAAGTCAAAGTTTTCTATACTGCGTATGCAAAGCGTTTTGGCTTTACATACAAGATAAGAACATCGAAGAAGAACAATGATGGAGAAATATGGTATCAGATTCTTTCATGTACTCATGAAGGAGAACATGTGTCAAACCTTGGACTATCAAAAAAGACGAACTCATCCCACAGAGTAAAATGCCAAGCAAAACTGACAGTAGCAAGAGAAGCAAGTGGACTCTGGTGTATAAGAACAGTATTGAATGAACATTCTCATGACATGTCTCCAAGCAAAGGCAAATTGCTAAAGAAAAATAGATCATTGAGCTTACATGCTAAGAGGATTATTGAAAGAAATGATGAAGCTAGGGTGAGAATTAATAAAACGATGCGAGCTCTTGCAGTTGAAGGTGATGGATATGAAAACCTACCATTCAATGAAAAAGATGTTAGAAACTTTGTGAACAAAGAATTGCGGGTGGTTGGTGAAGATGGTGATGCTAAAGCTTTAATCCAGTACTTTCTTAGAATGAAGGATCAAAACCGTAATTTTTTTTATGAAATTGATGTGGATGAACATCAAAGAATAAAAAATATTTTCTGGTGTGATGCTAGAAGTAGAACTGCGGCTGAGTACTTTGGGGATGTGGTTTCATTTGACAGTACATATAAAACAAATAAGTATGAGATGTCATTTGCTGCATTTGTTGGGATTAATCACCACAGACATTCTATTTTGCTTGGTTGTGGTTTATTGTCAAGTGAAGATAGTTGCACATTTGAATGACTATTTAATAGTTGGGTCAAATGCATGGGTGGCAAGGCACCCAAAGGAATTATAACTGATCAATGTGGAGCAATGACAAAAGGCAATTGCAAATAGTCTTCCCATAACCAAACATAAGTGGTGTCTATGACACATAATGAACAAGATACCAACCAAACTAAATGGTTATTCTACCGCAACATCAATCAAAGATACAATGAAGAAGGTTGTATATAATTCTCTGTCAATTGAAGAGTTTTAGGAGAAATGGATGTGTTTTATAGAAAAATTTGAATTGGAGGATAATGAATGATTGAAAGCACTTTATGAAGAAAGGCAAGGGTAGGTACAATTGTTGAATAACTTTTTCAAACTATTTATCAGTCAAGTATTTGTTCATTACAAATGTCGATGTAATTTTCTTTTTCAATTTATGACATAGGTGAGTAGCAATTTACATGGGTAACAATTTACAACAAGGACAATTTTTGGGCAGACATGTCCAGCATGCAGAGGAGTGAAAGCATTCATGTGTTTTTTGATGGATATTTGTCTCTGAAGATGAACTTGTTACAATTTGTAACACAATATGACAATGACAATGTTCTTCGGAACAAAGTCCAAAAGGAAATAGAGGTCGATTGTCATTTGTTTAATACTAAAATTCCTCTTGCTTCCCCCTCACCTTTGGAAAAGGTTTTTCAAAGTGAGTACACACATGCTAAGTATGCCGAAATCCAGAGTGAGTTCAGAGGGCGCATGAATTGTTGCGTAACAATTTCTTCTGTTGATGATTCTACTTGTACATATTCTGTTGTTAAGGAAGCAGAGTTATTTGGCAAGGAAATAGAGTTGACGTATAAAGTGGTTTTTGATAGAGCCAATGAGGATGTCATTTGTCAATGCCACTTATTTGAATTTAAAAGAATTATTTGTCGACATTCGCTAGCTATGTTGGGAACGGAGAAAGTGAAAAAAGTACCTGCCAAATACATCTTCAGTCGGTGGAGTAAAAATGTCAAGCGCAGGTATACACTGATCAAGAGCAGCCATGATAATGGGCGTGGGAAGGAAACCAATGATCGGTATGATGGTTTATGCCGACATTTTTATGATGTTGTTGAACGTGCTGTGGTGTCTGAAGTACATACTTCCAAGCTTCATGATGCACTCAATGCTTTTGAGAGTAATTGTCTTCCAGTTTTAGAGGGTGGGATGGACAAAATAAATATCATTAATAATGAAAATTTGACATCAATTGATTATAGTAATAATGAAGTTGTTATCCGAAATCCTGTCCATAAAACAACGAAGGGTCATCCATCACTTAAGAGAAAAGTTTCTACAGCAGAGCGAATGATTAAAAAATGTAAGAGGAAAAAATCTAATATGGCTACAAGCAATGTAAGTTTAAAGTGTGGTTCATGTCTTACATTAACATCACATTTTATATATTAAGTGTCATAGTTAGTTACATGCTAATTATTTGTGTCATTATGCAGGCGGATAGTGTTGGTGATCTGCAGATTTCTGCAAGTACATAGACTCTTTTAATGACTGAATTCATGGAGGTTACTAGTAGTTCTGATAGTTGTTAATAATCTTCATTTGTAATGGCATTGCATTGCTTTTAAATTGGTTATTGTTACATGTTATTTTTTTAATTGTTAGCTTAATCATGCTTTTATTATACGTATAAGCGTGATTTGTATGTGCAAGGTCAATTGTTTGGAACTTGGGTTGATGTGAGTTTAATTAAACATAAAGACTTATTCTTTTAACTTTGCTAACAATAGTGTTAATATCATTATTAACTACTGCTGTTGAATGCATGGCTGGGTTAATTGTTTCCATAACAGTCAATGGAAGTCTGCATCGACAATTAACTTGCAGCTCACATGGACACACAACAGTCAATATATCAACATGAAGGGTCAAGTGGTTTTATGAGTTTATTGCTGCAGGCAATGGAACACCAAGGTGTTTCAAGTTTGCATGGAAGTTCTGGTGACATATCATGTAGAGACATCTTGAAGTAGTTCACAAGATCCTGCATGAATGAATACATAGCTTGTTAACTGAGATTTAGTTAACTATACTAAATTAACATATTGAATCATAAGGATGATTTGTGAATGTATAGTACAAACTATTTAACCATTGAGAGGTGGTTATTTGCTTTGCTAACCTTACAAAAAAGTGATGGAGTCGTATTCCCATTGACATGATGTTAAGGGTTCAATATATTAGGTATGGATTACGCACACAATGCACAAATTCTTTAAAAATTAAACATTTCATACTTACATTATTTTCTTAACTTATAATTTTGTGTTATTTTTTTCAGTCAACCATTCGCACACTACAAGTTTTTTTGAAGCAGACCTTGTGGTGGACAATTACTCTATTTTTGATGTTCAACTAATGATGTTCGAAGGGTGTCAATGTAACTAATTAATACTTCTATGTATGGTGGTTTTGTACAGAAATCAATGTTAAAGTGTATCTAGTTCTGATTTTGGACAGGAATCAATTATAAATTGTATATAAGAATGTAATACATGTATAACTGTAACTAATTACTACTTCTATGTATGATGATTTTGTAAAGAAATCAATGTTGAAGTGTATCTAGTTCTGATTTTGGATAAGAATCAATTGTAAATTGTATATAAGACTGCAATACATGTACAACATTCATAAGGATTTAATAATAGGTTTACCATTTTGTACATTTGTAAATCATATTGTGTACTTTTATGTTGAATGTTGTGTATATTAAATTAATGTTTTTTTTAATCTTAATATCCTCTAATCTGAATCCTTATAAAAATTATCAAGAATGATAAATATAAAATACTTGTATTTTAAGTCTTTGTTGAACTTAAATATAATGTTTGATGTTGTGAATTTTTAAACAAACGATCTGTGTACATTTTTTAGAGGTGTTGTATACTTTTGTTATAGGTGTTGTGTATTTTTTATGCGTATGTAACTTAGTTGTAATTTACTATTTTAATGTAGTGATGTTTTTAACTATAAATAAAGAAATAAGTTGTAATGTTTGTATTATTCATGTGGTTAATTATACGTTAATTTAAAATGTATGGTTAGGTACATGATTCTTAATAGACTTGGTTACAATTGTGTTATATAGTCAATAATTTTTTGTTAATACTTTTTGATATGTAGTTAACTACAATGAATAATCTTATGTTAGTTACTGATAAATTAATAATAAACTACTAATAAATATATACTTGACTAATAAATAAAATAAATAAAAATTTATTTAGGATAAACTTAATGTGATTTACTTAATCACTATTATTAGGAATTATTTATCTTGTGTATATTATAACTTCATGATGTGCGCGTAAATTTTCACATTTCTAAAAGTAATTTATGGAAATATTTACATATTTGCATAAAAAAATTGGTCAAAATTTTGAAAATAAATGTTTGCATAAAAAAATTGGTGAAATTTTTGAAAATAAATATTTGTGTCAATGCTTACAATTGGAAACATATAAATTGGCATTGAATCCCAAAACCTGATTTCAATACACATGTACTGAGCAATATTTACAATGTCAAATAAGACAATAACAATTACATCCAATTCAGTGTATCAGTTTTAGAAACATATAAATTGACATTGAATCCCAAAATCTGCATGTTTCATCCAACAATCCTCGTTCATCATTTCCTGTAAAATGTACATCAAGTTATAAGCACTACAACTAAACCAAAACCGAGTCAAAATATCAATTGTGAAATTTGTAATTAAAAATATCACCAATAACATGCAAGACAAATATACACACCTCTTCGGTTTCCTTGTCTTAGGTGCAGTATATGGGGATTTTAGCTGAGATCTTTTTCTTTTTTTTCTCTCATATTGCTTGAGACGAGTCCCCACATTTGACTGTTGCATTGGTTCTGCTGCAACCGTTTATGAATTTGCTAATTTTTTTATGGTATCGCGGAGTTCATTCGTATTATGCAGTAAACAACCAACAACAATTTCTTGACGCATTCTAGCAAGTGTATCCTAACCAATATTAAATTAATTGTCACAAATGAATATTATTTGTATGAACCAGGACATGTTAAAAATAAAGATAAACAGTTATTGAAAAAAGGAAAGATATGATTTACTTAACTCCAGTTTCCCATTACATTGTCCTTCTCCCAAACCTCCATCCACTTAATAACATATACACTACAATCATGCCTGATGAAAAAATATTAAATAAATAGAAATTAACTGAAACTATCCTATTAAAAGGAACATAAGTGAAGGGTGACAACAAATAGTACAGAAATGTGTTACCCATTTGGCTGTTGCGGCATATTCAAATAAGTGGGCTTTAAGGTCCCACGTTGATGAGGTTTGGTTGATGTCAGTAACTCCAACACTAGCTCAACACTCAAAGACTAAAATTCAAGTACAAATTTATTATTTCACTGCCAATTTGTTAATATCAAAACAAATTTGTCAAAACTAAATAAATCTTACCATGCAGTCATCAAATTTGCCTCTTATGGAGTGTCGAGGAGGGGTTCTAGTATGCAAAGAGTCCAAGACAAATAGTTCCATATTCACTCGATTCAGGGCATATAGCCACCAGCGATCGCTTTCAACAACCGACATTAAAATCTGTTAAAAGTATGGAAAAAAAAAATTCATCAATCAGTATATTAATTCCACCGTATTCAATTGTATGTCATAGTTACTTACCCATCTTCTTGTTTCCAATTCCTCCAACTTCGTGTGATTACTATCCCAGAGAAATTGAAATGGTGGCATACTTTCATTCTCAGGCACATGAATAAATCCAGTATGCATTGCAACCTACAAATACACAAACATGGATTGCTTATATCTGAAACAAGGTTACATAATCCCAATATGTCTAAAATTAAGAAATTCAACCAACTAACTGTAACAAATGGGCTAACACAGAAGTAGTCTTTTGACCTCTTAGAACTGGATGATTCAACATTATGCATATATAGTGAACCATCTAATCACATATGTGAAACATACCAAATAAGTACAAACTTCCCAAACCAAACGTTAAAGTTTATATGAATTAACAAATTGTTTCAGAGTACTTACGAAATTCGACACAAATTGCCTAGGCAATAATGTCCGCACTTCATTCCTGTTCAGGTAGCATTTAGTTCCAATAACTTTGCCCACATTCTCATACTTCTCATCTTCTGTAACAAAATGCTTTGTTGCCCATCTGTATACCTTCTGATCGATTCCAGACAAACTGCATGGGTGACTCAAAGGAAATTCATCATATTCGTCACATGTTTCTTCCACAACCAGAGGTGAATTCTGGACTTCGTCATCTTCAAGAAATGGAGAATGGTATTCTTCTGGGATGGCTTCATGTGGGGAACCGACTGGTGTAGAGGGAGACAGTTTAGGGAAAGTTGATTGTTCAAATGGAAGTGTTGGAACTAGCAATATTTGAAGACCAATCTCTCTTTCTTCTTCAGGTGCTTGTTCGTCTTCAGTTTCATGTTCCTCTTCAAATGCATGTTTATCTTCCTCTTCAGGTGCATGTTCATCTTCCTCTTCAGGTGCATGTTCATCTTCCTCTTTAGGTGCATGTTCCACTTCAGGTTCATGTTCTTGTGTACTTTTGTTATCAATTTTAGCAAACCCCTTTACTGTCCTTGACCTTGTTGCAAAAGGCCGCTGAAAAGAAAACCAACATTTTAAAATAAATTATACTTATATTGTGAATCTCTCTGAATAAACAAATATGGATTAAGTGAAACAAAAAATAACACACCGTTCTAGATTTCGACTCTTTATGGAGATAGGCCATAATTTTCTCTTTACATCAATATATTAACAATGGTTGCTGGACACGATCATCCAATGCCGGTCCAAAAACTTTGAAGTTAAAATATAAAATCTGCATAAGTATGATTCATGTATTGGTTAAATGACTATAATCAGTAATTGAATTGAATAATAAAAACAATGTACCAAAAAAAATGAAAGAAGAATTACCATTAACGCAAATGTACATCCACCAACACAATCAGAAGAATTCCTCTTGTACAATTTTATCTCACTTACCAATGTCTGGTGTATTAGGTCAAACCAATTATATCTTGTCGGGTTCAGAACATCGACAGCAGCTCCAAAATATTTACAGCTAATGTAGGAGCTGGATGTTGGACACAAAAAACTGTAAACTATATACAACAGAAAGGCTCGTCGAAAGTCCTCATCGACTACACCTTTTTTTACTTTTGACTCAATGAATGTATGCATCCACCCAAAAGATTTTCTTACAAACTTCTCAAATCTAGGGTCATTTTCAGCTATAGTAGGAAATTCCTCACCTATTCATACAGAATTATCAAATTCTTATTAGAATTCAAGTAAAGTCAATCACCAAATATAGTCATAATGTAAAGAACAAAACACAGTACCGCAGTCCGGGAACCCAAACAAGGCAGCAAAGTGGCTTGTTCTTACTTTAATCATTGCATAAGGAGTATTTAAGTAATGATTTTCCACATCATAAGCCAAGACCAATGACTGAATAAACTTTCTTGGAAGTTGTTGAACTTGGATATGGAAAAAAGCACCAAACCCCATTACCAAAAGTGCTTCTTTGTGTTTATTGCTATTTTCAATAATCATGCAGATTTTTGCTATTCGCGCTGGCGAACAGCAAGATACAAATGCTATCTGCATTGAAAAAAATGACCACACATTAATTGTTGCAGAAAAACACAAAATTAAATAATTGGGTTCTAAATACACTTACCTCTCTTCGTGGTGGCTTGATTTTATTTGACTTTCCCTTTTGATCTGTCCGCTTCGGTGCCATTTCTACATGATTGACAATATTAACAACACCACTCTCAAAAATTGATACAAAACAAATATAAAACATGGTCAATACAACTATACACCCACACTATACAACCAATAGAACTATATACCCACAAATATAAAGCATGGTCAATAGAACTATACAATCACGTTAAAAGTTCCCAACCTTTAATCTAAAAGTACACAACATGCCCAGTAAATAGACCCAAAATTTATTTTAAATGTACATAACACCCACACTAAAATTACACAATAGTAGACATTTACATGCAACAAACTACAGTCATTGACAATATTCACAATATGACTTTCATAACTTGAAACAAAGAATTATACAGCAAACACAAGCAAAACTATACAATATGGACAATAAAAGTACACAACATGCCTACTAAATGAACACAATATTCAGGTAAAAATACACAACATTTAACATTTATGAGTTATTTCTACAGTGATCCAACATTTTAAGCAAACAATATGCTAATTAAAAAATCCAATCACAGAAGTATACAACATGAACTACATAAGTATACTAGCTCTTTGTAGCCTCAACATTTCGAAGGAGAAAATTTGATTTTAGTGGTATCATAGCGAAACCAAACATGAGTTACACCAACATTTTGAAATGCACTAGCCAAATGTTAATATGCAAGAATATACTTCACTTCAAAACAACAGTAGAGGACAAACAATTGACCAAAGTGACGTGTCCTTTGTTCAGCCTTTTGCATCATTGTTAAATTTCAAACTAACCTGGCACCCAAAAGATTGAATGATGTTATGAAACTATGAATTATATCACCAAATTCATTAAATATGAAAATGGGATTACTTAGAAGGTAGATACAATAGGATAAGAAAGAAGCCTTGTTCTTGAGAGAGAAAACACTAACTCAAGTTGTCATAGATCATAATGCTGAAAAGGAAAAAATAAAAAATAAAAAATATTTGAAGAGCTTTCTAAGGTTCGAGAAGGCCATATTTGTAAACTAATGCTAATAAGTAGTAAGTCATATTCTTTTCCAAAGAGTGTTTCTAACTAATCCTATGTTAGCTACAACAGATTTGTCAAAAAAGTGCTTTGTTGCAATAATTTAAGGTCAGTAAAGAAATCACCAAAGTTTAACCAGATTATCAGATACTTCTTACAACCCTAAAAGAAAAACCGAGTTAGACACTGGATAATCTTCTACTGAGGTTTCTAATCATACATTTAAAACTAGTTTAATCCATAAATCATATGTTGAATTAACATTATTTGTTTGCAACTGAAATCAAGCATGGGAAAATGGAAAAGGATGAAACTTTGAAGTATTGACATCTGAGATGTATAATTAAACTGAAGCCTATTCGTACAATATTGTGACTATAAGTTGCAATCAGTGTAGTTAGAATCGCTTGAATCCCGATACGATTCAAGCGATTCGATTCGATTCGACCTTAAAACGATTCGAATCGGTTGTGGAATCGTTTTTGATCATGTATCGTAGCAGAATCGTGCAAAACCCAGAAAAAATGGTTGTGAATCGCGATACAGCAGTTGTTGGGTGCGATTATGGGGAACCGGGTCGCCATTTAAAACGGGCCGGTGGGTCGTGTCAAGCGCGGCCCGTTTCTAAGAAACCCTAAAAAAAATTAGGGTTTTTGCTTCTGCGCAGTTTCCCTCTCCACTCTTCTCACTTTGCTGTTTTTCTGTCCCACCATTCTTCTTCCTCTGTCTGTTCTACTCACCGTTCGTCTTCTCCGCTCCATTCATCTTCTCCGTTCGTCTTCTCCGTTCTCCCTCGTCTCTGTCAAAGGTTCGTTCTTCTCCGTTCTTCTCCCCCGCTGTTGCATTTGTTGGTTCTCTTCTCTGTTCTTCTCCCCTACTGCTGCATATACTGGTTCTTGCGGTTTTTTTTGGTTGTTGATTGAAGAATGGTAAAGAAGGACATAGATATCACTTGGCAGCATTGTGAAAGTGTCCCACTTTTGTTTTTGCTTGTGGCTGCCATTATTTTGTATCTAAAATTCTAAATTACCTTGTAATATTCCAAACATGCTGTAAAAATATTTATCCTGATTTAATTATCTACTTTATTTGCTGTATAATGTTTTATTTGTTATCATGAATCTTACGATTCATGGAATGATTCTTGTTATCATGAATCTTACGATTCATAAAACGATTCGATTCACGATACGATTCTGAGACCCACCGATACCTATTTTGTATCCTATTCAACTACACTTGGTTGCAATGATTTCAACTTTTAACCCTTTGTATCATCAATAGTAGCATTCTTAAAACATATCCACAACCAAGGAGCAACTTACGCTAGACACAAAACAAAATAGTTTTGGAAACAATATCATGTGATGCGAAAAACAATGGTGCCAGCGAAAACATATCATATTAAGCACAAAAGAGGTAAGAACAATAACATAACATTTAAAGAAAAAAAACCCTAAAACCATGATTTTGAATATGAACGGGTCAGAAAAAGTGGGCACTAGGTTTCATTCTTCAACAAAAAAAAAAAATCTCATAAAAAAATGAACCAAATAAAATTCAGATTATGCCCTCAAACAGACCGTGATAATAGAAACTGTAAAGAAATCCCAAAGCAGAGGATCGAGTAAAAAAAACAAAGGTTTCCCTAAAAATTTCTAATACCCAGATGAAACCAATATCTTAATCCAACAGAAAAATAAGAACAGAACCGAATTGTAAGTAAAGACAGAGATAAAGAAAGAGAGAAAAAAAAAGAGAATGGTATATGAATACTTACAGATAAAAAAAATTAAGAAAGAGAAGAAGTGTTTGGGAACATAGCGGAACTGTTTCTGATTTTGGGTTGGAGAAGGAAGATTTAGGTTTGTGATTTTGAGTCAGAGAAGAAGGAAGGCTTAGTTTTCTGATTTTGGGTTGGAGAAAAGGTTTAAGTTTCTATTTCACTTTCGCGGGAATGAAAATTTTCAAAAGACTGAGGAAATATTTCCTCTTTAGATTTTCAATTTTTAAAAATTTCTGTACATATCAAAATGACGCCGTTTTTTTTTTAAAAAAAAATAAAAACGATGTCGTTTTATAAGTATATTTATATTTTTTTTAATAAAAATACGATTTGGGGATACGGTGGCCAGTTGGTCCCGTATCCCAGTTGGTAGGGTAGCAATTTTCTTCCAGGTATTGGGTTTTCGAAATATAGAACACCTTTACTTTGGAACTTCTTTTTCCACCAAAAAATATTTGGTAGACAACTGCAATACGAGACAATCAAACAACCCGGTTATAAAATGTGAAGAGAGAGAAATACGTATACGTATAAAGTGTGAAGAAAGAGAAATACACAAATATTCTGTAAGTGGGGTGGCTGATTAGTTACGTATTACAATTGTTAGCATAATAAAATCGTTTTCCACCCACGAATTTTTTAAGGAAAAGATACGTGTATGTGTAATGTGTCCTTAGTTTACTTTACCCCTCCATTTTTCTTTTTCTAGGTTCCCAAAATTCAATAGAAGGTATTTTATTTTGTATAAAACTAATATTCTTTGTAATTTGTATTCAATTAATTTTATAAAAAATCAATCTAACCTTTAAAAACAGATTATTTATATCTACTGTAAAACAAACATTATTTATATTTTCTACATGTTTAACGCATATTTAATTTTTAATTGAACATATTTATGATTTTAAATTTTCTTAAATTATACTTTTAAACTTTACTCAATTTAATGATTCTCTTTACGCTATGTTCCTTAATAAATATATAATCTGTAAATAAGGATACTTATAAACCAACCCAATTTAACCTAAACCGTAAAAAGTAATCAGAATGATAAAAAATGAAAACCAAGCAAAACGAACACTACAAAATTAAGAGTTGAATTATTAAAGTAATCCTGAAAATTTGTGTAATTACATAAATGTCATTTTTTTCTACACTAACCACTTTTTTAAGTTTAAAAACATTTTACTAACATCCTTTATATGTTTGAAAACATTATAATTACACTCTATTAAATCTTATACTATCACTCCAATAAGGGACAAGGAGATGAATGTAATAATTACAAAAGATAAGAAGTAATTATGTAATTATGAATCATAATTTGGTTTAAAAGTAATAAATTTCATTACGTAGATGATTAAAAACTAAAAATTTTATTGACTAATAATAAGGTAGCTGTCTTATCCAAAAATGTACGTCATTTGAGAGTAATACTTTGATTATTAATTTGGATCATCTTTGTCCACCTAACACTTGCAAGTGTATCTGTATCTACACCCTTTCATCAATAATCTAAGCTCTGACTTTCAGGGAAGAAACCAACAAAATAGGGTTAAAATTTTGTAAAACCACATATTGTCTTATGCTGTATGTATTATGTAGTTGCTTCAAGTTTTACGTTAGAATGGAAAGTCTTAGATCACCAGTTTTGTCTATGATTTTGATTATTTTATATAATAAGTGTTTAAATGTCATTGTTTTTTAAATTGAAAACTTTAATATATATTATATGAATCTTAGTGAAAAGCATGGTCCACATAGTGATTTATGTCCACCCAATAATTTCTAGGATGTATGTACCATGATGTGATTTGATGATATTTGTTTTTGGAGTATAATTACTACTATTGGTTTACTACTACTACTACATTTATTTATATTTGAGAAAAAAATATATACCGATTTTAAATATAATAATTATAAATGCATCAAACATATAATAATTGTAAAAACTACTGGATTGGTAATTTGGTATACTCGATCAATTCGCCTAAATTATTTTTTAAGGAACATTTCTTTTACGGAAAATTTTTACATTATCACATTATTACGGGAAATAACATTGTTTAATATATCTGAAAACGTGTTTAGTAATATTTTAATATTATAAATTTAATTTTTTAAAATAACTTTTAAGGTAATAAAAATTAACTTTTTTATTTCCCTGTAGAAAATGCATGGATCACGAGGACATAATAAAAAAAAAAAACATATACACACCTAGAGGAGAAATGTGTGGTCACATTAGATTTTGTCTTTTATGATAATTTTCTAAACACAAAAAAAAATTATTGCCTTTTCAACAAACATAAAATTAACAAGTCTTCGTATTTTAAGATCGAAACAAATGTGTTAACCATAGTTATTTAGCTAAATGAGCTGTTTAATTAAAATTGTTTTTCCATTGGAGTTAATTTAGCCGGTAAATTTAGCTCCTTGAATTAAGTATTATTTTTTATACAAAGAATAGTTCTTTATGGATAAAAAATTAACTCTAAATATCTTTTCAATGACAAAATAGATTTGAATACAAATAAAAATATAAATTACTTAAATGTAAGTTTTGGCATCCGTAGCCATTAGCATTCCTCCATTTTTTTTTCTTCACATATCTTATTTCATAAACTTCGAGCTATTATTGGATTCCAACACAAATTTTGGTTTTTCCTCACATGTTGAAGAAAAAGAAATACAAGGTTTTAATACATTGAAAACATTAAAACAGTCTTACTTTTTGTACAAATATTTTTATTATTAAAAATATTTATATGTTTTATTTACACGTTTTTCTCTTCTCTTTATACAAAACTGGATAATTTTATTACTTTATTACCTATCATGGCAAAACTTTAAAACTTTGATCTGACACATGGAGTGGGAAAAAATATTCTAAAATCGAACGATTCAAAGAAAAACAAACTAATCTATCTCACATAAAATAGATATCCACAAAGGAAAGAATATGAAAAGGATGAATTATATATTATATATTATATATTTCTACAGGCATTTTCTTATGCATATTAAAAGATATTTCTAATGGTCAGTATCACATGATAACTTGAAAACTACTCTTCTTCTACTCTCCACCAATGAGGAATCAATCAAAGGTGGTTTTTGGGTGGTCAATATTATCCCATGCTTTTCAGTACCATTGCTAAACACAAACAAACACTTGTTAAATATTTGGCATTAAAACCAATGACCAAAGATAACCATGAAAGGCAACATAAAATACCTTTTCACCTATTTTTTAATGAGTTAAATAAAATATTAATTAATTTATTTTCCCAATCAATTTGAAATTTCTTTAAATATAACTTTTAAAATAATTATCTAAAAGTATTGGCATCTTATTATACTAGATCAGATGAACTTTTTATTTTATGCATTTTTTTATTTCTACACAACACTAATAATTTATTGTTCACTAAAAACTCAATACTTTTCAAAATTTGTGACATCAATACTATGTACATGATTGTTTAGTTTTAAAATTAAAAATACTAGTACTGTTTTGTTTTTATGCAAGAATATCTTTTAGTTTAAAAACAAAATCAAAACTTAAATTAAACGCAATTAATTAAGATAAACAAGAATCGTGAAAAGACAAGCATCTTTTGTTGTTTATCGAGATTCTGAGGAAGAAGGGGAATTGAATACCATGCTCTGCATAAAATATTAATTTTTTAAAAGGTTAAAAAAAAAAAAAAGCACGCACTCACACGCGCACCTTTGAGTCGCATCAGTAGTATTTGAATCATCTCTATTGACTTTCACTTGAACCAGAAAACACACTCCATTTTTCTCTGAGCTTTTCTTCTTCCTTCAGCCAACATGAGCTCAATCGTTCAGGTGCTTCTCCATTCATTTTAATAATATTAATATTAAAATTAATGGATTCATTTATATTTTAGTTTATTTTTCTATTGATTTTGGATTTGCTTATTCCTTGTTAACGTTAATTCGATTCATTAGGGTTTCACAAAGTCGCTGGCCATGACCATTCTCTCTGAGATCGGCGACAAAACCTTTTTTGCAGCTGCGGTTAGTTTCTACTTTTTGTTTTCTAAAGTGCCTTTTCTTCGTTCTACATTTTTATAATTCCTTTGTAGATCGTGTTATCGGCTGCACCAGATTAATGGTTGGTTTATGTGGGCCTCTGTGTCTGTGGGATTAGAGTGATGTTCTAGACTGAAACTAACTCAGATATAGCCTTATTTGTTTGTTTATTATTGTTATTATTATTATTATTATTATTTTTAATTTGTGTTTATTGTTGGAAATTTGACTAAGGTTTTCCATAAGTATTTAAACTTATTTTAATGAAGTTTACTTTGAATTTGGGAGTATGTATTCACTTGTGTCTCCTGTTAAATGAATTTATAGTGAAACATTTTTCATTGCTATGCTACTAGCAAACAGATATATGTTGGAGGCCATGTTTGGTGGAGTTAGTTTGAAGAAATTTTTAGTGTTATTTAGTATTTATTGCCTCACTGCATAGTTCCTGACTGATAAAGAAGAAAGGGGATTGATATTTGTCTTTGTAGTCTCTGAGAGTTGAAGTTATAACTCTGACTGTTTGATATTGTGATGCTTGTTTGAAGATACTGGCTATGCGACACCCACGACGCCTTGTCTTATCGGGTTGCTTATCAGCTTTGATTGTAAGCATCTTTTTTTTTTTTTCTCTTTCTCCTTTTTTAGTATGCTATTTTTGTTTTTGAAGGTTTGATAATTTGCTTATTTTATGATATAGTTTTTTCTATTCTTCATCCTTTTGAGGTTCACGATTCCTTGTAAATTTTGAAAATTATAGGTGATGACCATTCTTTCTGCTCTTGTTGGCTGGGCTGCTCCAAATCTGGTGAGCATTCAATGTTGCTGTTCTCACTTCACAATTCCATCGTTATTTGATTATTATTATGGATACTTAAGAGGTGCTGTTCTTCCATTAATCAATGTTGTATTGTATGTACTGGGACATATTCAGCATTTATCTGTTAAAGGGGTGTTATCTAACTCTTGTCTGGCTATGTTACTCTTTCATCTTCCTTGATTTCTCTTTTAGTGATCTTCACATAATTCTGCAGATCTCTCGTAAATGGACTCACCACATTACAACATTCTTATTCTTGGGGTTTGGACTTTGGTCCTTGAAAGACGCATTATTTGAAGAAGGGTGATTATTATTTATCAATCACATCAACTTGCTAGTCCTTTCCTAACGAACATCAGTTTGCATCTGAATAAAGACTTCTGTACTTGTTTTTATGATTTTTTTCAATGGACAGGGATGCTGAAGAATTGGCTGAAGTTGAAGCTAAATTGGTTGGTTTTTCACTTCTATTTGATTTCTTATTTTAAGTCAATTGTTTTTATTTTCTTCTTGACTGCACCTTTTTATTGTAATTAGGATAAAGATTGGAAGGCTAGCAATGGAGCTACAAAAAATAGCAATAAGGTAACTTAGTAATTGTTTAATATAATTTGTGCCGCCTTCATTCTCTGTCTGTTTCCATTTCACACTCTTCTGATTTTGAGTGTTATCAAAAAGTTAACTCTGGTTTCAAGGGCAGCTTGCATGATCTTATTATATATAATGGGCTGATTTGGGTGATTTGACTGTGAAGCTACTACTGAAATAAGCTAAAAAGAGCTTATTTTGATAACTTCTCCATGGAACTTGCAAAAATAAGCTAAAATGGAGCTTATAGGAGGTTACAAGCTATTTTATGCTTCTCCAAACACACCCCTATATATTTTGTTAATTGAAGATATTTTGTTTACTTCTTATGATTATCCAGTGGTTAAGAGATTCTTGGAATATTCTTAAAGTACTAAAACAGAAACAAAGAGGGAGATTCTTAATAAATAATAATAATACCTAGATTGCAAAGAAATTGCTTTATAAATATTCAATGATCGGTAAGGTACTTAACAAAGAGGGAGATTCTTAATAAATAATAATAATACCTAGATTGCAAAGAAATTGCTTTATAAATATTCAATGATCGGTGAGGTACTTAATATCTTGTAGGCAAAGCTTCGGTGGCAAAATTTTGCAATTGGATGACTCCTGATTTAAAAGCTGGATTGATTATGATATTTAATAGAACATAATTCTTGGATGCTATATATTTGTTGTTCTAATACTATGTATACCATGCGTCTCATTTTCCAGGTTGATGATGCCACAAAAAAGCATAGACGGTCGTTTTTATCTCAATTTTTTTCTCCTATCTTTTTACAGGTAATAAATTATTAATAATAGTATCTGTACAAGTGTGTATGTGAATCCTGAACTGGTTTAAGTTTGATCCTGATTATCCTCTCTATTCTACAGGCATTTTCTATCACCTTTTTTGGTGAATGGGGTGACAAGAGCCAGGTGAGTTGCACAACCTCATTATTGGAGATTGCTGTATCACTTCATTAAGCCTCATTTTTCTGTTTCAGCTGGCTACCATAGGTTTGGCTGCAGATGAGAACCCATTTGGTGTGGTTCTTGGAGGGATTCTGTAAGTTTTGAATTTTAGTTTTTCTGTCTTCTTCCGGGAGTCAACTTATTTCCTTTGGGACATTGTCTATTTTTCCATTGGTTGCCATGATGGCATTTGTTATTTCAGTAATTTGTTGCTGTATTTCTGCATACATGTATATATTAGCTTGCAAATGCATTATGTTTGTCAGGAGGCATAAATATGTATCTAGGATGTGTTACATGCCTAAGGTCCTACAATTTTGTTGGAGAGGAATGTAATTCTCAATTTTTTTTTTCACAGAGGACAAGCATTGTGCACTTCTGCTGCTGTTGTTGGAGGGAAGAGTTTAGCTTCACAGATATCTGAAAAAATCGTAACAATTTTTACTATCTCATTTTTCACTTGTCCATCTGTGTTTCCCTGCCTTTCTTGTTAACTTTTTTTAATTTCAATATTCTGTATCTTTAAAAAGCCCTTATTAGTTTCAGACTACCTTGAAACAATGGAAATAATGAAAACAGAGTGTACAAGAATAAATGGAAAAGTTGATGGAATAATGAAAAGGATGCAGTAATAACCACAAATCGAACACTTTCTAGGATGTAGTGTGCAATTCTGGTTTACCTTATTAATGGCATAGTATTAAGCTAAGCACGCATGTTGTCTAAATGTGTTCTCAATACTTTGCAGGTTGCACTCTCAGGTGGGATTCTTTTCATTGTTTTTGGAATTCAATCATTCCTTTCTCCAGTTGAATCATGAAGGCTGTTCTATTGGTTAGTGACGATTCTTTCTGCATTTTTTTACGGGATAGATTTTAAGAAATATCTTTGTTGTAATGGTTGAGGTTGGTTGGTAAAAGAGCTGAGCTTCGTGTCTTATCCAGGTGGGGGGTCAAATAGTTCAAAATTAAGTTACCATTGTAGAACCAGAGTCAAATTCATTATATAAAGTCAACTTGAGTGGTATGTTATTTTTAAATAAACATGTGGCTACACTTAATTTCTCATTGTATTCTTGCACCCGTCTATTAAACCCACGTCTAAATTTCCAATCCTTTATTTGCCTAGGAATTTGGACCATCTTGGGTAAAAAACTATTTGTCTTTAGCTTCGTACATTGTTTTCTTGATGTGCCCTGTGAAGCTGTCTAGTTTGGTTACTACGAGAATACCTGCATCTTGTAATTAATAAAACAAGAAGGATAAGAAAGGAGGGTGGGTAGGGGAGGAAAACCAAGCTTGCTTGCGTGCCCCTCTTCTGTTTACACTGTTGAATAAATGCTTTTGGGGTGATTTATTTGTCCTTGCTTGTGTAGAGGGGATGAAAAGCCTTTCCTTCATTGGAGCTGTAGTTCAAAGTGAGACTGGTAGGAGGTCACAGCGCATTATGTACCCAATTTGGGTGCACTTAGTTTGTACAATAATCTCTTCTTGCAAAGGGAGATTCTCACATGAAAGTGGGTAGAGAACCCCCTAAAGTGTTGTAACATGATTGTCTATCACTGTTGTTCTTTAGTGTCTCTCACTAAATAGCTGATCTTTAGTTTAGCATTGTTTCACCCTGAAGTGTCAAATACCATTTTACAAGTCTTGCTTGACCCTGGTAATTTCTACTATAACAAGCTTAAAATCATAGTTAACCGCCCTACCCAGAGTGAAAACTCTTGCTGTCCAATGTTCATCAAGTTAGTGACGGTGACCTGTTATGATCTCAAACCTCTGGCACATACATCTAAAAAAAATCTTGAGTAAAATCTTGGCGTGGTTTCTTTAGATTGCGCATAATCTTTTATACTTTTTTAAACGTCTATAGCAATCTCTTTTGTAAGGATAAAGTATGCAATAGTTTTTTGAACAAATAAGAAGATTAGTAGAATCTATTCCAGATGTATGTTTTTTTGGTTGAATTTTAAGTGTGGGTTAATCTAATAATAGAAAATGGGGGTATAGCGAGACACCGGAAGAACCAAAAAATCATTTTCATTAAAATGAGATTGTTTTTACAGTTGACATGCCACCAAACAGAAGTTCGACCAGAAGTAATAACTTGTTTATGGCAGTTGAGTTTTGGAAGGTGTTTCTCAATGCGAAGATGTACACAACTAGCTTTTCTACACTAAAGATTTGACACTTTTCATTTATATAAAATGATATGAAAAATGACCATTTTAAAATTCAAAATTGCATTTTAGGTGTAAAGCGTGGAACATAATTTTTTAAACTCGGATCGAAATGATTAGGTCAACACTAATATTGATGAAGTAAAAAATTAAATAAAAGTTAATTTAATTTGGGTATGAATCAATGGCAAAATGCTATTTCAGTTTTAAAACCATTTTGAAAGAAATGAAACTGTATGTGACTTGGGTATATGTTATTACCTGTATTAAAGTTTTATCACTTAATTTTAATATTTGCATATTTTTTAAAAATTAATGAGTTGTATTTACATAAGATTGTTTACTTAAATTCTGTAATCATACATTTTTAGTTAGTACTTGAGTTGACTTAGTTGCAATCGAATTATAAATTGAATTATTATAGAGTTAAGATTAAGGCAAAAAATGTAGGTTAATTAATACACGAAGTTACTAAAGAGTATAGACAGAATTAAATCCAAAGCAACCCTACCTAATCATGAGCACCCCGACCATGAAATTATTGATTTTTTTAGAAATTTATCTCGTGCGTTGCCAAGCAGTTGAACTCTGATTGGGGAATTATACATATATATACTATAAATATTAAAAAAAAAAAGTTATACATTAAATGAATACATCTTTAGTATTTAGCCCTCTTGCTTTCCTTCAATAATAATAATACAACAAAACATCAATATCAAAAATGGCAAAATAAATATAATAATTGAAAAAAACTAAGAAAAACAATTTCTTTTTCGAAATGATTTATCTAAATATCTAAGAAAAGAAAAGTCTGTGCTGAGATTTGTTTGAAGGTGCGTGAAGGCAAACACAAAGTGTATTGTGCAATGTGTGGTGAGCAGCCTCTGACCAAAGTAAACCGTTAACACTTAACGTATCTCAACACAACACAAAGAAAAACCATTACGAAAGAAAAGAAGATACCACAGAATCTTCTTCTACTATCCCCTTCCCTCCATAATAATAACAACAACCATTTCTGCATCTCTAACGCAAAAACAAACGCACCATATAATAATGAGAGCGCTAAATTCGCACGTGCTCCTCATAGATCTTCACTACCACTCTCACGTGCCAACTTCAACCCTCGCTTACCTCAGAAACTCTCACTTTATATCTTCCCTCCGTCATCATCGACGTTCCACTCGACCCGGTTTCCGATGTTCCGCCTCGCCCGAGATTCGCCGTCCCTCCGACAGGTTCTACGGCTCATCGCCGTCGACGTCGCAGCCGGAGGACCTGAACCTTTTTCTCGAACTTCTCCCTCTAAAGATGCGAAGAGAACTTTATCGGCACCGCGAAATCGGTGGCCTCATAGAGGTCGTAATGGATTTAGGTCGAAAACCTCTCGCCAGGTTCCCTTCCGGTGATTGGATCATCTCCGAACAACCTATTGCTCACGAAGATTTACGCCACGCCATTTCCAAGGTAATGGAATCAACGATTCGAACAAATTGTTGTTGCGTTAGTTTGATTGTGAATTGCGATTACTGATGTGTGATTGTTATTGGTTTTTAGGTTGGTGAGTTTTCTGATGACAACAGGTCCGGTATTGATAGGTCTTTGCATCGGATAAGTGCGATTCGGAACCGTAAATTGCAAATAATTGGACTCACTTGTCGGGTTGGTAGAGCTGTGAGTGGTAGTGCTGAGATTATACGTGATTTGGTTGAAGATGGAGGTTCTATCTTGGTCATTGGACCTCCTGGAGTTGGTAAAACAACTTTAATCAGGTTAACATTTTCATTATCTTGGTCTAAATTACTTGATTGTTATTATTAGCTTACTGAAGTTGAATGTAATTAGAATGTTGTGAAGATGTGAAAGTTTTTAGTGTTGCCGATTATAATAGAGTTTAATTTCTATGTTTTGTCTGATAAAACGTGTTGCACTGTATATGATGAGAAATTATCGTTGATATTATTTTATGGTTTTGGAAATGTCAACAAACTTACTGTATATGATAGTTTGTAATTGGATGACAATGTAAAAGTTCTTATATTGTCCATGTACGTGCTATTTTCTCTTTATAATTACTAGCTAGTCATATTCAAGATGATTTGTGATTGATTGACAGTGTAATAGTTACAATTACAGAGAATGAAGATTAAGCTCGACTTTATTTAGACATCTTTAGCCTTGTTTTTCAGCTTCCTTTGCTTGATTTGTTTGTCTGAAGATGCTTTTTCTAATTTTTTATTTTATTTTATGCAGAGAGACTGCTAGGATGCTGGCTGATGAGTTCAGGAAGCGTGTTGTCATAGTAGATACGTCAAATGAAATTGGAGGTGATGGTGATGTTCCTCATGCCGGCATAGGCAAAGCTAGGAGGATGCAAGTTCCAAACGTGAATATGCAGCATACTGTTAGTGCAAATCTAAGTCATTTTTGTCGTTAGTTGATTGCTTCTTATTATTATTTGGAAGAGATTTAATGGGTTACGATCTTTTGTGACACTGTTTATTTTAATTTTATGCAGGTTATGATTGAAGCAGTTGAAAATCACATGCCTGAAACCATTATAATTGATGAAATTGGAACAGAGCTTGAGGCATTGGCAGCTAGTACCATTGCTCAAAGAGGAGTTCAATTAGTTGGAACTGCCCATGGAATGACCATTGAAAACATTGTAAAAAACCCTTATCTTCAGATTCTCGTCGGTGGCATAGAGGTGCACTTTTTCTTTCCCTTTCACTTTTATGATTAATTAAATGCATTCCTCTGTTCTGGTCACCTCTTCTTTCGAAGAGTGAATTGATCTTAAAATTTCAGAACCATATACCGATGGAATATGTGTCGTACTTTCCCACATTTCTAATCTTTAATGTTTATTTGAATAGAGCGTAACCCTTGGAGATGAGGAAGCCAGGAAAAGGAAAGTGCAGAAGACAATTCTTGAAAGGAAAGGACCCCCTACATTTTCTTGTGCTGTTGAGTTGATATCTAAAACTGAATGCCGTGTTCATCATAGATTAGATGCAACTGTGGATGCCATTTTGGCAGGTGTTCTTCACCTTCTTTGATTGAAGTATTTCAGTAAATATATAATTGATAAAGTATTTACGTAGTTGTTTAAATTGAAGTGTAATTAGAAAATCTCCTTGATTACAGGAAAACCTCCATTATTCGAAGTCCGTCAATGGGATGATTCTGCCAATGATTTGGCAAAATATGCTCCAGTGCCTGAAGAAAATCTTGGAGAAACATCTGATTTAACTAACAACGATAACATGAGTTCTGACAGTGAATCTGGTAAGGATGATAAAAACCAACCACGTACTTGGTCCACAAAATGGAGTACTAGTGGACCTGTAATGACAAGGAGTTCACCAATGCAAGTCTATACTTATAAGGTAAATTGTTTGAGGTTGCATGTGATAAGAGAGTATTGAGTGATTGGGCATTTTATCAGCATTCAGGAGCTTTAACAATTGTATCATTTTTCATGTTGCACAGATTTCATATTTGAAAGAATAAATTTCCCAAAATTTTCTCGACTTTTTTTATAATTGGCACTTTTTTCTTGTTGATCAAATTTAGATTCTTGAAGCTGATCTACTACAAGTAGCGAAGGTAATGGGGCTTGAAGATGTAATAGATGTGACTGATGACATTGGATCTGCTGATGCAATTCTAGCATCCAGTTCTGAGATAAGACAGAACCCATGGATGCGCGGTGTGGCAAAATTCCATCACATACCTGTATTTGTTATCAAGGTGCCCCTCTTGCTACATCTTTAGCTATTCTTTAATGTAAGTCTCCTTATATTATATCTAACTTTTGCTTCTCTCAGTCCAATACCATGGCACAAATGGTCAAGGCAGTACGCATGATCCTTGGGTTAGAATCCTTTGACCCTACACCAAAGAAGCCATCAAATGACTGCTTGGATATTGAAATTGAGGATGATGAGCCTAAACGGAAACCATCTCTGGAAGAGATTGATGCCTTGGAGGTACGCACCCTTTACATCCGTTTACTCAGTATCTGATTTCTCCTCTCGAAGTTCCATTTTTCTGTTCTGGAATAAAAATATGTGCTGTATACTAGCAGTCTAGTAATTGATTTCCGCACTTAGCTGTTCCTGCCTTTTAAGATGAAACACGTTGATTTAGAATCTGAAGTTCTGCATTGAAGACCATTTCTCTGATACATTACATTCATTCATACAAGAGAAGGCCTAGAATATCATATCTAGATTCTATAATAAACAATATATGCTGTAAATATTTTTTACATCGTTATCCAACTATAAACCATTACATATAGTAAGTTTATTGACTTTTATAATAATTACTTCAAAAATTTGTATCTAGTATAATTTCTGATTAGTTGATAGTGTAAAAATTTAAATGGATAGTTCATGTGTATTAAACTCTTATATCTCGACTTCTTTAGTGTTCACATTATTTAATTTCTTTTACTTTTCTGGCAGGAGGTACGGCTTGCAATAGAGTACATTGTGATTCCTGGTGGAGAACCTGTGGAACTTCTTCCTAGACGTTCTGAGATTATTGCCCGGCAACTTGAACTTGTGCAAAGCTATCAGTTGGCTGCTGAAAAGTCAGGTACGGAACAGAACCCCAGGTTGCAGATTCTTCCCTTGAGGTTAAATACTAAAAAACCCTCTAAATCTGCTTCTGTTGCCCGCAAGAAAGCAAGTGGCAACAACAATGGCACCGGTATCACCAGGCTTCCTTTTTTGCCTGAATAATTCAAAATTTTTCTCAATTCTAACATATTTCACTTCACTGGTTCGTACATGTATGATGTATGTAACATGTACAGTCATGCAAGTGGTGTAAATAATTTCTTTATAGCCAAATCGGCTTGTATTATTGTTCAATTAGGGTGTGGCATTTATGATGGAAGTTTGATCTTCCGCCAAGCTACCCCTTCTTGTACCCAGGTATATATATACTAAAATATCAATCCACATCAAATGTAATATATCATGATTTTACTTCTCCAGTGTTGTTCAATTTATAACATTTGCATATTTATTAGTTCGTTAACTTGTGTAGCTAGAGAGTAAAGCAGGTACTTAAGCATTAAAAAAATACTAAAATACTGAAGATACAAATAAGATCCCAAGTTAATTAGTTAAAGATGAGATACTTCACTTTCTTTTTTATCATCTTTTTTGTTAAGTTCGCTGACGTTAGACTACCAATAGAGCTCTAAACCAAGCTTACAAATTTAGTGGTTCCTTTGCAGATTAGTGGCCATTAAAATATGAACTATTTTGTATGCACAAAACTCTAAAGTTTGGGTTGAAATAATAATAAAAAAGCTCAAACTCCGAAAGTTTAAATGTTTTAACGGCAGGGTTAAAGGCCAGTTGAACAACCCTATTTCATTGTTCATTTTTAAGCACATCAGCGAGAAAAAAGAAAAAAAGAAAATCTGAACCTCTTACTTTTTTTTTTCCAACATATTTTAACCTAACTAAACAACCTCAATCTTTTCATTTTGCGGTGCCGGTGGATAGTACTTATCCTCTGTCCATGCCCATCTACAATAGCCAATATCTTTAAGATAGTGGATATTCGAATATTCGTGACTATTTAAAAATCATAATAAAAATTATATCATAATATATTTATATTTATTAACATCACATATATTATTTTATTTATTAATTTAAATATTTTATGAAAAAAATAAACAAATTTATCTGTATATTTCGTGATATTTAATTCATAAAAAAGTATTACATAAATCTTAGAATATATCTATTATTATTTACTGACTAAATTATTCATTATAAAATAATAAAAAACATACTTTATCTCATTTTAAAATCTTAGAAAAATCACAATATTAATATATAAGACATACTTTTTTCTGATAACTATAAGACATACTTAAAATATTAAATTATGTAAATAAATGGATTTTTACAAAGTATCTCTTGGTATCCATGTCCACTGAATGAATATTCATTTTTTTAAAGGGTCTTTTATATCCTGTTATAAATAGTAATCTGTATTGAGATTTTACAAATGTAAGTATTTTTACCACCAATGTTTTACTTTTTCTTTTTCATATTTGGATTTAAAAAAAATATCTTAAAAATATTAAATTAAACATGTTATAAAATTTTCATTTAAAAAGTATTCTCAAATATCTTTTCCAAACATAAGATACATACACTCGAAACAAACACGGTCTTAACACTCAAATAAAAGGTTTCATTTCTGCGTTTCGAACAACGTGAGCGTCTATCTACCGTGGAGTTGAACTTCAAGGGTTTCCTTCAAAACATTAAAAATCTCTCTGTAAGTTCCATTTCCACAGTTTCTCTCGCGTAAGTATCTCTAAATTGAACTTGCAGAAGATTTCTTCTCTCTTCTCTCTTTAATTGATTTTCAAAGTGTTCGGCATTTTTGAATTTTGGTTGTTCAGGATTTAGCGAGATTCAGACTGAGTGATGGCTGCGAAGGAAGAGAATCGAATATTTGTTGGAGGTTTATCTTGGGACGTTACGGAGCGTCAACTCGAACATGCCTTTGCTCGTTACGGCAAAATTCTCGAATGCCAGGTATCCCCTTTCTCTTTCGATTTCAAAGAGCAATGTTCAACATTTTAATGTAAAATTATTTAATTACTATGAATAGGACGTGCAATTTCTCAAACTAAAGTGGTAGGAGGTTTTTTTTTTTTTTTTTTTTTTTTTTGTCGTTTAAATTGAATCTAGTTCTAACTGTTTTTTCGAAAAAAAATAATAATGATTATTTTTGCATGATACTATTATGAACAGATCCTGTTCAGTGCCGTTTTAGTTCAGTTAAGGATAGCTGCATGATACTATTATGAATCTATCTGCTTAGGGTTTTATTTTTTTTTTGGTGGTTGAAGTTTTTATGATAGGATTTGGACTATGTACTAATTTTTTTTCATTTTTTTTTGTCTTTCTGGAATGCTGGTTGTGAATCGTGTGGTGTGATCTTTGAGATGCTGTGGATGGATTTTTTAAAAGATGTTTTACCAGAATGATTTCTTCATGGCTGAAGCACGTTTTCAATTTTCTGATAAAATGAAAGCTTGTGGTAACTATGGAGCTTGAGATGGAAATTAGTGTGGTTTGGAATTGTGGAATTTGGGTCAAGGAAAGTAGTTTAAGCTGATATCATTCCGACCTGTCTGCTATTTGGCAGAGATCTTTTATCTTTGCTGTGCTTATGATTTGTTAGTAAAATCCTTATAATCTGGAATGGGTTTTGAGCTGTATGATTTGGTTGACAAGTGATAACTGGAAAAAGTTAATACCATAACATGCACTTTGGAACTGCCTTGCACAGCTCAGAGATTCTATTCTTTGATTGCATGATTAGTGAAATGAGAAGTACATGACACTTGTTTGATTGAGTTACATAATACTTTTGGGTAAAGAAATTTTTTTCCTGTCCAAACAGAAGAAACCATGCCTTGTCTGTACAAAGGCTTCCTTCCTTTTCTATTAATAAATCTATTACGTGAAGATGATTTTTACCAGTGGTGTATATAAGAAACTTCTTATATTGGACTTTCCTTCTTTTGCTTCTGGCTCTAGATCAATTTTTGTCCAATATAAATGTAGGGAAGTAGAAAAAGGTCATTTAAGACTGCTGTCTCACATGATGCCTTTTCAATTTTTTTGGTCCCTTGATATATTCATATGTTATGAACACTGCTTATGCCTGTTTCTTTAGTTGTAGAAGCATGGGCAACTGACGTGCCATCTTATGAAATGACAATGCATTTGGTAAGGTCAAAGTGGCATTTCTAGTGGTTCTGAAATTTGGAAAGATTCAGATACATCACACGTAATGCAGTTCCAGAGGAAGAAAGTAATGTACTCTCTGTTTTTAATGGAGATGAGAATTCCCCACTAACTAACATATTATTCCCTATAGAACCATTTTGATGGGCTGTGATTGTGTGGTGCTCAGTAGACCAGTTAAAGTGATTTGTTAACTGAGTTCAAGAAGTCTTGTGTATTTGCTTCAGTTGAGCAACCCAATCTTGCTGCACCTTTGCCAGTTTTCAATAGTTTCTCATAGCAGTTTAAAGCTCTGGTGTTTGGACATTGTTTTGTGTTTGGTTGATGTCATCACTCTTCTAACATATACTTCTAAATATTCTAACTGTGAAGTATGACTGTACACCACCAACAAGTTCCGCATTATTACGGGTCCTGTGAGTACTTTAGTGCTGCAGAGCTCAAAATTTTCAATCTGAAGCATTGGGATCTTAGATGATTGCTGCTCAGATAGTGGGTTCCTCCCTTTTTGATGAGATACTGTATCTCACCAGACGATCTGCCCATTATAGCTAACAGTATTGAAGGTTGAATGAATGCCTTTGATTTAGTCTTACTTTCTACCTTGGAATAGAGTTCATTGTTGGATGGGTTGGAGATGTTTTCTTTGGTTTGAATGGTTCTGATTTTGTTCATGTACACTTAGATAAAGAATCCTCATCTGCATAAGAATGGTTTTCTGCTAAAATGCTGGTGTGTTGAATAAGTCAGTTAAGAGGCAGCAGAGTTAGAGTGATAGGCATGTAATTGCAGTATAGTCAGTATTATGCATTCATCTCTCATGTCGACCAGTATTATTATTACCACATAAGATTGTTTTTTGCATCGGGTGAGGTGAATAAATCACAAAAGGTAGCTGAATTGCTCAAGAAGTGAAAGCATGGAATGATGCGAATGCCTATGTCTTGCAATTTGTCTTTCAGAATTATGGAAAATTATTTGCTGGCAGAGAGTTTTTTGTTTTGAAGAGATATCCAATGTGAAACTCATTGTAAAATTGAAGTTGTGACAAAATGATCTGGTGACTGCTGAAGTGAAAGCTACAGTTGGATATCATATATACCATTCATTTGTGGCTACATATCGTTGTATTGTTAGTTCTTCTGGGCCAGAAAATATTAATACCGTATAAGACAGTGCTTTTTTCAAATAAGTCAGATGCTAAGATTATGTTTGAGGGATTAGATTGTTAAAGGTCAATCATGAAGTTATGAACCAGTAAGGAACATGCTCAAATTCTAGCTCAGAATGTGGAATTGTTGTAAGAGATGTTTATTGTCAGATATGAGCTTGAGATTCCTCTGAATGGCTTAGCTATATGAACGCTTTATCACTGTAACGGAGAAGTAAGTTGACTGGTTACAAGTTTTGCCTTTTAAGTTTTAGTTGATGCTGCTTGCATCTAGTAAATATTAAATAAAATGCTAAAACTAACAAGCAACACCCCTTTCTTCACTTGTATATGTTTCCATTCATGTAAGCACAATACTTTGTTTGAAACTGCATGTCCATTTTGAATATTCGAGTTATGTTCATTTAAGCATGATGTTCTTGACTATCAGCATTTTGGAGTAATGGATTATGCAGTAATTTGTGATTTCTTTCTTGTGTTTTTTTATCTATTTTAGTTTGGGTGGTGAGTGAGGGGTAGTTTAGTGGATGTTTTAAGCCTTGTTTAATCGTGTCGCCCCTGTAAATGTTTTGATAGATGAAGAAACACCATAATAAAAAGAACACATCAGGCAACATTAATGAATGACACTCTTGAGTGTTATTAGAAATTGGTAGATGAATACTGTGATCGACTGGACTCCAGCTTTTGTAATTGAAATCTTATAAGTTGATACTTCTGTGGTTGTTAACAAGCAATCATAGCTACAACAGTTTCTTTTAGGCCTCCAATTTTGTTAATAATTTGGGAAATAGGCCCCTTTTTGTTTGGCCTAGGGCAGGGGGAGTCTTACCATATGATGGCCAAGGTGCAATTTGCATACCTTTTACTTGTCTATCTGAGTTTTTTTCTCCTTTGTCTCCACATCTTTGTATGATGTGGTTCTAGTTTAATGTTTTTCTAATTACTTTAATTTTAATGAGGAAGTAGCTTTTGTTAGGGATGCAAATGCAGACCCACAATCAGTTAGACCCAAGGTTTGACGGGTCTATTATAGACGGAAGAGAAGGCACTAACTAAGGGGGGTTAGCTGAGTTAGGAAGGAGTCAGTTAGAAGTTTGTTACTAACAAATGTATAAATAGATAGACATGAGTTGGTTAGAGGGTGTGATGAATGTTCATTGTAAGAAAAGGGAACCTTCCCTTGTGCAGAAAGGAGAGTGCTCCTTTGTAAGAAGTGATTTTCAGTTGTGAATAATAACAATTCTGATTCTTTCCCTATTCTCTTTCTCTATCTGTCTCTCACCAAAAGGATTCCTAACAGCTTCATATATGCTGCTACTACTATATAGTAATTTGGTTTTTCATGTATACTTGTACTGGTTTAGCTAACTGTCAATTCTTAGTAGACATGTTTTGTATGTTGTTCTTAATTAATATCTTTTGTGAGCTTTACACAATAGCTATAGAGTGGTCATTTGCAAAAAAAAAAGCAGCATTGATATTGTCTGTCCTTGTACATACCATTAAATATTGTTAGCGTTTGTTGTGTGAATTTCTATTACTCGGCATGAGGTTCTCAAGTGGTGCTTCCTGTAGATCATGATGGAAAGGGATACTGGTCGTCCACGTGGATTTGGGTTCATCACATTTGCAGACCGTAGGGGGATGGAGGATGCAATCAAGGAAATGCATGGGCGGGAAATTGGTGATCGTATCATCTCAGTCAACAAGGCACAGCCCAAGATGGGGGGTGATGATGTAGACCAAGGTTTCAGAGGTGGCTACTCATCAGGTGGTAGGGGAAGCTATGGGGTTGGAGATAGGGTAGGACAGGATGACTGCTTCAAATGTGGACGTCCAGGGCACTGGGCCCGAGATTGTCCTTTGGCAGGAGGAGGTGGTCGGGGTCGGGGTGGTAGTTCATTTCCTTCACGTCCTAGGTATGGAGCTGCTGGTGGACACGGGGATCGCCGTGATCGATACATTGATGATCGTTATGACGGAGGACGTTATGGAGATAGGGATCGTCTTGACAGCCGTGACTACAAGTATGGTAGCCGTGATCGCTATACTGGTGACAGGTATATGAAATTACTGCTCTGGTGTTTTTTCCATTTCTATTGAGAACATTTTTTTCATCATTTACTCGAATTGCATAAAGATTTGATCTGATCACTTCTCTTCATGAATAAAATGGAGCAGTACCTGTATTGGATATTCCATTGAGTTCTATGCATTTGTTAGCATATCTATTAACTGAAAATGAAAACTATGTAGGTATGCAACCAGTGGGGATCGATTTGCAAGTGATCGATATGGGGGTGGCTCTGACAACTATCCGCAGAATGGTTATGGCAAGGAAAGAACCTATGACCGATATGGTGGTCCACGAGGAGGTGCTGATAGGTATGGAAGTGGAATGGCAGGTCGAGATGAAGGAAGGAGCTATAGGGGTAGACCTGGTCCGTATGACCGTCCAGGCAGGGATTCTCGTCCATCACTAGACCGCTACTGATTTCTACTCTTGTTGTTTCTAACGGGAAAATCTAAATGCAGAAGCCACATTAGCTAGTGTTCTTGTTATTTTTACTTAGGACATCCGAGTTTGACAACTGCTAGATTCTAGTTTTCATAGATTATGGATTTCGTAGTTTGTTTCCTTATTTAGATAATACCTATCCCTGTTGATTATTACCCCTCGTTTGCTTATCACTTTCACTAACTTCCATTTACCGCCGGATTTCAAAATTTGTTGTGTCACAGTTGTCCTATCTCTGCACATACTTCCCAAAATTTGCTATAAATACATCAGGCAACTCATTATTTAAGGGCCTAATTCATGATTCAACAATTTTCCTTAACAAAATGGTAAATAGTATTTCATTCGAACAACTTATATAAATAATAACATTGTCTGATTTTTATATTCTTATATTTCTATAAAATACATAAAAAAACACCACAATTTTTGTATTTTTTTTTCAAATAATTTTTTTCATGAAAAAATGAATCAAATAGGGTCTATGTAATAAGTTTGGCAAACAAATTAACATATTCGTCTTTTATTTATTTCCAAAATGAATCACATTTAATGTTTCTAGACTTTGCACTTTGTATAAAAATCACGGGGAAGATACTATCAGTTTTTTTCCTTGTCATGAGGAATGGGTGGGGTTCGAGGGATGTTAATGCTTGTTGTGGGCCAATGGAGTGGGCTTATACACTTCTTATTGTTGAGTTGCTCAGGCCTATTTCTTCCTGCACCTCAAATGTATTTCGAGTGGATATTTCAGAATATATTTTTTAGCGTGTTCATAGAAAATTGTAGGGTGTAGCAAGAAAATATCTTTCTGAGATTTTGATAGTCAATGGGGGATTATGCTATTTGGCTTTGTTTTTAAAATCATAACTGTAATTGAATTGATGAAGGGATGTTTTAGGGTTTGATAGTTCGATTGTAATTGAATCCATAGTAATTAAATAATGTTATTTTTAATTTTTAATAGAATACATTACTTAATATTCACAATTTCTTAATATTGAAAAATAAAATTTACTTGTAAATGTCATTACTCATCAATAAACCTGTAGATTAATCCATGATTGGAGAATATATGTGGTTCTTACTAACAAAAATGTCATCACTCAACTCATCATAATATTTAAAATTAAATATGGAACCAAATTAAATTGTCGTAATATTGATAACACAACAATATTTTCACCAACAAAAAAAAAATAGCAAACAGTAATATCTATTAGTAACTTTAAATAGAAAGATACCTGAGCAAATGATCGCTGCCTGTGACATTTTTTGCTACACAAGAATGATAAAATTTTAACATTTTTAGAAATTAGGTTTTAGAAGTGTAGCTATTAAAAAAAGATGTAGAAGTTTAAAATTCTTAACACTTTTAGAAACTACTCTTTAGAAAAAATAACACTTGCAATTTGTAAAATATATTCCCAAAGCTATTTTTAGAAATAAATATTTTTAGTAAAAAATACAAAAAAAAGACTGATAAAAGAGGTATGAAAAGAAAAACGAAAAAGCAATGGAAAACTGCAAAATAAAGTCAATTTCTCATTTAGTCATCAAAGGGATTGGATATTCAGAGATTCAAGTTGACTTTAAGGAAACCTAACGCATGCGCAAAACAATTAGTCACGTGGGCCCTCAAAAATAGGAATTTGAATTTCATCAATTAATTAATAATTGAGAAATATTTTATAAAATATAAAAAAAGAAAGAAAAATATATATATATATATATATTATAAGTCGATTCAACTATTTAATTATACATTAAAATTTAATTATATATTAGAATTAACTATGAAATAAAATATTATAAATTAATTGAAATAAAATTTAATTAATCTTTAATCTAGAATTGATAAACAAGTTCTGCAACTACTATACATGATGATTTCAATGTGCCCACCTCTTGAGTGTGACTCTGTGTATTAATGTATTCCCTTCATCTAGAATGATTAATTCCTATTCTACATGATGATGTATTTGAATGAACCCATCACATATTACTCACTTAAAATGTAAGGATATACATATTGACCAAAAATAAATAAACTCTTTGTAAATTTGTTAGCATGTGATGCTACTCAAATAGAAAACCATTTCCATTGCTTGTCGGTTTGTCCACACATGCCAATTGTCTCCTATTCTTATCTATTTCTTCTGAAAATTATTTATGTTAAATATGAATGTCAAATTACTATTTGGTATCATTTTTGCGTGGGAACATAGAAATGTGCAAGAGCATATCCACGATATTCATGCATTATTTAACCAACCACTTGGCAATTAGGTTTGCTTTGTTGAATACACATTGCCATATATATATTATGAGAGTTGACTCATAATGTAAAGTGTATTCAAGAACTAGACTCTTCACTGTATAAAACTCTTATTTATGTTTATTTTGCAAAAAGAATATTTCTACCCAACATATGTAAGAAAAATCGTATGATGACTAAACATTTTGAAAAGAATATAGTTTTAATACCTTAAAAGTCAAGAAGAATAATAGTAAAAAGAATGAAGTATCATAAATTAGTTCGGGTAGTTAGCTTTTGTTATTACTTTTAATCAAATGAAATATTAAATAAGTCAAATACACCCGAAATTCTTGGACTTATCCCTCAAAATTATGCAAACAAGTTGATGAAACTTCAAACTCTTGGACTTATCCCTCAACAATAAGTTGATAAAACTTCAAAGAGTAATTGTTTTAAATATAAATAATTTCATAAACTAGCTTTCGATTTTGCGTGTTGATTTATATAGATACTTTTCAAAGATGGATTAGAAAGGATATTCTTAGCCGTAATCGACAATTGACATCATAGTTGATATTCAACTCTTAATAGTCACCAATTAGATTGCACATAACATTCAGCTTACATGGACCCGCCATTAATATTTAAAGTTTCCTTATCTTTGAAACTTTGTCATGATACTGATCAATATGAATGTGATGTTCATGTCGGCTTCAACTTTCTGTGTGATTTTTACTTTTATAGGTACGGCTACCATAGGCAACCCAAATGTGAATGCAACATTAGGGGACAAGTAAATATGGATTGTAATTGGACAATTAAACTTCAAAAGTCATGCTGTGGTCCCATTATGATTCTTCAAGATTTTTGAATAATATTACTCTTTTAATCTAACTTTATTATTCTAGAAAGTTGATACAATTGACGGAAAGAGAAAAGAAATATAGTTTGATGCTGGTCAATTAGAGCCATTGACCCATTACATCCTAGTCAACAATATATAATATTCAAACCGTTGATACGTGTACAAGTTTATCATTTTTATAAAAAAAAAACATCTATTTTTGATTGAGCACGCTCTAAAAAATAGAACTAAATGCTAACAAGAAAAGAAAATGTAAGAGTTAGTTGTTTATGTTAGTATGAGTACTTCTATATAGTTCAATAGAAAAATAGATTTTAAATAAAAAGAAATGCTATTTCCTACAAAATGAAGGTCGAATAATACTTTGAAGCATAAAAATGACACATAATTGTATTCTTTTAATTTATAAGGAAAGATACTAAAAAAATATGAGTGAACCCCAAAAAGTATTAGAAAAACACCATTGCAAACTCTCAAACAAATTGTAGTAGTTGGTTTAATTAAAAACTTTGATATAGTTGGAAATATGGTAAATTTAAATGGTGATGTAAAAAATATTCTCAATCCAATTTTGTATTTCTTACACGTAAAAAACTAGTTATATATTAATTTTTTGAGTATATTATATGAGTCAAAATTTAATTTTTTTACCAAGTAATAATATGTTTTTCTTTTTTGGTGCTTGTCCATGGCCTTCTTGAAGTTTTTACCTTTACACTCATTTGAGATTTGGGGCAAATTGAACGAGTTAATGGAGTTAGTAACGTAGCTAAGTTTTACACAATAATAAACCCAATTAAACAACGTATGGCAAGGGGAAGAAGAAGATGAATTGAGAAGGAGAGTGGGTTCTCGGTTATAGGTGGAAATTTAATTAATGGAAATTCAATATGGTAGGGTAGAACTGTAGGTATAGTGGGTGAACCTAAGAAGAAAAAGAAAGGATTAATGGATATTCATAAAAAGGGGGAAGATAAGGAACATAATAAGGAATAGAAACACATATACTTCAAGGAACCATGCCTAGCTATGATTCTAACTATCAAATTCAAATCTCTATAATTACAATCACACATTAGGAAAAATCTTTTAAGCACGTACTTTTTAATTGGTTAAATTTTTTGACAATGATAACATTTTTAGGGTTTTACACTTTATTTAAAGTTCCTCTATTTTTATTTTGTATTTTTTTTTAATTTTAACCAAATAAAACTAGTGTGTTAAAAATAATTTATTAAGAAAATGCATTCTTAATACTCGTCAATTATTCAATACATTGATAAGAAGTGCTAACAAATTAGGATATCACCTATGTTTTTAGGCATGTAAGGGTTGAAAATTCATATATATATATATATATATATATATATATATATTGATACACATATTTAAAATATGGTATTATCACGTGCTTCTATTAGCTGGAGTCTAATAAATGAAAGCAAGTTTTGACAATTATTCTACTCTTCAAGAGCATAGATGATAGTTGAGCATTCAATTTAGTTATTTTTTGAGAAATAGTATATTCCATTAATTTTCATTTTAAGAAGAATATAGCACATAAAGATACTCTAATGATATTGTAATGGTATCTACACTGCACACCTTTATTCATGTTCATATTTGACCTCATAATCCGATGATGACCTGAATTTTGGAAAATGATCGAATAATTGACAAATAGTATTTGTAGTTCTGTTGAAGCCACATAATACAAATATATACATATTATGATGGAGCCACGTGCCTAAAAATAATTTGAAAAATGTGATATGTATACTGAAATACAAGTCTCAATCTTTCATATGTTTACGAAATTAAGCAAAATGGTCAGAGTAAGTTTTAGCAACTATTATACGCATCACCAATCGAAAATTCAAAATATATATAAAATAATGATAAATTTTATATAGATTATCTTTATATCATCTTAATTTTATAGTTAAAAATATTTACACATATTAAATGTCGTTCTTTGATGATGCAATATTGAAGATAAAGAAAGAGAAACAAAGTTTTTATACACAGGCAAAGGAGTGATCGATAATAAGAATTAGAAATATAAATTTGAGTTATTAAATCAAATCATATTTAAATTATTAAATATAAATATAAATATTTTTTAAATAACCATGTGATTATTAGTTAATATATATATATATATATATATATATATATATATATATATATTATATTATGGTGTAGTTGAAAACCACTTGTAGTTTTTCAGCTATTAATTATTTTAATTGATCTCTTCTCTGCTTATCTCTATATATAATGAGTCAACGGTTATTATTCAAAGATTCTTGATCTTCATATAGAATACATGCATTATGGTATCAATGAAAACCACTTGAAAACCACTTGTAGTTTTTTAGCAATTAATTATTTCTTAGTGAATTTTGTATTTTGCTAATCTCAGATTAACCAGATAACGTGGCGCAAATCAAGACTAAGGAAGAATCCAATATAGGTTGGGTTCAAACCAATTTTAGTGATTAACTGATTAATTTATATTTAATAACTTTTCAAAGGTCTTAATTAAGGTTCAACCGCCCAATTATTCTGCGCTGGTTTCGTAAGAACCGAAATAAACTTTACATATTATGTTATAATATGCATTTAATGAAAATTATGACTAGGAATAACTTTTTAAATGTTTTTTTATTACATTTTTAAAGTTAATTTTATCATTTTTTTTAAAAAAAAAACTTACGTTGCATCAGCAATTCAGCATGTTAAATTTTTTGTTTGGACAGTGCATACATGATTTACAAAATTCAATACTCTAGAGAATATATTTAATCTTTCGAGCTTTGAAAATTTTCCGAGCATATTTCTCTTAGATAAACCAATAAACCAACTTGAGGCATCTAAAGAGTGATATTTTTATGCATCCTAACAGTACTAATCTTACCTATAATTCATCATAGTTTTCTCTGAAAATATATGTCTATCTTCTTTTTTGAAAATGCAGACAAATTATAACGTGGTTTATTTAATTTCCATAAACTTGATTGAGGTAGATTAAAAATACAATCAATCAGTTTCCACAATTAATAAAATGCTTCGCTGACACGATAAACCTCAAAAGAAAAAATCGATCCACAATTTCCACAGAATAATGTTATAAAAGTTTTTCAATATGAACACAATTTCCACAGAATAATGTTCAATAAATTTTACTTAAAAAAATGTTGAAAATAGAAGTAACCATTCACTTTACTCATGAGCCTATGTCTATATATTATATACTCACAGTCTCAAACATTGACACACCCTATATTGACTTTGATTTCCACACATCTCACATAGCTACCTAGCACCACGCTACAAGTGTTTGGTTTCTAATTTATCCACAAACATGGCGAATGTGGGAAGTGCAGGTTCAGTTGGTATTAACGGATTTGGAGACATGAAGAGTCTCACAGTCCAAGTGATCACAGGTCGATGGTTTGTGGTGTTTGCATCATTTCTAATCATGGCAGCAGCAGGAGCCACTTACATGTTCGGTCTCTATTCTGGTGACATCAAAAGCACACTTGGTTACGACCAATCCACTCTCAATCTCCTAAGTTTCTTCAAAGATTTTGGTAGCAACGTTGGTGTTCTCTCAGGGCTAATCAACGAGCTAACTCCACCTTGGGTTGTGTTAACCATAGGTGCAATCCTAAACTTTTTCGGTTACTTCATGATATGGTTATCGGTCACTAAAAGAATAGCCAGACCCCAAGTGTGGCAAATGTGTCTCTACATCTGCATAGGTGCTAATTCTCAATCCTTCGCCAACACAGGTTCACTTGTAACTTGTGTCAAAAACTTCCCAGAAAGTCGTGGTGCTGTGTTAGGAATCCTCAAAGGCTACGTGGGTCTTAGTGGAGCAATCATCACACAACTATATTCTGCTATTTACTATGATGACACTAAAGCTTTGATTTTGTTCATAGGTTGGCTACCTGCTGCTATTTCCTTTGCTTCTCTTCGAACCATTCGATACATGAAGCCGGTTAGGCAACCTAATGAGCTCAAAGTTTTCTACAATTTTCTGTATATTTCTCTTGGCCTTGCTGGGTTTCTTTTGGTCATGATTACTATACAGAAAAGGGTCAACTTTACTCAGAGTGAGTTTGGTGTGACTGCTGGTATTGTTGTCTTATTGCTGCTTCTTCCACTTGTTATTGTTTCTATGGAAGAATTTAAGATCTGGCAGAGTAAAAGGCTTGTTATGCTTAATCCCTCACCGGTTAAAATAGTAACCGAGGGTGAAAAGGTTAAGCCGAATGAAGCTACAAATGGTAGCACTAGACCTAGCACCAGCAGCAACTCTGTAGTTTCTTCCCACGAGACTAAGTGGTGGGAAAATGTGTTTAGTCCTCCAGAAAGAGGTGAGGACTATACAATACTTCAAGCGCTATTTAGCATCGATATGTTAATACTATTCATAACTTGTATCTGTGGTGTTGGGGGAACGCTGACAGCCATAGATAACCTTGGTCAGATAGGTACCTCGCTTAGGTACCCCAAGAAAAGTATAAGCACTTTTGTGTCCCTAGTGAGTATTTGGAATTATCTAGGAAGGGTTTTCTCTGGTTTTGTTTCTGAACATTTTCTAAAAAAATACAAGTTTCCTCGTCCTCTCATGCTTACATTAACACTGTTTGTATCATGTATTGGTCACCTTCTCATAGCATTTGATGTGCCAAATGGTCTTTATGTGGCTTCGGTAATTATTGGGTTCTGTTTTGGAGCTCAATGGCCTTTACTTTTTGCCATTATATCCGAACTCTTTGGACTTAAATACTATGCAACTTTGTATAATTTTGGAAGTGTAGCAAGTCCACTAGGGTTATATGTGCTTAATGTGAAGATGACAGGGCATTTGTATGACAAAGAAGCAAAGAAGCAACTTGCTGCATTGGGACTTCAAAGAAAAGAAGGGCAAGCATTGAATTGTGTTGGGGTCAATTGCTTCAAATTATCCTTTATTATTATTACAGCTGCTACTTTCTTTGGAGCAATTGTTTCACTCATTTTAGTGGCTAGGACAAGAAAGTTTTACAAAAGTGACATATACAAGAAATTTAGGGATAATGCAACAGTTGCAGAATCTGAAATGGTTGGGGTTGAGAATGAGAGCAAGGTAGAGAAAGATGCCAAACATGTGGTGCCAACTCAGAATTCGGACTAATGGTAAAATATGATATTGTATTATACTATTGTTGTTGTAGACCAAGGTTCAAACATGAAATTAATTAATAGTATGGTCATTTTTTTCCAATTGTATTATATGCATTTGCTACATTTTCTTTGCCGTGATGTATACTTTACATTTTCTTTGTCACACAAAACGACGTGCCCCTTTATTCGCAATTTTTTCTAGAACGACTAAAATAAAATAACAGAAATGATTGTCGTGTTACTGTAATAATGGATGTAGTTTAATGCAAGTTCCCTCATTTAATTATTACATGCATGTTGCTGATTAATGCTTATTATAACACTAAATATGTTTATCTTCTGATATAAGGTTGTATCATGCAATATATATATCACGAATGGGGTCAGTTAAATAATCTTAGTTTTGTAAATGGAACGATACCTTGACCAACTGGAACCACCTAATGTGATATCTTTTTTTTTCAAATTTGAAGTATCCTTTGACCAGGAGTCAATAATTTTTTCACTCGAATTATCACAAAAATTGTTATTTCAATTTAAAAAAAAATTACATATAAATAAATGCTGTTAATTAATATACGATGTTTTCATATGGTTTGAAGAGTTCAAGTATTAAATTCACATTTTTATAAATAAATAATTGTTGTTTTAAATTTGTTGTATTATATCAAAATTTATTCAATTTTTATGATACAAGTTTCTATTTTTATAATTAAGATATATGTATATATATATATATATATAATACATTTTATTTAATTAAAATACAAATAATGTCGTTGAGATTTGTTGCTGTTTCCTTCTGTTAAAACTTGTTTCTATTCCAGAAACATTCCTATTATTTTCCTTACAATATTATAAATACAAAAATTAATGTTTCATATTGTTTGTTGTAAAACTTAAAAAGCTCTTTTTTAGGCGCATTCAAAGATATTACAAGTTGATGCAGCCTCCGCTGGGCCCTATAGATTCTTCCTTCCTGCTCGATCGGGGCATATTGTTTACATCTTTCAGTACCATATTTCATTTTCATTCTGGTGACAAAGCACCTAAATCATTATTTGTAGGAATTTTTACCAATCAGGGATAATTGTACTGAAAAATTATTGAAATTGATATTTTTTAAAAATATACTTATATTAGTAAATAATTGGTAATTGAGTAAAATAATTTTTCTAGTGAGAATTATTTAATTTTAACTTGGCCTATGTCTGGATATAATCGCTGTCTTCATGAGATGTTTTGTTCAGGTTGTGGTTAGGCAAAATCGCAAAAATCATGCAATTTTGGCCTTGTATTTTGCTAATGAAAATGGAGTTTTCAAATCTACCTTAAATAAAAGTGGAATTAAACAATTCCACTAAAGATAATGATTGGTCGGTGTAATAAATACAGTAACTACGTAGCTGTTAGCTTTATATATGACAGAGTAAATTGCAACAACAATGTGATGGGTACTTGTATCTTTTCTTTTCTTTTTTCACTATTTTAATATTTTTCTTTTAAAAATTAAATTAGTAAAAAATATACGTTGACCTTAAATATTATAACACGTTATTCCACTAGAAAATAAATATTTAAAGTAACTATTTAATTATAAATAATTATATTTTATTTTTTTAGAAACTACGATTTTCTTAACGTAAATTGCACGTGTGTAACGATTTTGGGACTGAAGAAAAATTTAATAGCAGGGACGCATAGATTGAATGATAGAAATTTTCGTACCAAAGAGGATATACATTGAGCTCCTCTGTTCATATGAAGTTAATTAAGTCTACATTCTTGTAATTAACCAAGTCTTGAAAAAGTGCTTTTTGTTGAAATCGAATATAATAATAATTTGGCTAATTAAGATAAGTTACTTAGCTAAGTCTACGTTCCTTTTTTGTTACCGAATGGATGTAGTGATATTTCTACATTGAATTCCATACTTCTCTCTCAGTTTTCTCTTTACCAAGACTCCACTATAGTTTTCACATTTAGTCAAGTTCATCATTAACTTCGTTAATATTCAGTTAATGATCTAGTTGGAAAAACGATGAGGTTGAAAACCAGAGAGGTACATCATCAAAATTTGATAAGTCAAACAAATAACAAATAGTTGTAGGACAGAGAATACAATATGACAGCCATGACTATGATGGAGCCACATGCCCATAAAAAACTGTTTCTTGCAGTATGTACACGCAATTGAGAGTCTCCATCTCTATGATGTTTACGCAAAACCAACTATGGTCAAAGTATTATGGCCAAGAATAATCAAAATTTTAATGTATATCAAAACAATAATAAATCTCTTATTAAAATTTATGCTAGTTATTCTAACATTTGCTAACGTAATCACTAACCAATTTTCAATATTAATCAACCCAACCCTCAAAAAATAGTGATCGGTCCATTTATAGTTATAAATTAAATCTGGTTTATGTATAATTCTCATTTTTTCAACAAAATAATTTCCATCTGTTTTCACAATCAAGACTTTTCACTTTATCCACATAGGTGGGGTAGACAATATTGTCAAACATAGGTGATCAAGTTTCAAAGTTATGTTATAGAGCAACTAAAAAAAGTCATGTGTATTTTTAATTTTTACTATTGAGCATTTAAATAAAATCTAATGATTTATATTAGAATTTCGTTCCATGTGGTTAAAAATGAAACTATACATAGCAGAAGAATGAACAATCTCCTTTGAAACTCAGAGCCTAAAATATACCAGACTACAAAGTTTTGCTCTAACACTAATAATGATGTCTGTTGAAACTTCTGGTTCTTGTTATGTAAAAAGTTTATTTGAGGATATCCTTGATTTAATTCTTCAAATAGAATACATTGTGCTACAGTTGCATGAAACCACTTCTGATATCTTAGCCATTAATTTTATATTTTTTTGAAAATATCACGCATCAATTAATGAATTTTTCTAGTTTGAGATTGAGTAGATCTCATTGCACATGTCCAGACTGACACAAAGAACCCAAAAATGGAGGGTCAAACAAAATTTAGAGCTTAGTAATCATTTTTCTAATTCCTGAGACATGGCAGCCATGTTGCTTATGAGCTGGTTTCGTAAAAACCAAAAAGCAACTTTACACATATCATACAGTATACCTATTATTGGTGGCTGCTTCAAAAGTGTTGTATAGTTTTTCTTTTTAATAATTAATTCATAATATGTTTTGTATTAATTTTAAATATAAAATCTTAATATATATTACAATTGTTTTAATTTTATTTTAATGAATATTTATTAGAATACGAGTATTATTAATATTATGAATAGTTTTAAATATATATAGAATAAATTTAACATTTTCAATTTAGTTAATTAATTTTTCTAGTGAATTAGGTAATTAAATTGTATAATAAAAACTAACAGAAGTAATTAAGATTAAATACATGTTTCAATTACATTTAATTTTAGAAGTAATTTTATCAAAATTTTACACAAACAGATATTGGACTTATTTATGTAAACTTGTTTATTAAATAAATGAACCCATTATGCATTCTAATTTGAACTTCAGTTGTATTTAGACAAGCATGTTAAATTTTTATTTGTTTTTTTGGACAGTGATTTACAAAATTCCATAATCTAGAATGTCAGATAATAATATCAGAAATGATGGTTGTATATTCCATGAACAGCAAGGGGCTGCACATTTACATTACATTTAATTCCTACAAATCAGGAAGTGTCCCACTTTAAAGGAAACAAATATTCTGACCTTCGATTTGATAAAGCAAACTGCTGAACTAATCAAATCTCTATAATCAATTACAGCATCATTCTAGCATTCACCACAAAAATATCCTAATCATTACAAAGCTTTTGCTGACAAAGACAAGCAACTTTTATCAGCAGCCTATATGTCTATATAATAAATGCTCACTCCCACAAACACCACACACTACCCTCCTTTGTATTTCATAACAAGCACAAAGTGCTTGGTTTGGTTTCTAATTTCTCCACAAACATGGCCAGTGTGGGAGGTGCTGGTTCAGTTGGTGTTAATGGATTTGGAGACATTAAGAGTCTCACAGCTCAAGTCATCACGGGTCGATGGTTCGTGGTGTTTGCCTCATTTCTAATCATGGCAGCAGCAGGAGCCACGTACATGTTCGGTCTCTATTCTGGTGACATCAAAACCACACTTGGTTATGACCAAACCACTCTCAATCTCCTAAGTTTCTTTAAGGATGTTGGCACCAACGTTGGCATCCTTTCAGGGTTCATCAACGAGCTAAGTCCACCATGGGTGGTTTTAGCCATTGGTGCAGTCCTAAACTTTTTTGGTTACTTCATGATATGGCTATCTGTCACTAAAAAAATAGCCAAACCCCAAGTGTGGCAGATGTGTCTCTACATCTTCATAGGAGCTAACTCTCAAGCCTTCGCCAACACAGGTTCCCTTGTAACTTGTGTCAAAAACTTCCCAGAAAGTCGTGGTGTTGTGTTAGGCATCCTCAAAGGTTACTTGGGTCTCAGTGGTGCAATCATCACACAACTATACTCAGCTATTTACTATGATGACACAAGAGCTTTGATTTTGCTCATAGGTTGGCTACCTGCTGCTATTTCCTTTCTTTCCCTTCGAACCGTTCGACTCATTAAACCGGTTAGGCAGCCTAATGAGCTCAAAGTTTTCTACAAATTTTTGTATATTTCTCTTGGCCTTGCTGGGTTTCTTTTGGTCATGATTGTTATACAGAAAAAGGTCAACTTCAGTCAGAGTGAGTATGGTGGGAGTGTTGCTGTAGTGCTCTTCTTGCTCTTCCTCCCACTTGCTGTTGTTTCTAAAGAAGAATATAAGATCTGGCTGAAGAAAAGGCTTGCTTTGGTTGATCCCTCACCGGTGAAAATAGTAACCGAGGGTGAAAAGGTTAAGCCAAATGAGGCTACTAATGGTAGCACTAGCATTACCACTAGCAACAACTCCGTTTCAGCAGTTTCTTCCTACGAGACTAAGTGGTGGGAAAATGTGTTTAGTCCACCGAAAAGAGGTGAGGACTATACAATACTTCAAGTGTTATTTAGCATTGACATGTTGATACTATTCATATGTAGCATCTGTGGTATTGGGGGCACGTTGACCGCAATTGATAATCTTGGTCAGATTGGAAAGTCACTTAGATACCCCAAGAAAAGTATAAGCACTTTTGTGTCACTGGTGAGTATTTGGAATTATCTAGGAAGGGTTTTCGCTGGATTTGTTTCTGAACATTTAATGCATAAGTACAAGTGGCCTCGTCCTCTTATGCTTACTTTAACCATGCTCTTATCATGTGTTGGTCACCTTCTCATAGCGTTTGATGTGCCAAATGGTCTTTATGTGGCTTCTGTGATTATTGGGTTCTGTTTTGGTGCTCAGTGGCCTTTACTTTTTGCAATTATTTCTGAGCTTTTTGGGCTAAAATATTATGCAACTTTGTACAATTTTGGAAGCGTTGCAAGTCCTGTAGGGTTATATTTGCTTAATGTCGTGATGACTGGGCATTTGTATGACAAAGAAGCAAAGAAGCAACTTGCTGCATTGGGACTTACCAGAAAAGAAGGGCAAGAATTAAATTGTGTTGGGGTCACTTGCTTCAAGTTATCCTTCATTATTATCACTGCTGCAACTTTCTTTGGTGTTGTTACTTCACTCATTCTGGTGTTTAGGACTAGAAAGTTTTACAGAGGTGACATATACAAGAAATTCAGGGATGATGCAACGGTGGCCGAAGCTGAAATGGCAGGGGTTGAGAACCAGAACAAGGCAGAGAAAGATGCCAAACATGTGGTGCCAACTCTTGATTAAGCTCACGATAAGGATCAATGATGCAGTAGTAGATCAAAGTCTCAAAATCCAAGCAAGAAATTAATTAATAAATAACGTAATACAATGTAATATGTAATATTATGTTTTGCTTCATTTTCTCTAGTGTGATGTATAATTTTCATTTTTTTTTATCCCATAAAACGACGTGTCCTTTTCTTGTATTTAGAATGAGTAAAATATGATGTTTGACTTTAAGGTTGATGTAGCTTAATGCTGGTATGGTCATTAATGTATCACATGCAAGTAGTTGAGGTTGTATGCTACTATATATAATATAAGTTCCTTAATTAACCGGTGTGGAATATTGAATCTCAGATTTATAAATGGAACAAGACTTTGACCATATCACAATTTCAAACGTCGCATCACCTTATATTTATTTATTAATATATCTTTCATTAAATAAAAAAATTTACTATACATGTAATATTTTGTAATTAAATGATATTGTAAAATAAATTGTGCATTGTTATCATTTAACATTCTTTTCTCTTTTTAGAAATAATTAAATAAAATATAAAATTTTGATTAAAAAAGTACAGTTAATATAAATTTGGTGAAAAACATTTTGCATTAATTAGTATTTTTAATTGAGTTAAATTATTAACATTTTAAAATTTATATTAGTGGCATTTGAGATTATAACAACTTAATTTTATAAAATTTATCTTGAAAAATTCAACATTATTAAATAGCCTTTTCCAATATATTGAGTAGTTGTTTTTATAGTACTTTTTTATCATCAAGAGAAACATTCTATTGACTCTATATTAAGAAATAATAAACTTTAATTATAATACTCCCTCTCGAAGATGTTAAAAATATTGCAAAAACTGAATTTTCTCTTTTACAAGACAATATTTTTATGGTTTAACACCAGTCTTTCATATTATTTCTCACACTTATTTTGTTTATTGATAAAACTAATTTTTTATAGAATCAGTCAAAAGGTTAAAAATATGAGACAAAACCAATGATAGTGAGACTGGCATTTGAATAAGAATTCCGGTTCAAATTTTATGTATAGAAAAAATGTAACTAAAACTAAACATGACTAATTAATTTTTTATTTTTTTTTACAGAATCAATCATTGAAAAGTTCAAATTCTGTGCTTTAAAAACTGTGATCGTGAGAAATTAAAAAAATAATCAACTGAACCCTTGACCAAAATTAATAATGGATAAAGTTAAAAAATAAATACTTCGAATTCACATATTTATATACAACCAATAAATTTGTCAATAGTTCACATTGTGACCAAGAAAAAAGGAAAGAAACTGGCAAATTGCAAATTATTTGCATGTTTGAAGCCAAATTGTCAAAGTCATGTTGTGAAAGAAGACGAGAGGTTCAGGACTGAACATAAAAGACAAGTAAACCAGACAAAATTATAAGCAGTGTAGTTTCATATCAATCATGTCTCAACTTATTACTGATATGCATGGAATTTCTACAGTAAGTAAATTGAATCATCAATCTTGATTTTATTTATTTATTCTGTTAAGAGAATCTTGAATTTTTCATATTTCAAATTTAACCTCTTCCAATCATCTCTTGCTTCTTTTGGTCACAAGTTACTATACTTGTAGGAAACAAAGTAATATATATTTTAGAATTTGTTAGTACGTGAGTTAGCTCAGCAATAAATGTTAATTCTTTTTAATAAGAACGATTCATTTTTTATTCTTGTAATTTAAAATTATATTTAGTTTATTTAGTTATAATATATATTTTAGATATTTTTTTTAACATATACGTTGTAATTTAGCTTAGTGATAAATTTTAGTTCTTTTTAATAGAGAAGGATTCACCTTTGATTTTAGTATTTTAAAATAATATTTAAATTTTATAATTAAATTAATTATATATCACTGAATATAAAAAAATTACATATATTAATTCGGTACAACAAGAGGATTACTAGCGTACCTACTTAAATTCATTTAGAACATTTTTAAATTCACGTATAAAATAACAACGTTTATCATGTGACTAATCTAGTGCTTTTAAAATTAAAAACTAAATATTTTATATCTATATAATTTTATTTATATTTTCTTCTCTATAAAATTTTTATTTTTAAATTCATTTTTATTTGTTTATTTTCTTTCCTTAATTTGTATTATTTGCATACTTAAAACAATTTTATAATATAAGAAAGGGCGAAATATTTTATATAATTCTAAAATTTAAAATATTTACTTTTAATTCTTCTAAAAAAATTCATTTTATTTTAGTCTCTTTAATCTAAAAATATATTATTTTTAATCCTTTAGTCCTCAAAATAATAAGAAAATGCTTATTATCAATTATGAAGTATTATCTAAACTACTTTAAATATTAAAAATTAAGAGTATTTTGTTTTTATTAGAGTATTCGTGTCAAAAGTCTTAGATCTATAGATGTGCAAATTGCAATCCACCATAGTTAGAGATAATATCTTGGATGATTCCTGGAAGTTTGGAATCTCAACATCATAAATAAGTGGGATTTATAGTATGTTCATTAGCAAATCTCTCAATTAGTCAAGATCATTATTGGTTAACAACATAAATAAGTGGGATTTTTTATATTAATGTAAACAAATGATGAAAAGTTCATATTATAGTTGAGGATGAGATCTTTAGAGGTCACACAACTCTAAATAATAACATGCTCACCCAAAAGTCAGGCCAAGAGTATAATCATAATAAGTTTGGTATTGAAAGTGGTGGTTACTGAGAATATATATATTTCATTAAATTTTATATACTTTTAATTGATTTTATTTACACAAAAAAATAATTTCTTTTTATTTGATTGTATCAATTATTTTCTTTATCTTTGAAAAGCTAGCCTCAAAAATTGGTCCCGATCCACAAATTGGTCCAAGTCCACTAAGCCTGTTCTGACTTTTGTCTCACTTTGTTGCTTATTAACTCAGATGTTATTATATAGCATTTTTTATTTAGATATTAGTTTTTGGATAACAAATTTTAGTTTAGATTTTTTTAATAATTAAAAATACTATTATAAAGTAATAAAAGTTTAAAATTTAGGACGTAGATCAATAAAATAAAATAATAATAAATTTTTTATTTATATAAACAATACACTGAACTTACTAAAACTCATTTAAATATTTAAAAAAACTTAGTATTAAAAATATTTTCAGTGTTATTTGAAGATATTTTTCGTTTGACAGATTATTGTTATGCATTTTTGGTATGGTTAATTTTGTATGAATTTCTAATTTCTATACATGAAACTGAGGTTAAAAATAATACAGAATAAGTTAAAAGTAAATATAAACGCCTTAATATTTTTTCTCTGACTGCAATAATGACTAATGACACTGTAGTGAATATACACGTGTTATTATAACTGTGTTGTTATTTTCCCTTTTCTGTTTCAATTTTTATTTTAAAAAACTAAGGCATGATAAAATTTTTAAATGATATCATCGTTTAATAATGAAATAATTACATCTAAGATTTAATTGGTATATATGAAATATATAAAAGAGTTTTATATAATTATTTAGGTATAAATTATTATTTATAGTATATTTATTAGTTTTTATATAATTATTTTAAGCCATATAAATGATTAATTACGATTACATAACTGTCTAAACAAGTTTTAGATTAATAATGCATGACTATTAAACCTTTTCTTTTACTACCATAACAATTAAACTCCTATTATTACATTTGTCTCATTAGTTTTCACTTATTTTTTGTTAAATACGAAAAACTAAAGAAAATATACTAAAAATAAAACAAGTATAAAAAAATTAAATTATGTCTTAACTTTAAAAATGTAAAATATTATTATTTTAGCCATTGAAAATAATAAAATTAAAAATATTCAAAATAATATTTTCATTTTAACCTCTAAAATATCAAATTTATTTTAGTTCTTAAGACTAATCAATTTTCTCATTTTATTACTTTCAAACATTAAAACAATAATATTATACAATTTTAAGTAGCAAAGTGATAACTTACCAAAAATAAATGGTAATATTCTATTCAAAGTATAATAATACTTTTCTTATGGATAATCTGTTTCACATAATATTTTTACACTCTCAAAAATAGCCGGAATAATTTTCATAGAAATTTAATATTAAGATAATATTTCTAAGTAAACTTAAAAAAACTTATTCATAAATAAAAAATATCTAAAAAATGTAAATTCATTATCATATTCACACCTAAGTCTATATATATTGTAACTATTGTCCTCCCTAGATAATTTTCATACATTGATCTCAAAGTTCAGTAATTTTAGATGACATCATGATTTGTTTTATTTGTAATGAGAAATTTTGAAAATGAGAAGAAATAAATTTATTTCCTTTTGAATGAATAATCATTGTCCAGACAAGTGCAACCTTTGCCGGAAATAACAATACAACACGTGCGAATCTTAGGTCTACGTGAAATGTCTTGTCATTTTTAAATAATTATTATATTAACAATTTTGATAATATTCATTTTTAGTTTATATAATATTTATTGATTTTACATTTCTAAAAATATATTTGTGAATATTTTAATTAATAACATGTGTTACAAAATTCCTTTTATTTGACCTTATCTAACAAAATTGTTTAATTGGTAATATATATTAATTAAGAATATTTATTAATTGAATTCATTCTATTTTTTAAATTTTTATTTATTATTTTTCTACATTGTGTTTGAAATTAAATTTAGTAATTAATAATTAATATTCTTGGTTAATTAAATGAATTTCAAAATTTTAATATTTATTAAAGGTGTCTTTATGACTTATTAAAATGTATATATATAAAACTCTTATCATTGAATGCATAAACCACTTAACATAAAATTATTCTAGTTTAAATTAGTAGTATTAGAAAAAAATGCAGAATAAGGTATTGATTTATTCCTCTTGTCCCAAGATTGTGTAAATTATTCTCTTTAAATTAATATTTCCCCCTCTAATTAACACCCCTCCTAAATTTAAATAAAAAAATGTAAAAGGTATTTTTCTACCATAAATATATTATTCAAACTTATCTTTTAAATACATAATATGCAGGATGTACTATTCAAACTTATCTCTTATATATTCACAATTATATCCAATAATTGAGGGAAGATTTTTATTTCTGTCGAAAAAGTATATCGTCAATAATATTGACATGAATAAAATATATATCATAATAATTATTTAAAAGATTCTCTTCTGAATGAAGACTTTTGCCATTGATTGTAAAGAAAACTTATAATAATATTTTTTATATACACAACATGGCTTATATAAATAATTTCTTTGTATAAAATCAGTAAATAATTTTGAAAAAAATTATTACTAATTAAAAATAAAATATTTAACTAAATTTGAACTATCGTGTTCTCCCATGTTATGAGTCAGTCGCTGATCTTATTATATACCAAAAGATTTTGAATGCCATTTTTATTTAGTAAATTTCAATAAAATTTCATTTTAGATATAATATATTTAAAAAATTATTTTATTTTTTAAAACTATAATAATAAAATTCTTGAAAACATAAAATATCAAAATAAAAAATTTAAAATATTACGTGCAAAAATGAAAAAAAAATCATAAAACATACAGAACCAAAAGTAAACATCAAATATAACAAAGATATTAACATGTATCAATAATTTTTTTCACTTTTATAATACTTATATAAAGATTCGTTATTTTTTTATAGTCTTGTATTGAGAATAATGGTCAGAAAAACAAACAAAAATAAATATTTAGAAGGAATGTTATAATTTAACTATATTAAAAATGTTATAAATGTACATGAACAAAAAAATGATACACATCAAAGTGTTCCTATCCAATATGAACCCAAAAATTGTGTGGACATAAAAGTTTTTCCATATTCCACACACATGATACTGAATCCACACCCACCCACACAGTGACGCTCTATATATTGACTTAATCACTGACTTGCATTCACTACTCACCCATCTCCAAAACCTGCAAACTCCATCCATTCCAATTTTCATATACAAACAAAAAACATGATCGGAAACATGTTGGACGCCAATTGGGCCTTATATGGTCCAAGACAAACTGCTGAACTAATCAAATCTCTATAATCAATTACAGCATCATTCTAGCATTCACCACCAAAATATCCTAATCATTACACAGTTTATGCTGACAAAGACAAGCAACTTTTATCAACAGCTTGTGTATCTATGTAATAAACTCAAAAACAAATATGCAGGAAAATAGATAATTAATTATAAAATAAAAATAGTTAATCAATTATAAAATATATAGAATAAAAAAATACATATAATATAAAATATAAAGAGAGAAAAGAATATATTTTAAGAAGAATATATATGTATTTCGTGAAAAGAATTAACCGATTAATTATATATTATAATTGATAGCAAAATAGAGGTGAAGTTATAAACGCTCACTCCCACAGACACCACACACTACCCTCCTTTGCATTTGATATCAAGTACAAAGTGCTTGGTTTAGTTTCTAATTTATCCACAAACATGGCGAGTGTGGGAGGTGCTGGTTCAGTTGGTGTTAATGGATTTGGAGACATTAAGAGTCTCACAGTTCAAGTCATCACGGGTCGATGGTTCGTGGTGTTTGCTGCATTTCTAATCATGGCAGCAGCAGGAGCCACGTACATGTTCGGTCTCTATTCTGGTGACATCAAAACCACACTTGGTTATGACCAAACCACTCTCAATCTCCTAAGTTTCTTTAAGGATGTTGGCACCAACGTTGGCATCCTTTCAGGGTTCATCAACGAGCTAAGTCCACCATGGGTGGTCTTAGCCATAGGTGCAGTCCTAAACTTTTTCGGTTACTTCATGATATGGCTATCCGTCACTAAAAAAATAGCCAAACCCCATGTGTGGCAGATGTGTCTCTACATCTTCATAGGAGCTAACTCTCAAGCCTTCGCCAACACAGGTTCCCTTGTAACTTGTGTAAAAAACTTCCCAGAAAGTCGTGGTGTTGTGTTAGGCATCCTCAAAGGTTACTTGGGTCTCAGTGGGGCAATCATCACACAACTATACTCAGCTATTTACTATGATGACACAAGAGCTTTGATTTTGCTCATAGGTTGGCTACCTGCTGCTATTTCCTTTCTTTCCCTTCGAACCGTTCGACTCATTAAACCGGTTAGGCAGCCTAATGAGCTCAAAGTTTTCTACAAATTTTTGTATATTTCTCTTGGCCTTGCTGGGTTTCTTTTGGTCATGATTGTTATACAGAAAAGGGTCAACTTCAGTCAGAGTGAGTATGGTGGGAGTGTTGCTGTAGTGCTCTTCTTGCTCTTCCTCCCACTTGCTGTTGTTTCTAAAGAAGAATATAAGATCTGGCTGAAGAAAAGGCTTGCTTTGGTTGATCCCTCACCGGTGAAAATAGTAACCGAGGGTGACAAGGTTAAGCCAAAAGAGGCTACTAATGGTAGCACTACCACTACCACTAGCAGCAACTCCGTTTCAGCCGTTTCTTCCTTCGAGACTAAGTGGTGGGAAAATGTGTTTAGTCCACCAAAAAGAGGTGAGGACTATACAATACTTCAAGTGTTATTTAGCATTGACATGTTGATACTATTCATATGTAGCATCTGTGGTATTGGGGGCACGTTGACCGCAATTGATAATCTTGGTCAGATTGGAAAGTCGCTTAGATACCCCAAGAAAAGTATAAGCACTTTTGTGTCATTGGTGAGTATTTGGAATTATCTAGGAAGGGTTTTCGCTGGATTTGTTTCTGAACATTTAATGCATAAGTACAAGTGGCCTCGTCCTCTTATGCTTACTTTAACCATGCTCTTATCATGTGTTGGTCACCTTCTCATAGCGTTTGATGTGCCAAATGGTCTTTATGTGGCTTCTGTGATTATTGGGTTCTGTTTTGGTGCTCAGTGGCCTTTACTTTTTGCAATTATTTCTGAGCTTTTTGGGCTAAAATATTATGCAACTTTGTACAATTTTGGAAGCGTTGCAAGTCCTGTAGGGTTATATTTGCTTAATGTCGTGATGACTGGGCATTTGTATGACAAAGAAGCAAAGAAGCAACTTGCTGCATTAGGACTTACCAGAAAGGAAGGACAAGAATTAAATTGTGTTGGGGTCACTTGCTTCAAGTTATCCTTCATTATTATCACTGCTGCAACTTTCTTTGGTGTTGTTACTTCACTCATTCTAGTGTTTAGGACTAGAAAGTTTTACAGTGGTGACATATACAAGAAATTCAGAGATGATGCAACGTTGGCTGAAGCTGAAATGGAAGGGGTTGAAAACCAGAACAAGAAAGAGAGAGATGCCAAATATTTGGTGCCAACTCTTGATTAAGCTCACGATAAGTATCGATGATGCAGTAGTAGATCAAAGTATCAAAGTCCAAGCAATAAATTAATTAATAAATAACGTAATACAATGTAATACGTAATATTACGTTTTACTTCATTTTTTCTGTCGTGACCTATTATTTTCATTTTATCTATGTAAAATATTTCGTAAAAAATTATAATGCGTGGATAAGAAAAAGAAATAAATGTATATATTCTCGTGTATATTCTACGGGAGTGTTTTTCATTAAATCAAAAAAATTACTATACATATAATATTTTGTAATTAAATGACATTGTAAAAAAAATTGTGCACTGTTCTCATTTAACATCCTTTTCTCTTTTTTGAAATAATTAACTAAAAGTATTAAAAATATAAAGTTTTGATTAAAAAATTGCCGTTGATATAAATTTGGTGAAAAACATTTTGCATTAATTAGTAGTTTTAATTGAGTAAAAGTATATATTAACATTTTAAAAGATATATTAGTGGCACTTTGTGATTATAACAAATTAATTTTTTAAAAGTTATCTTGAAAAATTCAACATTATTAAATAGCCTTTTCCAATATATTGAGTAATTGTTTTTAGTTCTTTTTTATGATTAAGAAAAACAGTCTATTGACTCTATATTAAGAAATAATAAACTTTAATTATAATACTCCCTCTCGAAGATGTTAAAAATATTGCAAAAACTGAATATTCTTATTTACAAGACAATATTTTTATGTTTTAGCACCAGTCTTTCATACTATTTCTCACACTTATTTTGTTTATTGATAAAATTAATTATTTATAGAATCAGTCAAAAGGTTAAAAAAATATGAGACAAAACCAATGAAAGTGAGACTGGCATTTGAATAAGAATTCGGGTTCAAATTTTATGTATAGAAAAAATTGTAACTACGATGACAGACTAAACATGACTAATTAACTTTTTTTTTACAGAATTAATCATTGAAAAGATCAAATTCTGTGCTTTAAACTGTGATAGTGAGAAATTAAGAAAATAATCAACTAAACCCTTGACCATATAATAATGGATAAAGTTAATAAATAAATACCTCTCATATTTATAAATAACCAATAAAGTTGTCAATATTTCACAATATTTGTGACCAAGAAAAAAAAAATAGAAACTGGCAAAGTGCAAATTATTTGCATGTTTGAAGCCAAATTGTCAAAGTCATGTTGTTGACAGAAGACGAGAGGTTCAGGACTGGACATAAAAGACAAGTAAACCAGACAAAATTTTATAAGCGGTGTAGTTTCATATCAATCATATCTCAACTTGTTACGTGGAATTTCTACGGTAAGTAAATTGAATCATTAATCTTTATTTTATTTATAACTTTATTTCGTTTTTAACAGCGCTACTAACTAACTCATGCATATATTTTTTTTATTTCATATTTTATATATATAATATTTTCCCTCTTCAATTGTTTAATTATTTGTATGTCATTTGAAAATATAATTTACTATTTCATTCTTGTTCTATTTTTTTATATAAAATACTATATTTATTTATAATATTACAAATCAAAGACTAGATAAGGAAAAGATAGAATCTTATCTAATCAGATAATCTCCCTCTAACTATATTTGATTATGAGATATTTTCTATATCTTGATTAATCAGATAATATCTATAATTTTAACTAATAAGATATTCTCCTTTTTCAACACTCTCCCTCAAGTTGGTGAATGGATGTCATCTATTCCTAACTTGTCTAATAGTTTCCTAAAAATATGACTTGTAACAGTCTGGTAAGAATAACTTGCTAATTGATCTTCAGATAGAATATTTGACAATTCTAGAATATTTTTTATCAAGTTTTTCCTTGATACAAAATCTGTCAACTTCCACATGTTTTATACGATTGTGTTGGATTGGGTTGTGAGCAATGTCGCGCGTAGCTTTGTTATCACAATACAACTGAATGGAATGAGTATGTACATACCTAAGTCCTGGAGAAGTAATCTAAGTTACATACCTTCACAGAGTCCAATAACCATTCCTCTAAGTTCAGCTTCAGCACTGGAACGAGCTACAACATTCTACTTCTTGTTTTTCCATTGACGAGATTACCTCCACAATAAAAACATAAACTAAATTTGCTCTGGTGTATGCGAGATACATCAATCTCCCTGCAAGTCTCTGATATCTTCCTTTGTTAACTGGAGTTTGATCTTCTTCGATGCACAACTCAAATAAACCAAAGAACCCCACCCGTCCCACTAAAACTCGTAGTCGATCTTGGAGACCAGTTTATGTGGGTGGATTGCGACCGCAACTACGTCTCCTCCAGCTACCGCCCCGCACGGTGCCACTCTGCCCGGTGCTCCCTCGTCGGATCAACATCAGGAGCCTGCAACAGTTGCTTCTCACCCCCGAAACCACAATGCAACAACAACACCTGCTTTACCTTCCCAAACAACACTGCCACACAAGAAGCCATAATGGGAGAACTAGCCCAAGACGTTATCTCATTCCAATCAACTAACGGCTTCAACCCGCTACAAAACGTCACCGTTTCACGCTTCTTATTTATCTGCGATCCAAATTTCTTACTCAAAGGCCCCCCTAAAGGTGTCACCAGCATTGTCGGTCTCAGTCATCATAAAATCGATCTTCCTTCACAACTCTTTTCAACTTTCAGTTTTCATAAAAAATTTGTCATTTTTTTTTCATCTTCAAACGGCGTCACTTTCTTCGAAAATGGTCCTTATGTTCTTCTCCCCAACATTGATGCTTCCATGTTACTAAGATTCATGCCGTTATTTATTAACCCCGTTAGCACCGCTGGCCTTTCCTTGATGGCGAAGCTTAAGTTGAGTATTTCATTGGAATAAAATCAATCAGAATCGATGAAACTATCGTTCCCGTTACCATGAGTTTGTTGTCAATAGATAGAAAAGGCATTGGTGGAACAAAGATTAGTTCTGTTAACCCTTACACGGTTTTGGAGGCTTCAATATTCAATTGGAGGCTTCAATATTCAAAGCAGTTACTGTACATACCGAAATGGTCCGAGCTCGGCTGATCTCTATGGGCTGAGCCCGGCCTAACTCGGCGGAAGGAACCAAGGTCGGGGGGCAGTCTTATCAAAGATCGATTGTGACCAGAGATGTGACGAGTTGATGTGACGCTTTCCCTTCCTCTAATGATGATCGTTGGAACTTGTAGAGTTACCCCTAGACCGACACGTGTGCCTCGAGCCGCACATAACCGGTATTTCAGGATTCTCCCCCTACCTACCAACTGCCACTAATGAGGTATAAAAGGACCCCCCAAGAAAGTGCTTGGCAGATCTCTCTCTCTCTCTCTTATTAATTCCCTTCTTATCCCTCCAAATTAAACGAATACTAACTTAAGCATCGGAGTGCCTTTTACAGGTACCTCCCCCTCATCGTGAATGTGTCCAACCTGATCGGACTCGGCCGAGGAGACAGGCGTTCCTACCCGTACACGCAAAGGAGCTCGGCAGGGCCCAGAATCTGGCGGAACATTTTGGCGCCCACCGTGGGGCCCCAGTAAATCGTTTTCCCGGGACCGTAAGGTACATGGTAAAGACGCGGAGGCAAGAGCAATCAATCTCTGAAGGAATACCAATGGATCCGGCGTTAATAGAAGTTCTAAAGAGTCAATTACAAAGCTCCATGGCAGCATTGAAACAACAAATGGAGGAAGATATGGATCAATGGAGGCAAAGGCAAGAGGAGGAGATAAGAAAACTCCGGGAACAGCACAAGGAAGAAATAGCAGCCTTGAAAAAGCAAAAGACTGCCCATGAAGGCAATGCCGGTGGAGGAGAGCATGCTGAATCAGTTCAAAGCAGACCAGCGCCAGAAGAACACAACAATGGTGGGGAAAAGGAAGGTGATAATCGCGAAGGAGAAGGGCCAAGCCAAGGACTAAACAAGGGAGGTAAAGATATACAAAATCCTCCTCCCATTGTACAAGAAATGCCTTTCTACGATACACGCATTCCGGGAAATCCAGATTTGCAGAGGTTGACTACCTTTCATCCTTTTGTACCGGAAATTATGAAGTGCAAATTCCCTGAGAACATCAAGGGAATAACCACTGAGAAATACGAAGGTGGAACTGACCCAACTTCACATGTAAAAGCCTACCTTACCCAGGCCAGTTTGGTATCTGATGATCTACGAGTGCATTGCCGCCTTTTTCCCACCACCCTGAAGGGGGTAGCCTTGGATTGGTACTATGCTTTGCCACCACTTTCCATAGATTTTTTCGAGTCTCTGTGCGCTAAATTTGTGGCTAGATTTGCCGATTGCAAGCCCGTAGTGACAGATTCCATTTCCCTCACTAGAGTTTGACAAGGTCAAGGAGAATCACTCAGAAGTTACATGACAAAATTCGCGCAAGCAAGTATGACAATTCTTGACCTCCACCCGGCCGTAGCCATGCATGTCATCAAAGCTGGTTTAAGGTCGGGAACCTTCTCCAGATCACTTTTTTCTGAACCGCCACGCAACATGGACAAGCTTAGAGAACGGGCGGCCCGATTTATAAACATGGAGGAGAACGACGAAGCCCAGAGGAAGGGAAAGGAACAACGCAATCGGTATGATCATCCTTCGCCACCTAGGCAGAAGGATTATGAACCTAGGGGAAGAGGATCTTCAAAACATAGTCGATACACACCCTTAAGTGCAAGTAGGGAAGTTGTCTTGAGGGAAGCTTTCAACTCGGATTTAATCCGCCCTCCTAAACCTTGCCCTACCCCTCGTAATGCCGATGTCAATCGCTATTGTAGTTTCCACCAAAATCACGGTCATACAACTGAGGAATGCTACAAAGTAAGAGACATTATAGAAGAGCTAATACAATCGGGAGCCCTTTCGAAGTTCGTAAGAAAAGAAGGAGGAAAAGGGGGAGACCATATGGAGGAGCGCCAAAAAAGGCAGGGCAGCCAATTTCATAAGAGCAATGAAAAGTTTCGCTCAAATAGAAAAGAAGTGATGTAGGAACATCTAAGAGAGTTACTAGAAGCATGCAAAGGAGGCTAAAGGAAGAGGTGGAGAAACTTCAAGACCATGAAGCTAGCATAGAACTATTTACTTGTAACCTACTTGTAAATCACTTTGAACATAGTTCTATGATGTAATAGCTTTAGAGTTGACTTGGGCTAAGCCCACGGGCTTGTAGGGGTCAAGCCTCGGTTTCCATTTAGCTTGCCATCCGAACTCAAGGCCACACAAGATTTTCTAAAACCATCTTTTCTCAAAAGACTTGTGTGGGCCTTGAATCACTTGCTACACTAGGAGGAGTCCTTGCTTAAGAGTGGATCCATGCCAACTCTTAATCAAGGATCTCCACCCTTGAGTAGGAGGTGCCTAGGATTGATGACATGGCACATCACATGGGCTACAAGAGGAGACAAACCCATGTGCACCCATGTGAAGGCCATGTGACTTCCTAACAACCAAGTAACCAACTTAACTACCTTGGTTACTTGGCTTGCAAGGAAGCCCACGGATTGGTGCAGCCCTAACCTTGGTTAGGAGCTCCCAAACCATGGTTAAGGCTTGCTTGGGGGCCAAGGGATGAGTCCTATAAAGCCTTGGCCGTGGCACCCTTTGGAGGATCTTTTGGCAAATTAATGAATGATAGCTTTGTGCATCTTTGAGAGGATTTCCTTCTCTTGTTCCTTATGGAACTTTCTTTGAATCTTATCAATGGCTCTCTACAACCATTGTGGCGGTTCCATCCTAGGCTTATAGGTTCTTCCCTTGGCGCCATCCTCCACCCTTTCTTCCCCACCTTTTCCCTTTTCTCCTTCTTCGGTTAAACACCACCCTTTACCCTTTTGGCCGAGACTTGTCTTGGTTCACCCGTGGAGCTAGTTGGAGACTAGATTGGGGCAAACGTTGGAGCTTCTTGGAACCTCTCCTAGGAGCACCTACATCAAGTGGTATCAAGAGCTTGTGGTCTCCACCTTTGAGTCATCTTCACGGTTAGTAGTGAGTTCCTTGAGTCTTGTTTTTCTTGTTTTGAGTATTCTTCATCTTTTGAGTCTTTCTTCCATAGAGTAGCCTTTTGAGTTCCTTGAGTTGTCATATTCTTTAGTTTTGAGTTGGGCATGCTTTGATTCTTTTGGTTGCTGCATTAGGTCGTGATTCATATTGGCATGTTCATCCATGAGTTTCTTGAATGCATGAGTTTCTAGCTTGCAATGTTGACTCACATGATCATTTAGATTTTTTCCCATGCAAGTTATGATTCATGTATGCCTCTAGGCTTTTGTTTAGTCTTGTTTCCTTACTGCACTATATGGTATGCTTGCTGGATTGTACTGCACTTGAAGCTTTAGTTACATATCTCACATGAATGCTAAGTGTTAGGAGCAATTCTAGTGTATGCTTACATGCTACATGAGTTTTAGTAGTTTTTAGTTTACTTTTTGATTTGTAATTTCGGCTAGACTTTGTAAATGCTATGATAAGCTAGATTTGAACCTAGAAAGTGGCTCTTAGATCCCTTAAGGTTTCGGTCCAGCCATAGTAAAGCAAAAGAAAAGAATCAAAAATCAAAAGAGAAGAAAAGAAAAAGAGAAAGAAAAGCAAGTGAAAAGAAAAACAAGTAGTGAATAGTAGTGGTTCTAAAAGTAGTAGGAAAATTCAAGAACCATAGAAAGTGAAAAGAAAGGAAGTATTACAGCAAGAAAAGAGTTAGAGAAGTGAAAAAGAAAAAGAGTTACACAAAGGAAACACCATTGGACCTAGGAAAGAGCCTACACCATTCTAGTGAAAATTCTAGTTTTGAGCTTCCTAGTGATTTGTGTATCTTTTGATGAGTTACATGTAATTTTCTTTTTCTTCCATCTTTTACACTTTGCTGGAACTGTATTGGTACTGCACATATTGGATGTATATTGGTTTGGCATTAGATCACATGATAGTTTATCCATTTGTAAGCTAGGAAAAATCGGTTTCCAAATTTTGCTGAAATTTTTGTTCCCGGTTTTACAAGCTTTGGTGACTTTTGCTTTGTGTGAGCTTGCTGTCCAGTATTGTGTACCATGTTTGCATCTCTGTTTTAACATCTTCTTGTGGTCTTTTGGATGCTATTTTGCTGCCCTAGTATAAGCCTTTGTCTCATAAAAGTTTCTACACAATTTGAGTGCCTATCATTTCCATTTTTAGCTTTTTATTGCTTATCTCCTTTGGATTCCTTGGTTGTGTCTTAGAGTCCTTTGTCTTTCTTGGCCTCTTAAGCCTAGTCTTGGTGCTGTTCTTCTTTCATGATGGTATGATAAGACCTTGATAATTGATTAGAAGAGAGTTTACTAAGAGAGCTTAGAGAAAAAGAGTGGTAAAAGGCAAGAGAGAACATTAGAGAAAAAGCCTTGTTTTGTGTGATACACGAGTTGATTGAGTGATACACTTAGTGAGCTTGTGATGTTTTATTCCCCTTTGTATTTTCTGTATACTAACCTTTCTTTGCAGCCATGGCAAGTTCCCCAAGTGTGGGTAATGAACACTCACCAAGAACCCAAGCTTTAATGGACAAAATGATGGAAAGAATGAATGAGATCCAAATAAGTTTGAGGGAAAGTGTTAAGGAGGGTGTGAGAGAGATAAAAGAGACACATGAGAGGGAGAGGACAAATAAGAGAGAGGAAGGAAGGAGAGGTAGAAGAGGAAATGATGAGGATAGTGGGAGAGAAAGTGAGAGAAGGAGTAGTAGGAGGAGAGAGCACATGAGTTCCATTGGGAGTGATGGTGGGGCTTTCTTTGGGCATGGGGCACATGGTGGGAACCCTTTTGTGAATGATAGGAGGGGTGGAAGAGGGGCTGGACCTGCTGGAGGTAGAGGGACCCGAGGCAACACCAACCCATATTGGCATGAGGAGGACCGGTTTGATGAGAGAAATCTCAAGTTATTCATCCCAAAGTTCAATGGAAGTGGGGGTGCGGATGTGTACCTAGAATGGGTCATGAAAGTAGATCAAATCCTTGGAAGCTACCCTATGCTTAGTGAGGAAAGAAAACTGCACTTGGTCACCCTTGAGTTTGAAGAATATGCATTAGTATGGTGGCATCAACAAGAAAGAGGTAATGGGTACTTGAGGCCTAGAATCACAACTTGGGAAGGGTTGAAGCAAGCACTCAAAGAGAGATTTGTACCACCCACATATATGAGAGATTTGCATCACAAGCTACAAAGACTTGTGCAAGGTAGTAGGAGTGTGCAAGACTACTACAAAGATTTGGAAGTTACCATGATTAGAGCCCAAATTGAGGAAAGCCTAGAAGCTACCAAGGCAAGATTTGTACATGGACTCAATAGAGAGGTGCAAGATGTCCTTGAATTACAAAGATACTCCAACCTTGAGGAAGCCATCCACTTGGCCGAGAGGGTAGAGTCCCAATTAAGGAGGAAAGCTAGCTTCAAAAGGGGCTCCAATACTACTACATCTACTTGGAAAGGTAAAAGCAACAAGGAACATTCACCTAAGCCTCAATTGAAGAGTAACCGAGAGCACACCAAAGGTAAAGAGGTAGTTTCTTCATCTCAACCCTTTAAATCAAGTAACATCAAATGTTTCAAGTGTTTAGGAAGGGGCCACATTGCATCTCAATGCCCAAACAAGAATGCAATGGTGATGAGGCAAGATGGAGGGATTACTAGTGAAGAATCAAGTGGGTCTTCAAGTGAGAAAGAAGATCAAGGTGAAACCCACTCTACTTTTAGTGAGGAGGCCGAAGAGAGGGACTTGTTGATGGTAAGGAGATTATTAAAAATGAATCATGACTTAGATGATACTCAAAGGGAGAATATATTCCATACAAGATGTAAGGTAAAGGACAATGTTTGTTCCCTTATCATAGATGGTGGTTCATGTACTAATGTAGTTAGTGAAAGACTTGTGAATAAACTTAACTTGCCAACTTTAATTCATGCTAAACCATACAAGTTGCAATGGTTAAGTGAAAATGGGGAAGTAAAAGTAGATAGGCAATGTATGATCACTTTTTCTATTGGTAAGTATTGTGATAATATTCTATGTGATGTTGTGCCCATGGAAGCTACACGTATGCTTTTAGGTAGGCCATGGCAATATGATAGGAATGTTATTCATGATGGACTTGCTAACACCTACTTGTTTACATTTGAAGGTAGAAAAGTGCTCTTAAAGCCTTTAGCCCCAAAGGATGTATGTGAGGACCAAATCAAGATGAAGATCAAATGGGTCCAAGAGGAAAAGCAAGACATGGCCGAGAGTTCCAAGCCCACCAAAGCCTTGACCGAGAGCCATGCCAAGAAGAAACATGTAAAAAGTAGTGTAAATAATTCTAAGTGTAAAGTAGATAGCAAAAACAATTGTAAAGGGACTTTGCTTATTACTTGTAAGGACATTAAAAGGGAGTACCTTGCTAGAAGGTCTATGTTTCTATGCTTACCGAATCCGATGATATTAAATGCGTGTATGAATGAATCCAAGGAAATAGAAGAAGTACTTGAAGAGTACAAAGATGTTTTCCCTTTGGAGCTACGTCATGGGTTGCCTCCTATAAGAGGAATAGAGCATCAAATCGATTTCATACCGGGTTCGCAATTGCCTAACAAGCCATCCTATAGGAGCTCACCACAAGAAGCACACGAAATTGAAAGGCAAGTACAAGATCTCTTGAAGAAGGGATGGGTCAAAGAAAGCCTCTCACCTTGTGCATCTCCAATCATCCTGGTTCCTAAGAAGGAGGGTACATGGCGCATGTGCACGGATTGTCGAGCGGTAAATAATATTACTATTAGATATAGGCATCTTATCCCTAGGTTAGATGATCTATTAGATGAATTACATGGATCCACCATATTTTCTAAAATAGATCTTAAGAGTGGTTACCACCAAATCCGAATGAAGGAAGGGGATGAGTGGAAAACCGCCTTTAAGACTAAATTTGGACTATATGAGTGGCTAGTAATGCCTTTTAGATTGTCTAATGCTCCAAGCACATTCATGAGACTCATGAATCATGTCTTGAGGGAATTCTTAGGAAAATTTGTAGTAGTTTACTTTGATGATATCCTAGTATATAGCAAGTCTTCTCAAAAACATGTAAACCATTTGAGACTTGTCTTAGAAGTACTTAGGAAAGAAAAGCTATATGCAAATAAAGAAAAATGTATACTTGGAACCGAGAAGGTGATCTTCCTCGGCTTTGTGGTAAGTGCAAAGGGTATGGAGGTTGATGAAGCCAAGATTCAAGCAATCAAGGAATGGCCAACCCCAACATGTGTGAAAGAGGTAAGAAGCTTTCATAGTCTAGCTAGTTTCTATAGGAGGTTTGTAAAAGATTTTAGTACTATAGCTAGCCCATTGAATGAACTTGTAAAAAAGGACACTATGTTTACATGGGGGCCCTCTCAAGAGGAAGCCTTCAAGGTGCTCAAACACAAACTCACACACTCACCTATACTTGCTTTACCGAATTTTGCTCTTTCATTTGAACTTGAATGTGATGCATCCAACGTAGGAATAGGTGCGGTTTTAATGCAAGGGAAACACCCTATAGCTTACTTTAGTGAGAAGTTAAAGGGGGGACACCTAAATTACTCCACCTATGATAAAGAGTTGTATGCTTTAGTTAGGGCTTTCTAAGTGTGGCAACATTACTTACTACCTAAAGAGTTTGTAGTTCACACCGACCATGAGGCCTTAAAATATTTGAGAGGGCAAGGAAAATTAAATAAGAGACATGCTAAGTGCGTAGAGTACATAGAACAGTTCCCTTACATAGTCAAGTATAAACAAGGGTCTAGTAACATAGTTGTCGACGCTCTAAGTAGAAGGCACACTTTGATTAACATGCTTGAGTGTAAGATGTATGGTTTTGATCATATTAAATTTATGTATGCCCATGATGAAGACTTCGGTCTTATTTGGGAATCAAGTACCAAAGGTACATTCAAGGACTACTTTAGGCATGATGGGTATCTTTTCAAAGGCCAAGCATTACGTGTGCCTAAATCTTCCTTGAGGGACTTATTGGTGATTGAGACCCATGAAGGAGGTTTGATGGGTCATTTTGGAAGGGATAAGACATTGGCTATGTTACAAGAGAACTTCTATTGGCCTCACATGAGGGTCCAAGTAGTCAAGCACATTTCTAGGTGCATCACTTGTAACAAAGCCAAGTCTAAAGTCTCCCCTAATGGCTTATACCAACCCCTTCCAATTGCTACCACTCCTTGGATGGACATCTCCATGGATTTTATCCTTGGTCTTCCTAAGTCCAAAAGAGGAATGGATAGTATCTTTGTAGTTGTATGCCGGTTTTCAAAAATGGCTCACTTCATAGCTTGCAAAAAGGTTGATGACGCTTCAAATATTGCAAGGCTATTTTTCAAAGAAGTAGTGAGACTCCATGGAGTACCCAAGACAATTGTGAGTGACCGAGACTCAAAATTCCTTGGGCACTTTTGGAGGACCCTTTGGAGTTGCCTTGGAACCAAGCTTCTCTTCTCTACAACTTGTCACCCTCAAACGATGGGCAAACCGAAGTTGTCAATAGGACCCTAGGTCAACTATTGAGGACTTTTGTTGGTGAGAACATTAAGAGTTGGGAAGATTGGCTACCTCATATTGAGTTTGCCTATAATAGGGTTGAACATTCCACTACTAAGTTTTCTCCTTTTCAAGTTGTTTATGGATTTAACCCACTCACCCCACTTGATCTAGTGGCTTTGCCTATTGAGTTTTCTTGTAATAGAAGTGGCCAAGAGAGGGCTAGAAAGATCCAAGAGTTACACACTCAAGTAAAGGAGAAGATCGAGAAGAAGAATGAGCAAATAGCAAAGGCCTACAACAAACACCATAGGGCTATTGAGTTCAAAGTAGGGGACATGGTTTGATACACTTGAGAAAGGAACGGTTCCCTACCTTGAGGAGTTCCAAGCTTCTTCCTAGAGGAGATGGACCCTTCAAGATCTTGGAGAAAATTGGCCCAAACGCCTACAAGCTAGACCTTCCAAGTAAGTATGGTGGTAGTAACTCTTTCAATGTTTCTGATCTTTCTTTGTGTAATGTAGGTTCCGATGATGACATCAACTTGGGGACAAGTTCAAGCAAAGAAGGAGGGTTTGATGCAGGAACATCTAGGAGAGTTACTAGAAGCATGCAAAGGAGGCTAGAGGAAGAGGTGGAGAAACTTCAAGACCATGAAGCTAGCATAGGACTATTTACTTGTAACCTACTTGTAAATCACTTTAAACATAGTTCTATGATGTAATAGCTTTAGAGTTGACTTGGGCTAAGCCCACGGGCTTGTAGGGGTCAAGCCTCGGTTTCCATTTAGCTTGCCATCCGAACTCAAGGCCACACAAGATTTTCTAAAACCATCTTTTCTCAAAAGACTTGTGTGGGCCTTGAATCACTTGCTACACTAGGAGGAGTCCTTGCTTAAGAGTGGATCCATGCCAACTCTTAATCAAGGATCTCCACCCTTGAGTAGGAGGTGCCTAGGATTGATGACATGGCACATCACATGGGCTACAAGGGGAGACAAACCCATGTGCACCCATGTGAAGGCCATGTGACTTCCTAACAACCAAGTAACCAACTTAACTACCTTGGTTACTTGGCTTGCAAGGAAGCCCACGGATTAGTGCAGCCCTAACCTTGGTTAGGAGCTCCCAAACCATGGTTAAGGCTTGCTTGGGGGCCAAGGGATGAGTCCTATAAAGCCTTGGCTGTGGCACCCTTTGAAGGATCTTTTGGCAAATTAATGAATGATAGCTTTGTGCATCTTTGAGAGGATTTCCTTCTCTTGTTCCTTAGGGAACTTTCTTTGAATCTTATCAATGGCTCTCTACAATCATTGTGGCGGTTCCATCCTAGGCTTATAGGTTCTTCCCTTGGCGCCACCCTCCATCCCTTTCTTCCCCACCTTTTCCCTTTTCTCCTTCTTCGGTTAAACACCACCCTTTACCCTTTTGGCCGAGACTTGTCTTGGTTCACCCGTGGAGCTAGTTGGAGACTAGATTGGGGCAAATGTTGGAGCTTCTTGGAACCTCTCCTAGGAGCACCTACATCAAGAAGCCTCCCACAAGAACAAAATGCAAGAAGTAAGAGGAACAATCAACACTATAGCTGGAGGATTTGGTGGTGGAGGAGTAACGTCTAGAGTCAGGAAGCGATACTTGTGAAACATAAATATGGTGACCAATTACCCTTCGTCAAGAAGCTTCCCGCCGATCACGTTCACTGCCGAGGACTTTTCCACCACAGGCGCCGACCATGATGACCCCATGGTCATCACTACCATTATCGCCAATTGGAGAGTAAAAAAGGTGTTGGTCGACCAAGGAAGCTCGGCAGACATCCTTTATTGGGAAACATTCCTCAAACTCGACTTACCTCCCGGCGTAGTAAAAGATCATTCCGAGCCCCTCCTCGGATTTGCTGGGGAGCGGGTCCACACACGTGGTTACATCGACCTCCTCACTACTCTTGGAAATGAGGAGGAGGGGAAGACCATTTTGGTCAGATATTTATTAGTCGAAGCTCGGACCTCGTATAATGTCATCCTTGGTAGAAGAACACTAAACCAACTAGGGGCGATAGTTTCAACACTACATCTTGCGATGAAATTCCCAGTGGAGGCCAAGATTGTCACTATCAAGGCCGATCCTAAGATGGCCCGACAATGCTACGCTCAGAGCTTAAAGATTCAGCCATACACACTAAAGACAAGCACAACCAAGGAGACTTCGTCTCAGTGTTTGAGCATAGAGCCAGAGGCATTGGACCTGGATCCCAGGTCAGATTTTGAAGAGCTCCGACCGGCGCCTGCCGAGAAGACTACCCTGTTCCAGGTAGGCTGCAGAACAGGGCAGGACGTCCAGATTGGAGAAACAATGGAGGAGCATTCCCGCCAGAATATGGAGAAAGTATTGCTCGAAAATGCATATCTTTTCGCATGGAGCGCAGCCGATATGCCCGGGGTCGATCCCGATTTTATATGCCACAAGCTGGCCATCGTGCACGGTGCTCGTCGCATAGCCCAAAGAAAAAGAAAGCTGGGAGAAAAAAGACTGTCCGCAGTCCGACAAGAAGTGACCAAGCTTCTGCAAGCAGGCTTCATTCGCGAAATCAAATATACCACTTGGTTGGCTAATGTGGTGATGGTCGAGAAAGCAAATGGAAGATGGAGGATGTGTATTGACTACACAGATTTAAATAAAGCTTGTCCAAAGGATACGTATCCGTTGCCAAACATAGATCGCTTGGTGGACTCCACATCGGGCAGTGGAATGCTGAGCTTTCTTGACACATACTCAGGATACAATCAGATCCCCATGTACCCTCCCGACAAAGACAAGACGGCATTCATGTCCGATGTGCATAACTATTGCTACAAGGTCATGCCATTTGGGTTAAAAAACGCTGGAGCCATATACCAGAGACTGATGGACCAAGTTTTCAAAGAAGAGATAGGGGAGATAATGGAAGTCTATGTCGATGACATGGTAGTAAGGTCTGCTGGAGCAGACGATCATTTGGTTAACCTTCAAAGGCTGTTCAGCAAGGTGAGACGGCACAACTTGCGGTTGAATCCAGAAAAGTGTGTATTTGGAGTTCAGGGCGGAAAGTTCCTAGGATTTCTGATTACAGCTAGAGGGATTGAAGCCAACCCGGATAAGTGTAAGGCTATATTAAGCATGAAAAGCCCGACGACCTTGAAGGAGTTGCAAAGGTTAAATGGGAGTCTGGCTGCTTTATCTCGGTTCTTGCCAAGATTAGCTGAAAAGGCTAGGCCATTGTTCAAGCTCTTAAAGCAAGCATCCAGTTTTGAGTGGAACCCAAAAAGTGAAAGGGCATTCGTCGACCTGAAAGAGGTAATAACAATTGTACCGATCCTAAAGAGCCCCTCTAGAACTGCCGAGTTGAGCTTATATCTATCCGTCGCGCACTCAACCATAAGTTCGGTCCTTGCCTCCGAAGTTGACGGGAAGCAGCACCCCATCTATTTCATTAGCAGAACTTTGCAGCCTGCGGAGGAAAGATACCAGGTCGTGGAGAAACTTGTCTTGGTGTTAATATTCTCGGTCCGACGGTTAAGACACTACTTTAGAAGCCATAAGATTATTGTCAGGACAAACTATCCACTCAGGCAGGTGCTTCAAAAGCCCGACCTAGCGGGACGAATGACGGTTTGGTCCATTGAACTGTCAGAGTTTGGTTTGACCTTCCAAAGTAGGGGACCTATGAAAGCTCAGTTCTTGGCTGATTTCTTGACTGAGCTCCCTCCAGTTTCGAGTGATGATGACAATGCAAATGATCAACTCTGGACACTCAGCGTAGATGGGTCCTCAAATAAAAAGGGGAGCGGGGCTGGAGTTATACTTGAAGGACCCTCAAATTTAATCATAGAACAAGCTGTTAGATTCAAGTTCTCAACCTGGAACAACCAGGCGGAGTACGAGGCCCTCTTGGCAGGTTTACGGTTAGCTCAAGAAATGGGTGTGGAAAAGTTAAGATGTCATAGTGATTCACAACTCGTCACTGGTCATGTTAATGGAACTTACCAAGCAAAGGAGCCCCTACTCGCTCAATATCTTGAATTGGTAAAAAAGTGCATAATCTCCTTTTTATAATTCAGTATGATTCATGTCCCTAGGGCAGCAAATGAGAGAGCCGACGTACTATCAAAGCTGGCTAGTACAAAGAAGACCGGGCAGTATCGAACTCTGATCCAAGAAACGATGACGAAACCATCCATTGGTGAAGAAGCCATGTGCGTTGCCCAACCTCATTCGACCCAGACTCCCTCGCCTTGGTATGATCAGGTTAGGGCATATTTAGAAAAAGGAGACTTACCCGGGGACGACGCCCAAGCTAAGAAAGTACGTCGCTAAGCCGCCACCTTCACCTTGGTCAATGGGGAATTATTTAAAAGGGGACTCTCAACACCGCTGCTCAAGTGTCTTGACTCCCAACAGGCCGAATATGTCCTAAGGGAATTACATCAGGGGATATGCGGAATGCACACCAGTGGGCGAACTTTAGCGCACCGAGTCCTACGAGCAGGATATTTTTGGCCAACCTTAAAGAGGGATGCTGAGGAAACAACGCGAAGGTGTGAACAATGTCAAAAGTATGGGCCGATCCCTCACGTCCCTCAGGAACAACTCCACACCATGACATCCTCTTGGCCTTTCATGAGTTGGGGAATTGATATTCTCGGACCTTTCCCTCCAGGCAGAGGACAAGTCAAGTTTCTGATAGTAGCAGTGGACTACTTTACTAAATGGATCGAGGCAGAACTCGTACCCAGAATAACGGCTCAACAAGTTGAGAAGTTTTGCTGGAAGAGCATTGTATGTCACCATGGAGTCCCATACTCGGTCGTTACTGACAATGGTCGCCAGTTTACTGATACCAGGTTTAGGATTTTCCTAAAAAATCTGAACATCCAACACAAAGTTGCTTCGGTGGAACATTCCCAAACCAACGGTCAAGCTGAGGCCGCAAATCGAGTAGTCCTACGCGAGTTAAGGAAGAGATTGGGCGAGGCCAAGGGGTGGTGGGCTGAAGAGCTTCCGAGCATCCTTTGGGGATACCATTGTACCCCGCAAACATCCACCAAGGAAACCCCCTACCGCTTGACCTACGGCATTGACGCGATGATACCGGTCGAGATAGGCGAGCCATCTCTAAGAAGAAAATTGGCCCTCGATGTTAACCAAGAGCATGATTTGAGGGCAAAACTTGACCTAGTGGGAGAAGTTAGAGACTTGGCAAGGATTCAGAACGAAGCAGCGCAACTCAGGGCAACTTGGCGATACAACAGCAGATTAAGGCCGAGACAATTCCTCCAAGGAGACCTAGTCTGGCGCAAGGTCGGAGTAGCCCGGAGAGATAGAGAGGAGGGCAAGCTTGCTCCCAATTGGGAATGACCTTTCCGCATAATCGAAGCATTGAAAAATGGAGCATACCGACTAGAAACCTTGGAAGGGAGACTTGTCCCTAGGACATGGAACGTCACCCATCTGAAGGCCTACTATAGCTGATCTAGGTAAGACTGACTGAACTTCCTTTTAAAATAACTGTGTGAAGTAACAAAGCCTCGGGAGGCTTTCGTCTTTGCGTTTTGGAAGAATCAGGGGTGGTATTTTGGATAAATTAAATGTAGTGTGCTACAGCAGAAAGCTGTTTATTTGACATTCTCTGTCTTAATGTTATTAATATTATTGTTTAAATTACGAAGCATTTGATACCCATATATGAAATACCCTTCGTTCTCGGACACGAAATGTGCCTTTTTACTTCAAAATAAATTTAAAGCATACAACCGCTTGATATTCTATGTTTAAACTATGAAAAATGCGACCGAAGAACATTCCGGCGTAGTATAAAAGAAGCTCTAAAATGAGCTCGGAAATTAACATGCGACTGAAGAACATTCTGGCAATGTTAAAGAAACTCTAAAATAAGCTCGGAAATTAACATGAGACCGAAGAACATTCCGGCGTAGTATAAAAGAAGCTCTAAAATGAGCTCGGAAATTAACATGCGACCGAAGAACATTCCGGCAATGTTAAAGAAACTCTAAAATAAGCTCGGTAAAATGTTACAAAATATTGCCGGGAAGACCGATAAGGCGAAAGCAAATCCAAAACATTGGGCCACGAGCTAAGGGAGGTAGCACAAAGAGATACACAAAGAGATTGAGACTCTCAGAGAAAGCGCTCCTCAGAAATACCTTGACTGATCGTAGCACATTTAAAAAGTTGCGATACCAGAACTTTTCATTCCAAACATCATCTAACCATGGAGGTTACCCACCAGCGGATACGAACTAAGACCTCCCCCACCCAAAGAAAGGGGATCAAGATTCACAGTCATTCCAACTACAAAAAAGAGAAGCGTGCTAATGCTAGAAGAAAAACACCGGAACGATATTTATAGGCAAACAAAGGCTAAGCGAATAAATGGAGCAGGTAATACAAGCTAGCACTAGCGGGCAAACATTGAGTCCCGAGGTAGGGGCAGTGGAGTCATATCAAAACCACAAGTTACGATAAAATAACCAGAGAACAGAAATAATTGCAAAGAGTCATGTCAAAGCCACAAGTTACGATAAAGTAACCAGAGAACAGAAGTAATTGCAAAAAGTTATGTCAAAGCCACAAGTTACGATAAAAGCCGAATATCAAAGGAAATGAAACGATACTATAAAATAATAATGAGTTTTAAAGACAAGGCCTAAGGCAAGATAGTTACAAACGCATTTAAAGCGTTAGAAATCTCATTCATCAACAAGTTTCCCATCCACCACCATCTTCTTCTCGTCAAGCTGAGAAGTGTCGAGGTCGGAAAGCTTGATCTGTTCTAGAGCACGAGCGAAGCCTTCTGAAAATGCCTCCAAGCTGAAAATGCCTCTCGACTTCGGCCTCGGCCTCCTCAGCCCTGTCTGCCAGTAATTCATTGCAGTCCTCTGCCTCGGTCAAGGAAGATTGGAGCTTGATTGATTCCTCTTTAAGCACGGTAAGCTCGGCACCCTGCTCCTGAATAGTCTTACCAAGACCTTCACATTGGACTTCAGAGGCCTCTAGCAGCTTCTTTAAAGCGTCCTCCCGAGCTAGACTAGAGGCCACGATGGCTTGTCCCTCTTCATATTTCTGGCCCAGTTCTCGAACAAATTCATCAGTGGCCTCCCTCTGCTCATTGGCCATCCTCAGCAAAGCCTTGGACTGCTCGACCTCCAGTCCCAGGGTGTGGAGAGCCTGGTCAGATTCTACCTTGTTTTTCAAGAGTTCTTGCTGAGAGGAATGAAGAGTGCGGTAGGAGGACTGAGCGCCATGCAGGGCTTCTTGGAGGCTCTAGTTGGCGATTTGTAGCTCGGACAGTTGGCGGCGGGCTTCGACCCCACCAATCACCTCGTCCCTAAAAACCAAAGGAATGTCGAAGTTACAAACCATAAAACGCACCTAGAAAACAAGAAAATGAATGATAGCTTCATACCTCAAATGGTGAAAGACTGCTACACTTCGTAGCATCATCAGATAGGCTCCTTCCACTGCCTCGATTGTGCCGACGTAGCGAATGAGCTTCGCGTCATACTGAGTTGGAAAGGCTCCCTCAATGGATACATCCCCCATCCGCACCTCGGTGCCCCATAGAGAGGGAGGTCTGGGTTGGCAACAAGATAGGTGCTCCAACCTCGGAGCGGTTGAGGGACACCCATGAAAGATCAACCCCCTAGGAACCAAGCGACCAGTGCTCTTCGAGTTCTCCGGGGGAGGATTGTCTGCGGCAGGTACAGAGTCCCCCGCGGTAGAGGTGAAAGTAGGCTGAACTTGAGGCACCTCAGCAGCCGCGGGAGGAACCACGGTGATGGGAGAGGCCTTTGTGATCCCAACAGGGAGCTGGGCACCCCTATCAGGACTTTCATCTCTGACTACGGGAGGGGGAGTTTGGAGAGCCCCAGAAGGGCCAGGTCGGGTCCTCTCCACCTAGCCAAGAGTGGTGGAGTCAGAAAGGATTATGGTACTAGGGCGAGAAGCCCTTTTCATCCTCTTATGGGCGGCTTGTTCTGGGAAGGAGGAGCTTGAATCAGTTTCCCACGTGCTGATCTCCCTTGATCAGCCATCAGATCTGAAAATAAGGCACCGAAGTGGGTTAGAAGAATAATTAGCAGAGACGAGAGTAAATCGTATGTACAATAAAAATACCTAAGAAATCAGCTTTGGGGTCCTCCACATCTAACAATCTCAAGACACGTCGGACATCTAAAGGACGGTCAAGAGCCATAAGCTTGTCAATACTTTCTTTCTCTTCCTGGAGGAGGTCGCTATCTTTCCAAGAAGTAAATTTTATGGGACGCTCGCTCCAATAGAGAGGAAATAGGGGGACCTAACGCTCGTCAAAAAGAAGGCGCATACCCTCGGTGTGTGGAATCGGTTTCAACTTAAAAAATTTGGTTTTGAAGTTTTTGAAGGACTGGTGATATAAGGTGAAGACCGACCCATACTGAGCTCCATTAAGGGAGCACCAGCCGATTTTCCGACCAAGCTTTAGCTGGTGGAAGTATAGGAATACCTTGGCCGAACAAGTAATACCAAGGAAGGGGCTCAGGATTTCAAAAGCCCTTACAAAAGCCCAACTATTCGGATGGAGTTGGGAAGGGGCTACGTTCAAAAGCCTTAGGACCTGACAAATGAAGTCACTCGGAGGAAATGTGATGCCGAAGTCACGAAACATGTGTTTGTATACATAAATGAAGTCGTCTCCGTCAATAGGAGGCTTCATAAATACCCTCTCGAAGGGGAAGAAAAGCTCTATCCGAACAGATCGCTCTAAGCTCGGGACAATAGGTGGTATTATCCTCACTAAGTCGCCCACCTGATCAGACGTCAAGTCGGAAGAATAGGAGTTCACCTCATCTAAGACCCAAGAATACTCGGCCGGAGCCGGAGGGTATATCTTCTTAGGCCTCGGGGCTCTACTCTTCTTTGGGGGCGCGATTACAGCAACGGCCCCCGTGGCCATGGTAGCAGCCCCCGCGGCCGTAGCAGCCGCACGAGACGAATCTGCGCCCAACCTGCTGGCAGGGGGGCTAGGAGTCCCCTCTGAGGATAAAGACCCCCCTGTGGGGGACACTTCCTTCGAAATCAAAGGTCTAACCTTTGAGGAATTAGAAGAAGAAGGAAGAGACATGGTGGCGTACCTAGAAGAAGAGGCTGGTCCGGCAAAAATTGTTTCAAACCACCACGAACTGAGTACTAGGCAAGGTGAGCGACGGTCCAAGAGCGAAAATAGGAGCAACGAAAGGGAAAGGAAGAAGAAAGCGCAACGGAGAGCAAATCAGAGAGTTTTTTGAAGAAGAAAGGAGGCTAACAAAGGGTTACGAAGTGATATTTAAAGGCAAAATTACGGAATGCCAACCATTGCACACCTATAACCGTTCCCGCCAATAAATAAGGCAGGTTTAAAAACGCTTCACCTCCCGCTAAAGGCGAGCTCGGTAAAAACCCCAGCATGTCGAGGAAGCTTTCAACAGAAAAATCCTCTTCTGAGACTAAACACATGTCTCGTCCTCGGATTTTGGGGGCTTATGTACTTACCGAGATGGTCCGAGCTCGGCTGATCTCTATGGGCCGAGCCCGGCCTAACTCGGCGGAAGGAACCAAGGTCGGGGGGCAGTCTTATCAAAGACCGATTGTGACCAGAGACGTGACGAGTTGATGTGACGCTTTCCCTTCCTCTAATGATGATCGTTGGAACTTGTAGAGTTACCCCTAGACCGACACGTGTGCCTCGAGCCGCACATAACTGGTATTTCAGGATTCTCCCCCTACCTACCAACTGCCACTAATGAGGTATAAAAGGACCCCCCAGGAAAGTGCTTGGCAGATCTCTCTCTCTCTCTCTCTCTCTCTCTCTTATTAATTCCCTTCTTATTCCTCCAAATTAAACGAATACTAACTTAAGCATCGGAGTGCCTTTTGCAGGTACCTCCCCCTCATCGTGAATGTGTCCAACCTGATCGGACTCGGCCGAGGAGACAGGCGTTCCTACCCGTACACGCAAAGGAGCTCGGCAGGACCCAGAATCCGGCGGAACAGTTACCAATGCTTTTATACAAGCAGTTGCGAAAAGGAACATAACTAAGGTGGGTTCCGTTCCGCCGTTTGAAGTGTGTTTTAATAGTCAGAATGTGTTCATAAACCCTTCTTAGATATAATTTTTCTGGCAAAATTTATAAACCCTTACACGTGTAAGTGTAATTTTTTTGGTAAAAATTATAAACCTTTCAATGTATAATTTTTCTGGAAAAAAATTACAAACTTATATGAAGTAATTTTTATAGCAAAAATTACAAACCCTCCAATGTGTAATTTTTATGGAAAAAATTACAAACCTTTCAATATGATGTAATTTTTCTGGCAAAAATTACAAACCCTTCACTATGAAGTAATTTTTATGGCAAAAATTACAAACTCTTTCAATATGATGTAATTTTTATGGCAAAAATTACAAACCCTTCAATATGTAATTTTTATGGATAAAATTACAAACCCTTCAATATGTAATTTTTATGGAAAAAATTACAAACCCTTCAATATGATGTAATTTTTATGGCAAAAATTACAAACCCTTCAATATGATGTAATTTTTATGGCATAAATTACAAACCCTTCAACATGTAATTTTTCTGACAAAAAATTACAAACCCTTCAACATGTAATTTTTCTGACAAAAAATTACAAACCCTTTAACATGTAATTTTTCTGACAAAAAATTACAAACCTCCAATGTGTAATTTTTTCTGGTAAAAATTACAAACCTTCAATAGTGTTTGACACACACTACACTTTTACATCAATCCTTCTTTACATCAGAATTAGAAAAACTCTTCTGGAGCAATCTCTTCTTGCAACAACAGAATCTTCTGACTACTGAAACAATCTTCTATAGCAGAATCTTCTAACTCACAAAATTCTTTTTCTCCTTCAAGTTTTGCATTGTTCTTCTGATGTGTGACTTTAATTGCATCCCAACAATCCTCGCCTCAAACAAAGGATCTTTGTACTTTCTCTCTCCCTGCATTGGAATACTTTCGACAAAGGAAATCATCTCAAAATAGGACCTGACCTTTATGGATTTATCTCTCGCCATGTCAAACCATCAGCTCGAAAAAAAATGTGGAAGCAAAATCTCTCAGGATCAAGAGCTCTAATACCAACTTGAAAATCCTAATATAATTCACTATTTCATTTTTATTCTATTTTTTGTATACAAGATACTATATCTATAGTATTACAAATCAAAAATTAAATAAAGAAAAGATAGAATCTTATCTAATCAGATAATCCCCTCAAATAATATTTATAGTCATAATTAATAAAATATTTTCCTTTTTCAATAATACTTATATATTAAATATTTTTCTCTTATTTATCTATTCTGTCAAGAGTTTTTTAAAATTTTCATATTCCAATTTTAACTTCTTTGAATCATCTCTTGCTTCTTTTAGATACGAGTTACTGTACTTTTTGAAACAAATTAATATATATCTTAGAATTTGTTATAATTAAACGTTAATTATATATTATTTTTTTCTCTTCATATTTTATATACATATATATTTTTCTCTTCATATTTTATAATTACTAGTTATATGGTTGTCTACGTATTGTAGTTGTCTACTAAATACTTTTTTTTATAAAGATTCAGTTTTTGTTCTGTAATTTAAAATAATATTTAGTTTTTATAATTAAATTAATTATGATATATATTTCAGATATCTTTTTTAATATATACGTTATAATTTAGCTTAGTGATAAATTTAAGTTCTTTTTAATAGAGAAGGATTCACATTTGATTTTAGTATTTTAAAATAATGTTTAAATTTTATAATTAAATTAGTTATATATCATTAAATATCTAAAAAGATGGCAAAAGAAAATTACATATATTAGTTCGGTACAAATTTTATCATGTGACTAATCTAGTACTTTTAAAATTAAAAACTAAATATTATATATATATATATATATATATATATATAATTTTATTTATACTTTATTCTGTATATAACTTTTACTTTTAAATTCATTATTTATTCATTTTGTTGTCTTAATTTGTATTATTTGCATACTTAACACAATTTTATAATATAAAAAAAGGGAAAAATATTTTATGTACTTCTAAAATTTTAAAAAAATTATTATTAATTCTTCTAAAAAATTTCATCTTATTTTAATCTCTTTAATTTATAAATATATTATTTTTAATCTTTTAGTCCTCAAAATAATAAGAAAATGCTTAATATCAATTATAAAGTATTATCTAAACTACTTTAAAAATTAAAAGTTAAGGGCATTTTATTTTTATTAGAGTATTTAAGGATGTGTCAAAAAAAATTAAAATTTTTTAATTCAACTTATATAGTTGTACAAACTGCAAGCCACCAAAGTTAAAAGATAATATCTTATATGATTCTTGAAAAGTCAAAAATTATATGTATGATTCCTGGAAGTTCGGAATGTCAACAATCATCATTATTCTGTAGAAATCTCTCTATTAATTGAGAGAAAAAGCTCTTTAATGATCACACCACCCCTAAATAATGACATACTCACCCTAGAACTGGCTAAAAGTATTATCAACATTTTTTATATTAATAAGTTGTCATGGTACTGAAAAAGTGGTGGTTACTGAGAATATATATCACTAAATTTTTTTATTAAAATTTTTCTTTAAAAGAATATATATATATATATTTCATTATATCAATTATTTTCGTTTAGTATCTTTGAAAAGCAAGTTGGTCCGGATCCACAAATTGGTAAAGGTCCACTAAGCGTGTTCTGACTTTTGTCTCCCTGGCATCCCCGTTGTTGCTTATTAACTCAGATGTTATTATATAGCATTTTTTATTTAGATATTAATTTTTGGATAACAAATTTTAGTTTTGAGTTTTTTAATAATTAAAAATACTATTATAAAGTAATAAAAATTTAACATTTAGGACGTCAATCATTAAAATAAAATAATAATAAATTTTTTATTAATATAAATAATATATTGAACCTACTAAATATTTAAAAAAACAAACTTATTATTAAAAAAAATTCAGTCATATTTGAATATATTTTTCGTTTGAGAAATTATTATTATACATTTTTGGTATGGTTAATTTTCTATGACTTTCTAATTTCTATGCATGAAACTGAGGTTAAAAATAATACAGAACAAGTTAAAAAAAAGCCTAATATAACTAATAAAACTTTAGTGAATATACACGTGTTATTGAAATTGTGTTGTTGTTCCTCATTTCTTTTTCAATTTTTATTTTAAAAAACTAAGGCATGATCAAAAATTTAAATGATATCATCGTTTAATAATTGTTGAACTAATTATTTCTAAGATTTAATTGGTATATATGAAATATATAAAAGAGTTTTTATATAATTATTTAGGTATAATTATTATTTATAGTATATTTATTACTTATTAGTTTTATATAATTATTTTAAGCCATATAAATGATTAATTATGATTACATAACTGTATACAAATGTTTTAGATTAATAATGCATGACTATTAAACCTTTTCTTTTACTACCATAACAGTTAAACTCCTATGATTACATTTGTCTCATTAATTTTCACTTAATTTTTGTTAAATACGAAAAACTAAAGAAAATATACTAAAAATAAAACAAGTAAAAAAAGTAAAGAATATCTTAACTTTGAAAATGTAAAATATTATTGTTTTAGCCATGTTTTAGCCATTGAAAATAATAAAATTAAAAAATATTCAAAATAATAGTTAATTTTTCATTTTAACCTCTAAAATATCAATATTATTTTAGTTCTTAAAACTAATCAATTTTCTTATTTTAGTTCTTAAAACTAATCATTTCTTGCTTCTCTTAGTTGCAAGTTACGATACTTTTAGGAAGCAAAGTAATATGTATTTTAGAATTTGTTAGTACGTGATTTAGCTCAGTGATAAATGTCAATTCTTTCTAATAAGAAGGATTCATTTTTTATTCTTGTAATTTAAAATTATATTTAGTTTATAATTAAATTAATTATGATATATATTTTAGATATTTTTTTAATATATACGTTGTAATTTTGCTTGGTGATAAATTTTAGTTCTTTTTAATAGAGAATGATTCGCCTTTGATTTTATTATTTTAAAATAATATTTAAATTTCATAATTAAATTAATTATATATCACTATATATAAAAAAATTACATATATTAATTCGGCACAACAAGAGGATTACTAGCGTACCTACTTAAATTCATTTAGAACATTTTTAAATTCACGTATAAAATAACAACTTTTATCATGTGACTAATCTAGTGCTTTTAAAATTAAAAACTAAATATTTTATATCTATATAATTTTATTTATATTTTCTTCTCTATAAAATTTTTATTTTTAAATTCATTTTTATTTATTTATTTATTTCCTTAATTTGTATTATTTGCACACTTAAAACAATTTTATAATATAAAAAAGGGCAAAATATTTTATATACTTCTAAAATTTAAAAAATTTACTTTTAATTCTTATAAAAAAATTCATCTTATTTTAGTCTCTTTAATCTACAAACATATTATTTTTAATCCTTTAGCCCTTAAAATAATAAGAAAATGCTCAATATCAATTATAAAGTATTATCTAAACTTTAAATATTAAAAATTAAGAGTATGTATTTTGTTTTTATTAGAGTATTCATGTCAAAAGTCTTAGATTTATAGATGTGCAAATTGCAATCCACCAAAGTTAGAGATAATATCTTGGATGATTCCTGGAAGTTTGGAATCTCAACATCCATTATATGGTCATTAGTTAGCAAATCTCTCAATTAGTCAAGATCATTATTGGTTAACATAAATAAGTGGGATTTTTAATATTAATGTAAACAAATGATGAAAAGTTCATATTATAGCTGACGATGAGATCTTTAGAGGTCACACAACTCTAAATAATAACATGCTCACCCAAAAGTCAGGCCAAGAGTATAATCATAATAAGTTTGGTATTGAAAGTGGTGGTTATTGAGAATATATATATTTCATTAAATTTTATATACTTTTAATTGATTTTATTTTTAAAATAATTTTTTATTTGATTATATCAATTATTTTCGTTATCTTTGAAAATATAGCCGAAAAAATTGGTCCCGAACCACAAATCGGTCCAGGTCCACTAAGCGTGTTCTGACTTTTGTCTCGTGGTGTTGCTTATTAACTCAGATATTATGTAGCACTTTTTATTTAGGTATTAATTTTTGGATAACAAATTTTAGTTTAGAGTTTTTTAATAATTAAAAATACTATTATAAAGTAATAAAAATTTAACATTTAGGACGTGAATCAATAAAATAAAATAATAATAATTTTTTTTATTTATATAAACAATATATTGAACCTACTAAAACTCATTTAAATATTTTAAAAAAAAACTTATTATTATAAATATTTTCAGTGATATTTGAATATATTTTTCGTTTGAGAAATTATTATTATAAATTTTGGGTATGGTTAAATTTTTATGACTTTCTAATTTCTATACATGAAACTAAAAAGAATACAGAATAAGTTAAGAGCAGATATAAACCCCTTATTATTTTTTCTGAGTGCAATAATGACTAATAAAACTGTAGTGAATATACACCTGTTATTATAACTGTGTTGTTATTTTCTCTTTTCTCTTTCAATTTTTATTTTAAAAAACTAAGGCATGATAAAAATTTTAAATGATATCATCGTTTAATAATTGTTGAACTAATTGTATATAAGATTTAATGGGTATGTATGAAATATATAAAAGACTTTTATATAATTACTTAGGCATAAATTATTATTTATGGTATATTTATTAGTTTTTATATAATTATTTTAAGCCATATAAATGATTAATTACGATTACATAACTGTCTAAAAAAGTTTTAGATTAATAATGCATGACTATTAAACCTTTTCTTTTACTACCATAACAATTAAACTCCTATGATTACATTTGTCTCATTAATTTCCACTTAATTTTTTAAAATACGAAAAACCAAATAAAATATACTAAAAATAGAACAAGTAAAAAAAATTAAATAATATCTTAACTTTAAAAATGTAAAATATTATTATTTTAGCCATTGAAAATAATAAAATCAAAAATATTCAAAATAATAGTTAATTTTTCATTTTAACCTCTAAAATATCAATTTTATTTTAGTTCTTAAAACTAATAAATTTTCTTATTTTATTAATTTCAAACATTAAAACAATAATATTATACAATTTTAAGTAGCAAAGTGATAAATTATAAAAAATAAATGATAATATTCTATTCAAAGTATATTAATACCTTTTCTTATGGATAATCTATTTCACAGAATATTTTTACATTCTCAAAAATAGCTGGAATGATATTCATAGAAATGTAATAATAAAATAATATTTCTAAGTAAATTTAAGAAAACTTATTCATAAATAAAAAAATATCTAAAAAATGTAAATTCATTATCATAATCACACCCAAGTCTATAATAACAAATATATATATATATATATATATATAGTAACTATTGTCCTCCCTGGATAATTTTCATACATTGATCTCAAAGTTCAGTAATTTTAAAGTAGATGACATCATGATTTGTTTTATTTGTAATGAGAAATTTTGAAAATGAGAAGAAATAAATTTATTTCCTTTTGAATGAATAATCATTGTGTAGACAAGTGCAACCTTTGCTGGAAATAACAATATAACACGTGCGAATCTTTGGTCTGAGTGAAATGTGTTGTCATTTTCGTTCTCTCTCTTACAACACTTATTAAACACGGAATTGGATCCCTGCGGTTTCAAAACTCACGGCTAATTATTCTGGTAGGAAAAATTCGCTAGATTTTGGTACCCTAATTTTGTAACCCACTTTTAATTTGTTAAAACATATTAAACCAACTTTTATTTTTTAAATAATTATATTAATAATTTTGATAATATTAATTTTTATTTTATATAATATTTATTAATTTTGATTTTTTTAAAAATATATTTTTGAATATTTTAATTATTAACATGTTTTACAAAATTCCTTTTATTTGACCTTATCTAAAAAAATTGTTTAATTGGTAGTATATATTAATTAAGAATATTTATTAATTGAATTCATTCTGTCTTTTAAATTTTTATTTATTATTTTTCTACATTGTGTTTGAAATTATATTTAGTAATTAATAATCAATGTTCATGGTTAACTGAATGAATTTCGAAATTTTAATATTTATTAAAGGTATTTTTACGAGTTATTAAAAGGTATATATAAAAAATTAATATTACATAAATATATAAAAATATTATTTTAATAATTATTTTTTTCTACACGACACTTAGAACTGATGAAAATAAATACTAATAATAATAACCATGACATAAAAACTTATTTTCTGCACACTACCCATACTTGTATATGTCATATGTCTTACATACCACTCCTATCATTGAATGCATAAACCGCTTAACATAGAATTATTATTCTAGTTTAAATTGGTACGTATTAAAAAAATGCAAAATAAGGTATTGATTTATTCCTGTTGTCCCAAGATTGTGTAAATTATTCTCTTTAAATTAAGATTTTCCCCTCTAATTAACAACCCCTCCTAAATTTAAATAATCAAAAAAATGTAAAAGGTATTTATCTACCATAATACATTATTTAACATATCTTTTATATACATAATATGCAAGATATACTATTCAAACTTATCTCTTATATTTGACAATTATATCCAATTATTGAGGGAAGATTTTTATTTCCCTCGAAAAATATATCGTCAATAATATTGACATGAATAAAATATCATAATAATTATTTAAAAGATTCTCTTCTGAATGAAGACTTTTGCCATTGATTGTAAAGAAAACTTATAAATAATATTGTTTACATATACAACATGGCTTATGTAAATAATTTCCCCTATAAATAATTTCTTTGTATAAAATAAGTAAATAATTTTGAGAAAAATTATTACTTACTAAAAATTAAATATGAAACTAGTTTTAAACTTCTCCCATGTTATGATTCCGTCACTCATCTTATTACATACCAGAAGACTGAATGCCATTTTCATTCAGTAAATTTCAATAATTTTTCATTTTAGATATAATATTTTAAAAAATTATTTTATTTTTTTAAAAGTAAAATAAAAAAATTCTTGAAAACTTAAAATATCGAAATAAAAATTTTAAAATTTTATGTAAAAAAATGAAAAAAAAAATCATAAAACATAGAGACCAAAAGTAACATCAAATAATCTAATAAAGATATTAACATGTATCAATAATTTTTTTTTCACTTTTGTAATACTTATAAAAAGATTCATTATTTTTTTTTTCTAGTCTTGTATTGAGAATACTGGTCAGCAAATTAGACAAACAAAAATAAAATATTTAGAAGTAATGCTATAATTCAATTAGATTAAAAATGTTATAAATTGACATGAACAAAAAAATGATACAGCAAAGTGTTCCTATCCAATATGAACCCAAAAATTGTGTGGACATAAAAGTTTTTCCATATTCCACACACATGATACTGAATCCACACCCACCCACACAGTGACGCTCTATATATTGACTTAATCACTGACTTGCATTCACTACTCACCCATCTCCAAAACCTGCAAACTCCATCCATTCCAATTTTCATATACAAACAAAAAACATGATCGGAAACATGTTAGACACCAAGGGCCTTATGGTCCAAGTCATCACCGGCCGGTGGTTCGTGGTGTTCGCGTCGTTCCTAATCATGGCGGCGGCCGGCGCCACCTACATGTTCAGCCTCTACTCCGGCGACATAAAAAAGTCCCTCGGTTACGACCAAACCACCTTAAACCTCCTAAGTTTCTTCAAAGACTTAGGTGGCAATGTCGGCGTTCTCTCCGGCCTCATCAACGAGATAACTCCTCCATGGGTAGTTCTGGCCATGGGTTCAATCCTAAACTTCTTCGGTTACTTCATGATATGGCTCGCTGTCACGAAACGAATACCTAAACCGCACGTGTGGCACATGTGCCTCTACATCTGCATAGGCGCAAATTCTCAATCCTTCGCCAACACCGGTTCGTTAGTAACCGTTGTTAAAAACTTCCCCGAAAGCCGTGGCGCTGTGTTAGGCGTTCTCAAAGGTTACGTCGGTCTCAGCGGAGCCATCATAACACAACTCTACTTTGCTTTTTATTACAACGATTCAAGATCTTTGATTTTACTCATAGCATGGCTCCCTGCCGCTATTTCCTTCCTTTTCCTTCGAACCATTCGTTACATGAAACCTGTTCGTCAACCCAACGAGCTAAGTGTTTTCTACAAGTTTTTGTATATTTCACTTGCCCTCGCTGGTTTTCTTTTAATCATGATTATCGTGCAGAGAAAAGTTTCATTCTCACAAAGTGAATATGGGGTTAGTGCTGGGGTTGTGCTTTTTTTACTCTTCCTTCCTCTCGCTGTTGTTTTTGTTGAACAATATAAAATCAGAGAGAGTAAAAAGCTTTCTTTCATTGACCCTAACCCTGTTAAGATAGTAACCGAAACTGAGTTAACAGAGTCTGTAACCACAAACTCAAAGATTAGTACTAGTACTAGTAGTGTTCAAGTTGAAGAGACTAGATGGTGGCAAAAAGTGTTTTCTCCACCAGCTAGAGGTGAAGATTATACAATACTTCAAGCTCTTTTTAGCATAGACATGATACTACTATTCTTTGCTGGCACATGTGGTGTAGGAGGCACTTTAACTGCAATTGATAACCTTAATCAGATAGGCTCCTCGCTAGGGTACCCCAAATCTAGCATAAGCTCGTTTGTGTCGTTAGTGAGCATTTGGAATTATCTAGGACGTGTTTTTTCCGGGTTTGTGTCTGAACATTTTTTACAAAAATACAAATTTCCTCGACCACTCATGTTCACTATGACGCTCCTCTTATCCTGTGTCGGTCACCTTCTCATAGCATTCGATGTGCCAAATGGGCTTTACGCTGCGTCGGTCATCATTGGGTTTTGTTTTGGCGCGCAATGGCCCTTGGTGTTTGCCATAATCTCTGAACTATTTGGGCTTAAGTACTATTCAACGTTGTACAACTTCGGCGGTGCAGCCAGCCCAATTGGGCTTTACGTACTTAATGTGAGAGTAACGGGACACTTGTATGATAAAGAAGCCTTGCGGCAATTAACTATTGCCGGTAAATCCAGAATTGGTGGCACTGAATTGACTTGCGTTGGAGCTAGTTGTTTCAAATTGTCTTTTATTATTATCACTGCAGCTACCTTTTTTGGTGCCATTATTTCACTCATTTTGGTTGCTAGGACTATTAAGTTCTATAAAGGTGATATTTACAAGAGGTATCGTGAGGAAGCTCAGGGAGCCACCATGGTGGTCCAAAACGGCGGCCATACAGGACAAAAACCCAATATTGGAACTTAATTAGTGTAGGGTATATCTTATATGTGGTTCAACTTAGGGAGAAAAATGAGAACAATGTAAGTTAGATAGTATATATAGATACTCATTAATTAAATTCTCCACCACTACGACATCGACCTGGAACCAAATTAAAGTTAGTCAAGTTTAATTTTTGTGATTCATAATGGAAAGTGTGTAATACAAAATATACAAGTCCACTTTTTAAATTTTCTTCCTCTACATGCCTTTTCGCTCATCATTTTGGGGGACCGAAGTTAAAATATGATTGATGTTTGGCTGTGTATATATTATATAGATAAATACATTCTATAGCACTTTATTCTAATGTAACGTTTCCTTGCTCCGCTGATTCGTTGCATGCTTGTTTTGGCATTTTTGCGTTGTGTACACCGACAAGTTTAGAGGATTTGTCGTCAAATAAAAAAAAATGAGATAAAGAATTTAGCTTTTAGAGAGTTAAAAGATAAGATCTGACGATATTTTATATATTGTTTTTGAAAGGCACGTATAGAATACAGAATATGCACATGCAATACAACTAGCTAGGTTATCCATTTCACGGGTAATGAACTGTTCATAACGTGAAGGGTGAAATCAATTGAGAAATGTTTTAAAGTACGAAATTAACTAGGTGAATGTTTTGGTTTATGTGTTTTTTTTTAGATTAAGCAATGTTAAAAAATTGAGGTGACAAACAAAGTGCCACGCTTATCATACAAGTATATGTTTGCCTGTGTTCCATGTGATGTTTTTAAGTATTTTATCCTTTCACCATTTGTCTTATCCTTCCACCATCTAAAAAGCCATATTAGCCATTACACCAAACAAACTAGCCAACCTAAAATCTAAGCTCACATAAGTTAAAACGTAACCCAAAAGCCATATAAGGTCAAATTCAAAAGATTTATTAGGTGGTAATAGGGACGAAGCCAGATCGAATTTATTGGGGGAGAGGGGCAAGTGTACCATTACAAACAAATTCAAAAGACTTATTTTGATATGCAATAGACAATAGTTAAATCAGAAATTAAAATAATTAAATTTAATGAATAATTGTCAGAACAAAATAAATACTATCTCTAATAGATCTAGCATACATAATAATTAGTAAATAAAATATGAAATTTTCTTCAGATTAAGGGATAAAGAAAAACGATAACAAAAAATTATAAAATTATTATGGCAATCTCTTTTCCTTTCAAATCAAGTGTTTGAGGAATTTTTTGAGTAAAATAATTATTTACAAGACTTATAATCCTGTTTGTTTATCTTATCCTACGTAAAAATGGGTTTAACCAACTTAATCTTTCGTGTAATAAAAAAATCTAACTAATCATCTTAAAATACATTAAACTAATTAATTAATATATATATATATATACATATAAACCAAATTGGAAAAAATAATATAAAAACTAAAAGTATAATTAAATCCACAAAAGAACCTCCAACCCATTTACAAACACCTTTCAATGATGCTATGATTACTTTCTATTTACACATTCACGTTAGTATAAATAAGAGTGGGCTATTGACACACTCATGTTCCTAAATAAGGAGTTTTTTTTTGGAGTAAAGGACATTACTGAATGGGCTTTTTTATATATATAGATGGGCTTTTCTTTTTGGATATACTGAAATGCTATGCTTTATTTTCTGTAGATATGTGTATTATTATTATATTTTGGCACTTAGCATTTGTGTATTGTTTAAAACAGCATGTTGATGATAATTTTTTTCTTCAAAAATCTATCTCCTACTTTGGCAAGTATGTTACGGCAGAATAGGCCCTAAAACTTGTGGTATTTCATCAAAAGTTTAAACTCAAATATTCATTATCATTAACCAAAGCATTGATTTCTTTGTTTATATTCGATGAAAAAATCTGCCTATTTGAAAGAAAAAACCAAAAATCCATGTTTCATTTTCCAAAAAAGGTGGATCGAATGAGTGGGAAATTAAGAAAAGAAAGGTAGAGAGGGTAAATATTTCATGAATCTCGTGCAAAATTCCCTTCCCAATGTGGAAAATTTATAAGAGAACAATCGTTAAAGGCACATTGACACTTTCACACTCAACTGTTCAAAGATTCAGTGGAACTTATTAGTTGGGCCAAATAATTTATATGGAGAATTTTTTTTTTGATGTAGTCGATATTAAATTGTAAAGTTGAAAAAAAAAATCATTGTCCATATTATGTTAGTGGTACTCATCATTCCTCCGTATCATAAAATTAATTATTAATAAAAATTGTATCAAACTTTTAAGCAATCCTTCTCCTATTATAAGTAATCAAACAATCGGCTAGAAAATCATCTTCTATCTTATTTATGAGCCTATGTTTCACAATTTTTATGGTCGGAAACAATTGTAATAGTTGAAACACAAACAATCAATACTAACCGATTTAAAGATCAATCAAAGGATAAAACGAATTTTTACTTGTTTTCACCAATCCTTGGCATAGCTTGAATATGGTAGATAGATTTTTCAATACTGAGCAGCATGTTAGACACATTAGTCTCATACTTCTCACAAAAAGATAAGACTTCCTTAATAAATCTTTCCCAATTTGATTCTTTCATCCAGGAGTTTCACCAACTCTTTCTTTTAAAATATGTATTAATAGTATATGTTTTTCATATAACGCTTTCTACAAATAAAAAAAATTAAATTAGAAATTAGACATATAAATCAAAATTGCATAGTACTAAATGTTTAAATTTGCCCAAACTATCTCAATACCATAGTCAATGTGTTATGTGTTGACTAAAATCTATAATAAAATCTATAATAATTTATCATATGCGGTCATTTATAGAAAATTCCATATTTCACAATTTCTATATTAATTATTTATGGAAACAATAAAAATACTGATTCTTAAAAAAAATTATAAAAATAAATAAAAAAACACTTACCAAGTAAACAAAGGCTATTGTTTGGGCCGGGCCCAATTGTGTCGAATGCTTCGTAAATTGTAATGTACCAATGTACCCCTCACCATGCCACGGTGGCGAAGTCTCAATTTTGGAAATGCTCTCCTGCAGTTTCAAATAGAAATGCACACATCGAGTTACTAATCTCACCGTTCATCGAAGATTTCTCTTCCTTTTATGCTAAATCATCATCATCATATATCAAACATGCCAAAATCATCAACTCTTAAAATTAAAGCAAGGACTGGGATCTCATACTAATTTTTTGCCAAAACTGTAGAGGACCTCAATCCCCCAATTTTCTATAACAAAATTCATTTGACTCCTCGCTCCTAGCAGCTTCACTGTCTACACATTCTCTTCTTCCTCTCACCACGCTCTTTGTGTGCATGCATTTCGCGTTGCTCTCGCAGCATTTTCAGTAGGAATGACGAACAAGGGCAAGGGCAAGGGCAAGGGCAAGGCGGTCGCCGGAAAAGCTCCGGCGAGCAAGCGTAAGCGTGATTTCGACGACGATAAGACCGGCGGCGGCCGCAAGAGAAACAACCGAGGGGTCCTTCAGTTTTTCGAAGACGCCGCTGACGTTGACGACGATAGCGATTTGAGCGGATTCACCGACGACGATAGCGTCAATGACAGCGGTATGGAATCAGATTCCTTAATCCCTCTTTATTTTGCACTTACATTTCTTCGTGTTTTGCTCTCTTCCGAGAATTGTTAGGGTTTCGTCAACATTTTTGTGTTTAGGTCAATTATCTTTCATTTCATGTTCTGGATGTTTTTATACTGTTTATCGCATTTACGTTACTGAGAAATGCTTGAGTTATTTGTGGTGTTATGGATTTTGCTTTCATTTTTCGTTGCTAGAGTTTCGTGTGGTGCCATACATGGCCTTAGCTTATTTGAAATTTTTATATGCAGATTTTGAGGATGACGATTTTAATGTGAGAAACGAGCCAGTTAAGGGCCAATGTAGCTTACCTTATGTCCCTAAAGAGGAAATGATAGACGAAGAAGAGTTTGAAAGAATAATGGAAGAGCGCTTCAAAGATCCATCTAGGTTTATCACATTTGCTGATGAATATGGTGATGAAAAAGTAATGGACCATGATAGTGTCGATGAATTAGTTCCAAACATCTGGAAAGTCAAATGCACTGTACGTCGTTTGATACTTGAAATATTGCATTTAGCGATTTTGCTTATTGAAATTTCCGCTTGCTGTCAGATTTCTTTATATGCTTCTCTTGTTCATTTTTTTATTTTGCTTCAGGTTGGCCGTGAGAGGCTTTCAGCTTTTTGTCTGATGCAGAAGTTTGCTGACTTGAGTTCATTGGGTACTAAATTGAAGATAATATCTGCTTTTGCTGTAGATCATATGAAAGGCTTTGTGTACATTGAAGCTGAGAAGCAGTATGATATAAATGAGGTAACCTCAGTACTGAGTATCTTGATCAGTTTATTTAGCTAAGGTTTTTAGATTATGGTCTTGGTTGTGGTTTTGTGATCCTTGGAACTGTGGCTGTGACCTTCACATTACGGACCAATGCAACTCGATTGCGGTTGCAAAGCAGTAGTTTTGCAACGTCGTACGCTAATGACTTTGACACAGTAGACAAATATGCGGTGCAAATGAAACCACAGTTTGGTATGGTGAAAAACCTTGATGTTGCGGCTGAAACTGCCAGACAGTTTTCTAGCACCATGTTGCTAGCATTTTCTAGTGAAGCTTTCTACTGCCAGCCAAATCTATTTTTCATTTGGTAATATTACATGTTTCAGGCATGTCAAGGGATTCCTGGTATTTATGTTACTCGAGTGGCACCTGTACCAAATAGTGAGATTTATCATCTGTTCTCTGTTCGAAATAGGACCCCTGAAATTTCTGAGGGCACATGGGCACGCATAAAAGGTGGTAATTACAAGGGGGACTTAGCCCAGGTACTGCATGATTGCACTAGTAATGTTTGTTTAATTCTGCTATCCAACTTGTGATATGATTATTTCTGCTATTTATTATTATCTATATTTTGTAGGTTGTGGCTGTGAATAATACGCGCAAAAAAGTTACAGTGAAGCTTATTCCTCGAATTGATCTGCAACAACTGGCTGCCAAATTTGTAAGGAGACCCGTGTCTTTTTTTCTCTTATTTTGTTTCTCTCTCTCTTTTCTGGTAGTTTATGTAGTTATATTGTTCATCTGGTTTCCCTCTAGTTGCTCTTTGATATCTGTTGGTAATGTATTTTTCATGTCATGAATGTTGTTAAAAGCACGGTCTTGATTGTATCTTGATACCCTGTTTGGATCTGGATAGCACATGAAATTTCAAATAGTAATGAGATTGATGTGAAAAAACGTGAGTTGATTGTTCTTGAAATTGTTGTTTTTTGGGTTGGTTTCCATGACCCGGTTCTCATAAACCCAGTCTTTTACACCCATTATTGTGCCATAAATGGACCTTTTGCTTCCCAAAATAGACCCCATCTCTTGATCAAGCCCTTCACATCTGTGCCCAAGCCCTACCCTGCCCTTGCAGGTCGTATCATCTGAATTGCTCTTCATCTACTTGATCTCTCTCCCCCAGCTGCCTAGCTGTCTTGAACTGCCCTTCTCCATCTCTATTGTCCCTCTCTTTTGTTGTCTTGCTGATTCTGTGTACATCTTTGCTCATATCCATCTCTGGTGCTTAGTATAGCATGTTTGTGAAAAATTATTTCCCAAATTTCAGTTCTTTTTCTCCTAAAAATGTTGTTGGCAAAATATCTTAAATTCATAAACAGCTTTTTTCTTGAAAAATAAACTGTTTTTTTGAATCTGAAGATTTGAAGCTTATGATTATTTTTCAATAGTTTTTTTTTTCTTTTCAGCTATTTGTATAGTCTTTTACTATTGAAATAATTTAATTTAATGGGCAGTTGGTTATATAGGTGACTAATTATGAGTTATATTAGATGTTATTATGGTTATGAAACTTAAATTTTTAGTTTGATTTAATGATTTTAATTAAACTTATTTATTTATTTTGACCCACACTTCCAATCACTTCATTCCTTATATCTATCTATCTATCTGTTTTAGTGTTGCATTTTTTTCCTACTCTATTTCTCTTTTATTTTTATCTTTCCCATTTCTTTCCCTTTTTTTCCTCTTTATTTTACTTGTAATCCAAACGAAGCATAGCATGAGCGCAGTCCTATTTCATTGGCCGCTCTTTTGTTTTTCTTATTCTTATTATCCTAATGCTATGTACAAGACATATATGGAATAATTGTTGATGTATCTTTTTGACTCCTTACTAATGTTACAGGGTGGAGGATATAGTCGCCAAAAACTTGCTGTACCGGCTCCAAGATTAATCAGCTCCAGTGAACTTGAGTAATAATAAATATTCTCATAAGTTGTTACTTTTTTTTGTTGGATAATTTTCTGATGTGATTATTTTTCAATACCTCTGCAGGGAATTCCGACCTCTAATAAAAGTCAAACGGTGCCGTGATACTGGCAAGGTTTTTGAGGTCCTTGATGGCTTGATGCTCAAGGATGGATATGTATACAAGAAAGTATCTCCAGATTCATTAAGTTTGTGGGGTGTTGTACCAACAGAAGAGGAGCTGTCGAAGTTTGCACATTCTGAAAGCAATGAATCAAATGATTTGGAGTGGCTTTCTCAGCTTTATGGTGACAAGAAGAAAAAACGGGCTATAAGAGGATCTGATAAGGGAGGTGGGAAAGGAGAGAGCTCATCAGGTTCTGGTGTCGTAAATGGTTTTGAACTTTATGATTTAGTATGTTTTGGGTAAGTCATTGTATTACTAAGCTAGAATTTTAGTACCATGTGAATTTTTTCTCCACCACATGAATGCATGCATCTGTACACTGACGACAAGAACATGCATATACATAATACAAGAAGATATACACACATGCAGACACCTGCATGTTCCTACACACATGTTTTGCTTCTTGACAAATCTTTCCCATTGCAGTAAGAAGGACTTTGGTGTAATAATAGGCATGGATAAAGATGATATCTTCAAGGTACAGCATTCAGCATATGCAATGTCATTTGTTTGAAGCTTTCGATTTTGAGTACCTGTTTTTGTTGAAAGTTCTATATTATTTTTGGTTGACTGAAAAGATCTATTCTAATTTTCATGTCTCTTATAGGTTCTAAAAGAGAGTTCAGATGGACCTGTTGCTGTATCTATTGAACGGCATGAAATAAAGAGTGGGCTATTTGATTTGAAACTTACCGCCTTAGATCGTCACAGTAAGACTATATTGGTTAATGATACTGCCAGGGTTCTGGAGGGTCCATCTAAGGTACGAATCATATTTCTGAACAGGAAGATTTTTAGTTGTGGTCTATTTGGAATCCTCACGCATCACATGATATTTTAAAAACTATTGTACGGAATTTTACAGGATAAACAAGGAATTGTTAAGCACATCTACAGAGGGATTATCTTTCTATACGATGGAAATCAGGAAGAAAATGGAGGTTACTTCACTTGTAAATCTAATATGTGTGAGAAGGTCAAGCCTGCTGTTGGTGATTGCAGTGGAAAGGTTTGAGTTCCTTTTCAGTATCCTGCTCCATTACAAACCGTGTCATGACTTAAGTTGAGTTTTTTATTTTTGCACACTGCTTCATTCTCAGGACAGTGAACCAGGTCCTTTAGTCTTTGAAGACCAACCGTCATCACCAAGATCTCCACTGTCACCTGAAAAGCCATGGCAAGCAAGAGAAAATAACCGTGAATGTCTGTAAAGATGCATGACTTCTTGACAAGTCTTTTAGCTTTGGATATGCACTTTTTTTTTTAAAATCTTTTCTCAGTTTGATAATTGTGCATGCAGTTACCCGTGGGGACAACAATAACCAATTCACTATGGGTCAGACCTTGAGAATTAGGATAGGTCCTTTGAAGGGGTACCTATGCCGAGTCATTGCCTTGCGTCGCTTTGATGTTACTGTGAAACTAGATTCTCAGCAAAAGGTTCTTACAGGTATGTTCATGACTATCAACTCTTGGGTATTTTTTCTTGGTATATTTGGTCGTTATTTAAAACAATTTCTTCAAAAATGTTATTAACAGTTAAATGTGAGCACCTTTCTGAGGTTCAGGGGAAGAGTACTGCTATATCAACAAGGTATTTCTGGCATCGACAATAACTTTGCATCTCGTGATTGTTTCTTATTTGCTTTGGTCATTACTACTGATGCTGTCCTGAGTTTCTCAATGTTTCTTATAACAGTGGTGATCCAGATTCAAGTTCATCTAAGCCATTTGATCTGCTGGGTACTGAAGGCAGCTCTGGAGGTGGAACTTCTTACTGTCTAATTTGTTATCATATTCTTTTAAAAGAAAACAATTTTTCCCTTCAAATTGATTACAATATCAGTTAACATGTGTGGTAGTTACCTTTTCTGTACTCTGTTTTGCCTTGATGTTTTATTGACACACAAGTGTTGACAATTGGAAAGGTTGGTTGAGTGGAGTGGGAACATCCAGTGGGGGTGGTGCATGGAATGCTGGAGGGGCGTCATCTGAAAGGTATATTTCATAGCGATATTAGTTAATTTACTTGATTTTCATCTGCTTTATGGTCAATATTGTATTTAACTAACATATTCTGGCTTATCTTGCATGACGGGTCTGGTCATTAATAGGCAGGCTCTAGTAGTATCCAGATATTGTTCAGTAATCTAGAAATTCATGAAAATTTGGAAGAATTAACTCATGGCTTTGGAGCATTGATGCAGATAAGAATATGATAAGGATGAACATGCAATGGCATATTTATGCCAAATAATTATGAATATTGGTAAATTGACGTACGCAAGTATTTAACCAAGTTATGTAGATGTGGTTGTTGTGCCCATCTTTATATGTCATTTCATTTTTCAAGTGTTCCTCTGATATGGAACAGTGCTTTTTTTAAAAGCATATGTAATTGATAAATATTAAGGGATTAGATTGCATTTATTGTATTTCCATCACCTTATTTTTAAATTTGCGAAATAATTTAAAATATAAAATACCCAGTCTTTTTTTTCTTATTTATGATTTAGTTTATAATATGCAGTTACATTTTGGTCTTGTGGTAACATTTTGCAGGGAATCATGGTCTAATCATGTTGCTCCTAGCTTATTGGTATGTTGCATAACACTCTTTATAGTTGCTTTCTATATTTATGATTTTACTGCATTTTAATTTAATATATAGATGTTTTGTATTTGCAGAAGCCAGAGTCTTCCTCAAATCCCATCAGTTCTAATGGTAAAACTGTAGAGCGAATACGTTGAGCAAGTAGTTGCTTCTAGTTAGCTACTTGTTCATCATTTGTCTCATTGCTATTGTAATGTGTAGGTGCAGAAGATACTGCTTGGGGTGCGGCAGTGCATAAGACTGAAATTGCTTCTAATACAGATCAATCTGGTGGCTGGGGAAATGGTGGAGGCAGCTGGGGTCAGGCAGAGCATAAAACTAACAATTTAGATGGAAACCAATCCTCAGAATGGGGCAGTAAAAGCGATTGGAATACAACTAAAGCTTCTGAAAAGGAGTCTTCTGGTTGGAATAGTGGCCAAAAGTCAAATGAAACTTCATCAACTGGATGGGGTGATGGTAATGGTTTTAAAAGTGGTTCAGATGAAGGAAAAACAAACCCCACTGGCACTTCAGATATTGATACTACTCAGGATGCTGGATGGAAAATCAAACCGAATAAGGATGGGAGTGAGTCATCTGGTTGGGAAACAAAATGCAATTGGAATGCTCCAGTATCTTCATCACAGGATAGAGAGGAAAAAGGTAAAAATCAAGTTGGTTGCAATGCAGGAAAAGCTTTGAATTGGGGTACTTCAAAATCTAGCGGTGGGAATGAGAACCAGACTTCTAACTGGAGTTCTAAGCATACTGAATCTGGAAATCAAGATTCCAACTTAAACTTTGGAAATAGCAATTGGAATTCTGAATCTGGTAATTCCAATGAAAATTCCAACCGTGGAAACAATGGCAATTGGAATTCTAAAAGATCCTCTTGGGGTGCTGGAAATGAAAACCAGAATTCCAACTGGAGTTCTGGGCATTCTGACCGTGGAAATCAAGGTTCCAACCAGGGGAAGAAAAGTAGTTGGAACCCTGGAAACAGTGGAGATTCAAACAATAGCAACTGGAATTCAGGGTCTGGTGATTCCAATCAAAATTCCAACTGGGGAAACAATAGTGATTTGAATTCAAATAAATCCTCTTGGGGTGCTGTAAATGAAAACAAGAATTCCAACTGGAGTTCTGGGCATACTGATCCTGGAAATCAAGATTCCAATTGGGGCAAGAAAAGCAATTGGAACTCTGGAAACAGTGAAAACCAGGCTTCTGGTCCGAGCAATAGCAATTGGAATTCAGGGTCTGGTGATTCCAATCAAAATTCCAACTGGGGAAACAATAGTAATTTAAATTCAAACAAATCCTCTTGGAGTGCTGGGAATGAAAACAAGAATTCCAACTGGAGTTCTGGGCATACCGATCCTGGAAACCAAGATTCCAATTGGGGCAAGAAAAGCAACTGGAACTCTGGATCTGGTGATACAAACCAAAACACCAGTTGGAGAAGCAATAGCAGCTGGAGCTCAGGAAATGCTTCAAGTGATGATAAGTTTAATGCTGGAAATGTAGGTTCAAATGAAAATTCTGATCGTGGTGGTGGGAACTGGAGAGGTGGTTACCAGGATAGAAGTGGCTCGGACAGAGGTGGCTTTAGAGGTAGAGGTTTTCGGGGCAGAGGAGAACGTGGGGGATTTGGTGGCCGGGGAGAGCGTGGAGGCCGGGGAGATCGCGGAGGATTTGGAGGTCGGGGAGATCGCGGAGGATTTGGAGGCCGGGGAGAACGGGGAGAACGAGGAGAACGAGGAGGTTTTAGTGGTAGGTGGGGATCAGATAGTGGACGTGGAGGCCGAGGTCGAGGCCGGGGAAGGAGTGATCAATCTGGTGGTTGGAACAACAGAAGGGATTCTGGTGAGGATGGGTCCTCTGACTGGAAGAATAGTAGTGGATCTCAGAGCTGGAGCCAGAGCCAGGGAAATGCAGATAATGAGTGTCCTAGCTGGAACCAAGGAGGTGGAAGTAAGCAGAGCTGGAGTTCAGCAAGTGCTAACGATAACGGGTCTCAGGCTTGGAACAAAGAAACTGGTGACAAGGACAAGCAGAGCTGGAGCCAGGGCATTGCGGATAAGGAGCGTCCTAGCTGGAACCAAGGGAGTAGTAAGCAGGGCTGGAGTTCTGCAAGTGGTGGAGCTAACGATAATGGGAATAACAATGTGTCTAACTGGAACCAAGGAGGTGGAAATAAGCAGAGCTGGGGTTCAGCAAGTGGTGGAGGTAATGATAATTGGAACAGCAATGGGTCTAGACAGACTGCCGAGGCTAGCTGGAAAAAATCCACTACAACTGCAGAGACCAATATCCAGGATGGTGGGAGGAACAAGGGATCTAATTCAAACACTAGTTCTGGGGCCTGGGGTCAATCAAGTGCTGCAGAAAATGGTCAATCGGCTAGTTGGAAAGAATCTGCAGATGGTAAGGATGAAATTACGGAAATGGAATATAAGTTACCTATCTATCCTTTGTTTTATTATTCAAGAAGAAAAAGAGCTACGTAGTGTTCAAAAGAAAAACAAAGTTATAAATTTTATTTAAGAAGCATTACAAATCACATTATTAAGCTAATGTTTTAACGCTGAATTTAAAAAAATGAGTTTATTCTCACCTTAATTCATAAACTAGTGACTGTATCATTATGTAGGTGCGGCAGGTTCGTGGGGCAAGAAAAATGAAGGAGGTGACAAAGGAGGTTGGTAATTGCTAGATGGGTCAAAGAAGGAAATCAAGTTCGGGCATTTGTAACTAATGGCTAACCTTTTTCTTTGTAAATCCATATATATCGTCTTTTGAAATTTAATCGTTAAACTATTCAAAACAGATCTGATGTCTAATACTTTCTGCCGTGTCATGCATGAATGTTGAGTTATGCTTGAATATGGATGCTCATATAACATGGCTTGCAGTGCTTTTTCCTATTTTGTTGATGGATGCTAGGAATATATTACATTTATGTTGGAAATGCTCATAGAATCACAGAATGAGAGTCAACTATTGTAAAGTCTGGATGCCCGAATATCAAAATTAATGTGTTGGTTTGTAAGTGACGGGATTGATTAAACCCGAGTTTGAGTTCTTTTTTTTGTGACTCAAATTTTGGGTGGCTTGCGCGAATATATTTCATAAGATTTTAATCTCAAATCTTGTTGGAAGGGGTATTAAACTCGTCACTTGCGTCTGGAACTATTTTTGTGGTGCTTTTGGAGTGGTGGATAAAAAGAATTCAGTACCTTTAATATTATCTGGCATTGAAGAGCTTCTGAACTTTGATCTGTAATGCTTTGTTGGAAGGCAGCTGCATGCAGTCTGTTGGCAAAGTCATGGGTGCAAACCTTGCATGTTCTACGAGATTGTGGTAATGCTAAACAAGTTTGGAACCTCCTTTTAGTGAATAATAACATGCCAAATATAGGCCCAACCTACTTGTATTATGTTGATTCGAAACTTTCATGTCATGGACTGTACCCTAACATTTGGTCTAGCGTTATTAGCAATCTGCATTCTGGAATGGGAGAACCAAGCTAGTCTTCAAAGCCAAATGGTCGAACTTCAATATATGGTAAGGTCTCTTGTATTAGAGTAGCTGAAACGATGAAGTCGTTTCATACCTGCAATCAAGTGATTAGTCAATAGATATGCAGAATTATGAGGCAGCCACCTAATCACGGTTGGGTGAAAGTGAGCTTTGCAGCTGTTGGTGTAGTTTCTCAAGAGCGTTGTAGTGTTGCAGAGTTACGCGAGACAACTTGGAAAACTTTGTTTCTGCTTTTTCGGTTCGTATTGGAATCTATATCTATAAGGTAGAGCCATGGGCTCTATACGATGCTTAGAAACTGGCGAGTCAGCAAGGTTTCTTCAGGATCATTAAGTCATATTTCTTGACTGCCATTAACTTCATGTAATCATGATGTTCTTCCACACATAATTACTGTCCCATTATTAAATGTATCAAGCAGCGATTTGCTCTTGAGGAAGAGATGTTCTCTGGCGTCGTACTCCAAGAGAACGGGAATAGGTGGTTGATAAATTAGTCAACCATAGCTTCTCAATGTCCATTCCTCAACAGATTTTTCATATGACCTTAGCTTCATTGGGTTGGTACCCCTAGGTTACGAGTCCACAACTTAGTTCCCGTCGTGTTTTTTAGGATGTTTTGGTTTCCTTCTGTTTCATACACACACGCAAAAAAATAAAAATAAAAATCAAGTACACATGAAACTTTATAGCATGCTCGTAGAGTCGTAGTTTTATTGGATGATGAATTCCTACGAAATTTCTTCTTGTGATTATCAATATGTTTTATCCAAACATATGAAAATATTGAGTTACTCAGATGTTGCAGCAAGCTAATTGGTATGTTAATAATATTGAATGTCTAAATGCATGTACTGTTTTATCTTAGAAATAACTGTCAAATTTTAAACAAGAAATGAAGCTATCTTAATATTTTTTCTTGGTAATCATCCCGTTGATATCATATTGAACTATCGATACGAAGTGTATATTGCGAATGATAATAACGAACTTCACTGGAACACACGTTACTAATACCAATACGCGTCGGTACAAACTTAATATTTTAAATCAGCTGTGGCGCGCATTCATTTTTTGTATTATGAGGGTTTACAATTCCAGTAAAAGAAAATTTAAAAATACTTTACGTATATGCATTTTTTTTTCTTCCGCGGACTTTATATATTACATGATTATTTATTTATTTTTTTCGTATTTTATCCTTGAACATTATTGAATTTATTCACAACTTGACGTATTTCTCTAATAAAATACTAACGTTTACGAAATTACGCTCTTACATAATCTCTTGGGCAATAAATTTTGTGGACGTTGATATAACATAGTTTTCCACGTGGCCTTGAATTTTGGCGCGTCGGAACTAACTAATTTTCGGTTTTAACGATTTTACAAAACTTGTGTATTATATTGACGTGAGTGAAGAACGTGACGGAGGCGAGTCATTCTGCGCTTCATCGTGGTTAACGTGCTCTACATGATTCGCCGCTTCCCTCAATCAAACCCTAAAGCCTCGCCATTAGGGCTTCGGGTTCGTCATTTCCAATTCTTAATTTCCAACTTATTTTGATTCATTCATTCATCATTCCATTCCATGCTCAACAAAATTCGGTAACGCAATTATTTCCCCAAAATGTTCAACAAACTCATAAAACTCGCTAACAAAAAATGTCCCAAATTAGAAATCCCCGAAACCGGACAACAATTCTACGAAGTAGTCGTCAAACATGCGTCTCGCGTCACCACCGCCGCCACCACCACCATCACCGCCATTTCCGACGAGCAACACGACCATCCCCCGGCGTCGCCGCTTTCCGATGACCCCACCGAAATCGAGCCACATTCGCCACTACAAGACGTGGACGATTTTGATCGCCGCGCTTTGTTCCTCCGTAAAATCCAAGTGTGTTGCTTCCCCTGCGATTTCTCCGACACTCTCAACTACGTTTCCGAGAAAGAATTGAAGCGCCAAACACTCGATGACATCGTCGAAACCATCATTTCCGGTTCCTTCGATTTCGCCGAATTTCAAGAAGACCTAATCTACATGGTCTCCGTTAACATTTTCCGGTGTCTGCCACCGCCGTCTCGTAGCACCGGAAACGTTGATCCCGATGAGGATGAAAAGTACTTGGACCCTTCGTGGCCTCACTTGCAGCTTGTGTATGAAATTCTATTGCGTTATATTGTGTCACCTGAAACTGATTTGAAAACTTCCAAGCGCTACATTGACCATGTCTTTATCTCGAACCTCATTGAATTGTTTGATTCTGAGGACCAGCGCGAGCGTGAGTATTTGAAGATGATTCTTCATCGCATTTATGGGAAATTCATCGTGCATAGGCCTTATATAAGGAAAGCCATTAACAATGTGTTTTATAGGGTTATATTTGAGACGCAGAAGCATAATGGTATTGCTGAGTTGTTGGAGATTCTGGGGAGTATTATCAATGGTTTTGCATTGCCAATGAAAGAGGAGCATAAGCTTTTTTTGATTCGGACTCTTATACCGCTTCATAAGCCTAAATGTTTTTCATTGTATCATCAACAACTTACTTATTGCTTAGTTCAGTTTGTTGAGAAGGATAATAGGTTAGCGGATCCTGTGATCAGAGGAATGTTGAAGTATTGGCCCGTCACAAATTGCCAAAAGGAAACTCTTTTTCTTCGGGAATTAGAAGAGATTCTTGAGGCTACTCAATTTCCTGAGTTGATACGTTGTGTTGTCCCTCTTTTCAGGCAGATTGGACGCTGCCTTAACAGTTTTCACTTTCAGGTCTCTCAATTTACCGCATTTTTATAAAAAAAAAAATGTTTGGTAGATAACTCTAATATGCAAACAAATAGACATTTACTTGTAAAATGTCATACGCATCGACATATACGTTTTATGAGTTAATTAGCTGGTTAAGTTGGTTGCATAATATTACTCTTCTGATAAATGGTTTTGATTAATTCAGCTTCACTTTGCATCTGTAACTTGTAGCTGTGGTGATGGTTTATGCTTTGCTTTTAGGGATACGGTATTCTTAGCTATAGGGAAATGTTTGCTTTTGTTGACATTACTTTCATTGTGGATTACTCTAAACTAGTAAATTCTTGTGGATATTTGGAGCGTAGACAAATGTAAGTGGTTTAGTAGCAACATCCCTCATGCAAAGGAAGAGACATCTAGAGCGTAGGAAATATGGTTGCCCAATAACGGATTTAGGATATGTCTTAAAATTTGGGCAGTGCATGGAACTAACTTGAAGGGTGAATTTGAAGGCATGAAAATGTATGCGGGAACTGGACTGTGTTACATCTTTATGTAAAAGGAACACGAAAACAATACCGTATTATCATCATCAATTCATGAGAGAGATTAAGAAAAGGTTCAGTCATTGTGTGTCTATTTGTTCTTTTGTTTTTAGGTACCACTGATTCCTGCAGCATACACTGATCATTTTCAGCAAATGTGTGACATGGGCTGCAATATTGACGAACTTGTTTTGCCTTGTGTGGGAAGATACTTGCAGCTATTAAGTGACTTAGTTTCGCTGCTATTTAAAACCCTCTTTCTCTTTGATGGGGTTGATAATTAAGATAGTGGCATGTAAGCTTTGTGTAATGTAAGATGATTGGGTGCCTCGGATTAAGGTGGCCTGAAGAGAATTGTGTCCTAGGCCTTTTGAATTTGGTGTTAGTTTAATTGGTCCTATTTTATAATATTTATATAATATCAATCTTATAAATGTTAAATCCCATCCTTTGGCGATAGTAAAGGAAAATGTTTCTTATTGCTGTTCTCTGACAACTGTTGTATCCATTGCAGGTTGCTGAACGAGCACTATACTTGTGGAAAAATGAGCACATCATCGGTATGGTACCTAAGAATCGAAAAGTTATATTGCCAGTGATCTTTGAAGCTTTGGAAACTAACATGAATAGCCATTGGAACCGAGCAGTGCATGGGCTAACAGCCAATGTGAGGAAGATGTTTCAGGAGATGGATGCGGAATTGTTTGAAGAGTGTCAAAGGCAGTACTTAGAGAAGGAAGCCAGGGCTAGAGAATTGGAAGAGAAGAGGGAGTTGACATGGAAGCAATTAGAAGCAGTGGCTGCACAAGCCATGAGGGATGATATGGTTTTTGTTAACTAAGGTATAGAATTTGCAACTCTTCTTTACACATTGATGGCTGTGCAGGTAGTTCTTCATGAATTTGGGGTTACATCACTGCCGCATACTAGATAGAAAGGAAGAAATTGTAATTTTATTTTTTAATTCAATTTACTAACCATTGCACAATGGTGTCAGGGAATCAGAAGGTAGAAAGTTTTATTGGAAAGTGTAACATTTAATATTACAAACGCATCTACACTATAGTTTCCAATAAAAATCTTCTATTTAGCAATTCCTTAAAGTATTTTACCCTTCGAGGAATGGATAACTAAAGCGATTTTAATTACACGGGCATGGTGAACAGGATATACAAATTAACAAGCTTGCGAGTCCTGTTGCTTACTGAGCAAGAAGTTACTGGTTTCTCTGATCTATACCTCCTTACTTTGGGTCCATTTTATATCTTGGTGTCAATTGTAAAATGCAAAGATCTATTTTCTTCAATTATGTTGTCATTTAGTTTTCCAAATTCGTTCAATGCATGGAAAATGGTGCAAATCGTACTGCTTTTTGGTGAATGAATAGTCCAGAGGAAGAAGAGGTGGTCTGATTCCATTGTTTAGGAAATAAAATAACAAAAGCCTTAGGGAGATTTTACAATTTACATAAGTTTTCAAATGTAGGATCCCTAACCAATTCTATTTGGCAAGGGGAGAAATTATTTTAACATTTACAACAATGTCTTCTAACTAATTATAATACATAATCATTCAGTTAACTTACTCACAAATATATATTTTTTCTCTTTATATTTTATAATTAGTTGTCTAATTTTTTACTTATTATAATTATTTACTAAATTTTTTTTTTTTGTTTTTCCTTTTATTGGGCAGGTGACTTTAACAACTTTTTTTTTCCACGTTACACGACTTTTTTCTTAAACCTAGAGAGACTTCTTGGAAAATGTTACAATATATATTTCACTAAAAAATATGATCCAACCACAGTGATTAGTGAAACAGTGAAGATAAGATCATGTAGGATGAGCAACAAGTGTTGTTCTTGAGCAACGAGATTATGTAGTATGAGCAACAAGTGTTGTTCTTAACAAAAAACAGAGATTATAAAAATCAGAAGAGGTGAGTATTAGTTTCTATTATAAATTATGGGCATTAGTGTCCTTTTCACCTCGATTAGATTTTTGTATTATTTGATTAAAAAAGTCTTCTTTAAGCACTATACAAAAGCTCCTTATTTTATGGGTACTTGAAATGTTATTATCATTATTAATTTTAGATAGATATTGTATGAAAGGATTGGTGCAAGATGAGGCAAAGAGATCATCTTTTCAAGTTATATTACTTCCCATGGATATTCACATGCGGATAGAAAGATTCTTTAGAATTGGACGGTTTGACAATTTCTTTCAGATATGGGGACAAGTCATGTTAAACCCTTTATTATAACTTAGAAAAGGAAGACTAAAATTATATAAAAAAAAGGAAAAATACCACTTCATCCACTCAGATCCTATCTTGTTCTTTTTTTTCTTTTCCGTTGTTTTCAAATCAAATTGGGGAAATGCCAGCTAAATATTTATTTTTCTTTTCCAAGGAATTGGAACCTTCAAATTTGAACTCTAAAACTAGATTTATCAAAGGTCTAATTAGAAAGTTCTATCATGTAACAACTCAAAGTTCATAACAGACAAAAATGATGCCATTCGTTTGAGGTATGTATGAGTACAACTTTCGATTCCAACACATACCAAAAACCATAAGTTGAAGACCCCACAAATAGAGCCATCAAGTTGTATTTACATAAATAAAGCAATTGCAACTGCACGTATTTAATAATTATTGAAGCAGGTATTGTGCAGCTTGCATATCTATAATAGAAAATTTTGCATTATTGATATTGGTGAATAAAAGACAAAAAAGAAAAAGAAATAGGCAATAGTGACAAGACTTATATGACAATTTTTTCCACAAATATTATTGATAATTATTGTTATGAAATATTATATACTACAAACATATTAAGAATTCTCACTTCATTATGACCGATTCCTTCCTGCCAACATTATAATTCTAAAATATAACGCTATATTTTTTCGCGACATTTTATAAACAAAATATTAAATAAAAATTAAACATTTTATATGTTTTAACATTCATATTAGTTGAAAATTAAATTTTAAAAATATTAGCTATTTTGATATTGCTATTTTTTATAAATATCTCTTCACTTACGAAAAAATTAAAAAATTTAAACCACGTTAATTGTTAATTTTTCAAGCGTACCCATATATTAGCTAATAACTCCCAAAGTTATTAAAATATACTGTGTAATCTTGATAAACTAATTATTGGTTTCTTATATAAATACAAGAACGAGTATTATAAACTAACACTATGAGTATTGTATTCATTTTATCTCTGAATTAAGCATGTGTTTTTACTGATTATTGAAAAGAATAAAATTATAAAAAGTTTCTGAATCATTATTTTGTTATTTACATTAATTTTTTCTAAAACTACTGATATGACATGTTAACTGTCACGTCTTCTTTTTAATAGTTAGGTGAATTTTATCTATAATTGAAAGCATTATGTAAACCTAGGATGTGTTGCGTCATATAGAAAAAAATATTAAATAAAGTAGGAAGAATTAAAATGAATGAAAATGTTAATTTAAGAAAAAAAATTAAATTTTTATTTATTTATTTTTCTCTTCACTTTATGTACATTTTGGACACTTCCATTGTCATAGCCATCAAGAACATTCTCTTTCAACCTTCAGAAATTAGCTCTTTTCTATTTATACCAAGGGTGTTACCAGATTAATTTTGAGTAAAAGAATTACGTCCGATTCAAATGTTTAAAAATTTGTAATTTAAATATATATTTTTATAAAAAAATATTTGGATTACACGATATTTAATTTATCTTTTAAACATGAAATTTTAAAAAAGTTAATAGAAATTATTTTTATTTCTATCTAAATTTTTATTTTAATTCTGATTTAGTGAATAAAAAACAAGAAAAAACTCATGACAAAGCATTGTCTAAAGCAGCAATAAGAAAAATTTAGATCCATAAAATCTCACTTATACCAGTTTTGTTCGAATTGGAAATTCTAAAACCAAATGTTAATTAAAAATTAAAACCAAATGAATCCAAATAGTTTTGATTTTTAGTTACCTGCATCGGTTCTTGGTTTTTCCTGTGAATCGATTAAAATATGAACAACCTGGTTCATATGCACAATTAATCTTCTTATACTCACAATTAATCTTCTTATACTTACAATTTTATGCATGTGACCTTAAGCTATGAGGCTATGACTACATTATCAAATTAAGATGATTAAAAGTTCATCAAGTTGAAACGATTACATACATAATATTAACCCAGATTAAGAGGAAGCAAAGTGAATTAAATACATTAAACTATACATTTGAGGCGATGACCAATCAATAATACTGCACCTAGCTCTATTTTGATTGTAATAATTTGAAGAGCTGTGTACACAACTAGACATCATTCCTACTTCCTAAACTTAAAAAACAAATTTTTGAAACTTAGATCATTCTTTGGCTTTTGATAATTTTTTGGGCACTAGAGGAATTGTTTTCCCTCCACTCCCAAGTGTGTGATCATAGTAATGAGAATAGAATGGCATGGTTGGTGGTAGTGTCCAAAATGAAAATAATTAAAAGAGACAAAAAGGTTGAAACAAATACAATGGATGAAGTGGGTGATGGTGGTGATGCTTGGCTGCTGCTACCTTTGAATATCATTCCGAAGAAGTCTCCATCGTCACTGCTGGACCCACCATTGTTGTTTCCTTTGCTCATTCCAGTCACGGTCCCACCCCCGTTGAAACCGGGATATAAATCTCCATTATCCCTGTTCAATTATTTACTCATAAGAACTCTAATAAAGCTACTTTTTTTTCGTTTGGTAGACATGGAAAAATTTAAAAAGGGCAATAATATGATGGAAACCTTGAGCTAACAACAGGAAATAAAAGAGAAAAAGCTTAATTATAACTTTTGATCCCTATATTTCTTTTTATGTTAAATTTCGTTCTTAGATTTGAAAAAAATTCAACTTGGTCCTTAGGCACTAGCCGCGCCTGGCATGTAACAAAGCATATTGCGCACAACCATCAGGGGTTGGCCAGGGGTTGATTTGAAAATGACTCAACGTTTGAATAGCTTTAATTGTCAAGCAACTTTACTTCGCAGTTAACTGCAATACGCTGCTAACCAACTAACTCACTCACAAAATGTATATATATTTCTCTCTCCACATTTTATAGCTGGTTGTCTAATTGTCTACATATTCCAGTTATCTACCAAATATTTTTCATTGCCATGTATCATAGGGTCATTGATGGAGAGGGCAACATTGAGTCATTTTTAAAACTATAGGGTCCAAGTTGAAATTTTTTAAAATATAGGGACCAAATTAAACATAAAAAACAATATAAGGACCAAAGGTATAATTAAGCAAAGAGAAAAAGCATTAGCTTCAAATTGAAGGAAAGACAGACAAATATCTTGTTTTAGAGCACATTATGCAAGTGGCATGTCTTGTTTAGACCCTTCACTACATCACATCATCAATCCTTTATATTGGCTTCAACTTGAAGAAAAGGTACGATGATGTAATTAGAATACTATTAATATTAATTTGATGGGGAGAGGTAGCTGCTTTCATGTGAGTTCATGAACACGTAAGAGTAAGTAATCCCTTCAATAGTGTCAATACTCAATTCTTGCCGCCTTAATTGCAATTAATTGAAAGGTGTGTATAAGGACGAGAGCATGAATAAGTGAGTGGATCTCAGACGTAAGAAAGATGGGCTTTTGGTCCCGAAATCGTGTGTGAATGAGTCAAAGCATACATGGAAATCAACAGGAGATAACATGCACTTGTGTTAAAGAACATTGGTGACTAGATTCAACAAATTCAGGCAAAGAAGTCAAATTTGAATTAAATTAATTTAGGTAGTAGTTTGAACTTCACAAGAGAGAGGATATTAAGTAGCTAGCTACATATTTATCTTTTTGACACTATCATTGAGTGAATTCAATGTAGAACCAATCAAATGAGGTGTGTCTCGTTCCACATTTGGTAAAAGTATTAGAATAATGTATTGTTAGTAATTACAGGCTCAAAGGGTTCAAAATCATGGTTAGAAAAGTATTAAGAACACACTCTCTAACACTGATTCTAACACATTCTCTACTATTAACCGAAACTTATTAGAAACCATAAATTCATCAGTGGTGGGAAAAATTTTAAATTTTTTTAATAAATTTCAGCCAATAATAATAATAAAAAGTGTTTCCAGCATTTCGCTCTTGGAGTGGCTACTTGTACTTAAAAGAAGACTAAAAGAGCCACTGGGTGTTCACAATTCACATTAGATGTAGGACCATTGAAATCTATATGGGGTAACTATAGAATGGTGTTACTTAGTATACACCAAATATAATTAATGACTGGACCCGAGAGTTCCTTAGTAATGTGTGGACTAAACAGCGATAAATAAAAATGTTAACAAGGTAAGGAAGAGCAAGTTAATAAAGGGAGAGTCGCTTTCCCAATTATGAATGAGATGCTCCTTTGGTGAGTGAGTTGTGACTGGTCTGTGTCGAATCAGAAAATGGACCCAAAAGTGACTCAAAAACACGTTATTATACTATGGAAGGCCCCACACTTACTTGCTGGAAAGCAGATATAAAGGAATATAATTTCACCCAAAACATCTGACGTGGGAGCACCTCTCTGCTCTCTGCTCTCTACTCTACAATACACTCCAACCCTACACTTCACTCATATTTCCAAACATGCACCTCACTTTTGGCCCCATATTTCTTTCTAATTAATTTAATTTTAAAAAATATTTGATAGACAATTTAATATAAAATAACAGATATATATATTTATTTATTGTGACTCAGTCATTGTTTAACTGAGGATAAACAACTAAGTAAAATTGTTTAATTTTTTAATATGAAATGTGAATGGAAGAGCCTCAATGACAGTTTATAAACTACACTTCCCAATACTAATATGTCTGTGTTTTATAAGATGGTCCGGAGGGACCCATATATGCAAAAGAAAAGATCAAACTTTTTAGACATAAAAATATAAATAAAATTCAACTAATTGAATTTTATTATTGGTCTTATTTCAGAAATACTCTTAAAACATAGTTTAGAGCTTTCAAAATCTCTTTAGAAAAAACAGAAGAAAAGAAAAAAAAAATAATTATATCTAGTCTGGTGCATGCTGAACATTGGAAGAAGAAAAAGACGAATTAAGACAAAATGAACAGTAAATAAGAGCAGCGTAGGAAAGCATGTTGGCCCATGAGCTAGAGATTCTCCTTTCCCAATGACCTCACAATCACGTGCATCTCTCAAAAAGCCTCAACTTTCCACCGATTCCCTAAATTCTTAATTAACATCGCTAATCCCAATCTCGTGTCACTCCCTTTCTTTCCTAAAAAACACAATTACCACCTTAACCTTGTAAAGTGCGTTTTAGTATAAACCCATGTTCAGGAAACAAACAAGCACACAGGACGGTGAAAGTGGAAACACGAAAAAAACACACAACACTATTCCACACACACAGCTTTTTACAGAACTTTGGACCAATCAGAATCCGAACAACTTGTAACACAGTTGGCACACCGTCCTTTTATAGGTACGCGCGGAGGAGCATGTGGGACACCGGACACACATTTCCGTAATTTAATCACACCGAAAAGACGACTGTAACCTTTCCCCACAACACTCTTAACATAACATATTAATCAGATGGACAATATTACCCTTTTAGAGGACAGTTAATAAGACAGGTAATGTCCGTTGTACGTAGGGGCATATTGAAAAGCCAACACCAAGGGAATAATCGAATAAATACCAACATTATAACAATATTTATATTATAAAGTTTATATTTTTTAATAATAATAATAATAAAAATAATACCTGGGATCACCGAAGACACCGGAGTAGATGGTGAGTTGGTCAATTTGCACGGCGGATTTGGGTTGTACACTGGTGGCCTCCGCGTATTGAGCGGAGAGGCCACCACCAGACGGCACAAAAAAAGCTCCATTTACCATAATATCCCCTTCGGTTCTCCAATTCCAACCACTCCATTCTCTATCATCAGTGTCCACGCGCTTGGTCACCTGCGATTACAACACGCGCCATGTATTGAGCAAGCATATATTCTCGTTTCAAACACAAGTCAAAGAAAAAAAAAGTGTATGAAATTACAAAAATGACCTCCTTAGCATCGGGGTTAGAAGGAGCAGTGTAACGGTTACCCTGGCTGTTAATGGTGGGGTTAGCGCTACCTCCGATAGCATACATTTCCCACTGCGTGAAATCATTATTAACTACGTGTATATAACCAAGCCTGCAACGTGGCATACGTTGAACCAAACCTTCACCGAAGTGATTAAACGCAATAGTAACTTGCATTCCCCTATCGGGTGTATACTTATCATTGTGCCCCAATAACATAACTTCATCGTGGTGTGCGAAGTGGTTATTCGAAATGGTAATTCCTGTGGACCCCATTATGGCGTCAATCAAACCGTCCGTGCAATACGACAACGAACAATGGTCGATCCAGATCTTCCGTGACCCGAATATTGAAATCCCGTCACCGTCCGATTTCCCTCTCCACCCTACGTGCGTTGGACTCGCCCGTATGTTAGTATTTCCCGACGGCGTGCAGTGGTGCACGTGTATGTTGTGGATTATCACGTTCGACACGTACTGAAGCGTTATGCAACCGTGCCCGGTCACGTGGACATTCGCGCCGCGACCGTCGACGGTTTTGAAACTGTTGAAAATAAGTTCGTGTTTTAAGGTTATTGTCATGTCGGCGGCGAACACGATCCATAACGGTTCGTCTTGAATCACGGCGTGCCGGAGAGTTCCCGGAATTGGGTTCGCCGGGTCTCGGTCGGAGGAGTCGGTTACGACGTAGATCTGGCCGCCTTTTCCGCCGGCGGCGTCGTGGCCGAACCCTATGCCGCATTCGGCGAGCTTCTGGCGGTTTGCCGCCCAGTTTGGGTCGCACCGCCAGCAGTCGTCGATTGGGTTTCCGGTGAGACATGTGGCGGTTTGATCCTTTGAAAGCATTTGACGCGTTTTCCATTGTGACGCGTTTAACACCTTCCTGCAAAAAATAAAGGAAGAGTTTTTAGTTATGAAAGTTTGTAATGTGGGTTGTTGAAAGGAGTTATGTGAGTGTTTTAGTACCGTTGAAGTTCGTTGACGATGGTTTCTGGGTGTGGGTGTTGGTGGGGTAAGGTGAGGTTTTCAGAGTTTATTGGAGGAGAGAATGAACTCAGAAGGCAAATTAAAAGAATGCAGGTGATGGCAAGCATTTTTCTTTGAATGAACAATTATGAATGGTGATGGGTTTTGGGTTTGGGTTTTGGTTTTGGTTTGGGGGTTTTGTCTGTTTTTTGTGTTGTAAAATGATGTTTTGGTTTAGGACACTTTCTCTTGAATGAACAATTACTTGGGAAGTTCGAAAATTTGGGGAAATGGGACGGGATTTTATAATAACGAGGTTTATAATAGTTTTGGTCGGGTAATTATTCTTGGATGGAAAAATGAAGTTGCTTTTAGGTGGGGTTTTGGGGTTTTTTTATTATTATTATTTGGAATGAAGAAAGAGAATGTAGTTTATGAATTGAGAAATGAATTGATGAGAGAGAAAGAGAGAAAGAGAGGAAGAGAGAAATGTATTTGTGGTGTGTTTATGTATTTGTGTATGTGTTTTCTCTCACCCTTTGATCTTGGTTTTTCCTTTCCCTATTCTATTCTGCGTGGCTCAGTTACTCACATTCTTTGCCTTGCCTTGGTTACTAGTCCTTCCTGGCATTGCGGCTAAATAATCATGTCAATCTTTGAGGAAAACTAAAACTACAAATAAAGGCTTATCCAAATGGTGAAGAGAAGGGAAGTGGAAGCCATCTATTTTAATTTTATTTTTTCTATAATGTAATAATAATAATAGTAGTATCCGTTATCACTTTATGGATCGGTGGTGGGAAAAAGATTTGGGGTGGATGCTATTGCTATGAACATGGTTGCATCTTCTAGTCAATTTCTTGCTCCAAGAGTGGAAATGCATGCGTCCTTCCTTACAAAGATTTCCTTTTCTTTGTTCGTGAAGAAAAGTAGCAAAGATACAAAGGATAAAGGGGAAAACAAACAAGTATCTTTGGTGCTTCATGGTTAATTAATTTGGCACAAGCTTTCTTTCCGAAAATATAGACTTCAAAAATACTAAGTACCAAATATCTTATTGCTTTTTGGTTAACCAATCATATTAATCTTTATATATGTGATTTTATATCATCTTTAGCAAAAAAAAAATAATAATAGGAAAATATAAATACTTTTTTCAACAAATATCTAAAAAATTAGCAACCAACATTCCCAGCAACACTATCGAGTTGAAACATTCATTAACTTTGAGCATGACTTTTGCATGTACTTACTTTTTCACCGATCAAAGCTTGAAAACAAGGGAATCGATGCACATTCTCGCAGCAAAGGAAAAAGGAGGGAGATCAAGACATTTATTAATCCACCCTATATACATATATATAGCCATGAAAAAGTATAAATTATCATTTAGAATGTATTGACAGGTCCAAAGTTTAAGTATTGCATGTGTTTATTTTTAAAATAACTTTTGACTGTGTGTTTGTGACAAAATAAAAGTAATATGTGAAAGAATAAATACTAAGGAAAACAATAATTTTGAAACCTAAAAGAAAATTCTAACCAGGAGAAAGTAATAATATGCATGTGATTTCTATTAAAGATCTGAATTCCAGTCATATTTTTGACTTTATAACAAGGAGCCACTAATTTTAGAAACTTAGAGAACACATCTTACGATAGTCTAGATTGTAGGCTCCACTGGATTTGTATCCAACAAAATTAAATTTCCTTTCATGTTTGTCTAAAACTACCATATATAGTAGTATAGTCTTTAAATAATATGTGGTCCAATTAATACATAGAGATTTTTTAAAAACATTAATAAAATGAGGGGAAAAAAATTTCCAATAATTTAAATCCAAGCATGTAGCAAAACTAAATTTTAACGAGTTTTAATTCATTTTACTTTCCTTTTTCATGAGTGTTTAAGAAACTTATCCAAACAATACTTTAATACATGTTGGTAACAAATATTTAAAAATAAAATGAAAAAATTGTTTATTCCTTGCCTTTGAAAGTGATGGCTTTTTGTTTAAATATTTAAGATTCTTATTAGTGGCATGGGGACTACTTTTTTCAAAATAAATAGCATATATCATTAAATTAAACAATTTAAATTTTATGCACCTAACTTCATAATGTCTTCTTCACAATTCAAATGCATCTATAATTGCTTTTACCAACTATGCTAGTGTTATTGATAGAAGTGTAAAATTCATTATGTTTGACTTTATCATCAGAATATTTCACGGGTCTGGTAGGTGTTTGCCTCTTCTCTGCTCTGGTTCTTATAAGCAATGTCCATGAGTATTCTTTGCCAGATTTTGGAAGAGTGCCATGTTAGTTTGGATAATTTTTCTATTTTTGGGCATTGTAGTTTTGAGAATTGAATATACAACTTTTTCCTAAAATGTCTTGGTCCAATTCGCATGCAGCTCAATGAATATTCAGGTCCATGTTCTTCAGTTGTCATGTAACATGTCAGTTGAAGGACTCGAAGAAATTTGAAGCATTGTTTTGGAAGTGGGCTCGTGTTCTATGCCGCAATTTTTTGGCCTATGGGCTTGTACTATGGGCTTGTATCCTTCATGTTCTTTTCTTATTCCTAACATGTTTTGACAAAAAAGAAGGAAATTGAGAAAATAAACCTAACTTTACGGAGGGTGGACCTAGATTTGAGTTTTTTCTAGCATATTGGATTAGTCTTCAAATATAGGTAAATACAACTTTAGAAAACATGGGCCAGTATTGGTTTAACATTGAGAGGTAAATTCACTAAAATCTCAATATAAGGAATTTTTTTTTTGAAGGAAAGCAATGTTGGTGACGATTATTAGATGGGAAGATAAGATCTTGGGAAGAATTTATGGGGAAAAAAATGAAATTGATAACAAATATAAAAGACTATACTTTACAACCAATTACAATACATTAATCAATCAATTCTCTCACAGAACATATACATATATAAATATATTTTTTTTCTCTGTTCATATTTTATAATTAATTGTCTTTATATTTCAGTTGTCTCCTAAGTATTTTTCAATATAAAAAAGATGGTTGTGTTAATCTCAATGTTTGAAATTCGCGAGTTTTATAAAACTAAACATCCCGGGATACCTATCTTAACTAAACCAAACAGCATGGTGACTTAAAGACAATGAAGTAAGTGAAGGCAATGTTCCATGCAAGTATTGGAAAAGTACTTTTCAATATGGCCAAGTGTTTAAAAACATGCTAAACTTTTAAGTAATAATATGCAGTTGAAACTTGAAAAGTAAAACAGAAGAACACAGGAGAAAGTGGTACACCAAGGCTTAATTGATGTCCCATTTTGCTTAATTTTCTTTTATTTGGGCCCTTGACATTGCTGGGTTTGATGGAATTGACATGGGCTCTTCAACCTTCTTTTTTATTGGTGAAACAAGATCAATGTTTTCCTCACCTTCTCTTGTAATCATAATAGGATTTCAATCTTTTACTAAAGTTCAAATAAAAAATACCAGATCACCATGTTACTCTTTAGTTATAAATATTATAATAAATTATATCTATATTCAAAATAAATAGATTTTAAAAACAAGTAAGGTAAGACCTTTTAAACAGGTTAGGTTGAAAAAAATAATAATTTATTATAAGTTCAGACTCAAACTTAATAATACATACTTAAAATTACAAAATATGAAATATTTCAGATCTGTAAATGTAACAATAATAATGATAATACTACAATTATCATTAATCAAGAAAGAAACTGATAAGGAACTTCAATATTTTACGCGATTGCCCAATAATTAAAATAGTTAAATTTTAGCACGAAACAATAATACAGATACATTATAGCAACCTCCAACACTTAACGGTACAGTTGCTAGAACCAGAAACAAACAACGCACTAGGTAGCATAATGTATCAGTATTTTCCAAGTTTTTATTGGTCTGGTTATCAAGTAGCCTCCTAAGTTTCACAAAATGTATTTTCTGTCATTACAGGTTCTTCATTCATTATGCATCGAGTTATATTATTTTTTCATATTTATCATTAACTAAATTTAAATTTATTTTTTATTTCAAATTTTGATAGCAACTCTATTTTTAAAGACAACATTTATTAAGCAAAATCATTAGGAAAAGACATTTTAAAAAATGTATCAGTTGTCTATTCACAAAAGAAAAGTACTAACATAGTAACATAATTAACATTTGTCTTCTTCAACTAGCACATGGAAAATAATTTATCTATTCACATGCGAGATTGAGCCTAATCCTATAAATTTCAACAAAATAATTACACTGCGTTATAAAATTAGGAAACTGAACTCTATTTATCACCCTCTATTAATTCGGTTTAATAAATCATTCTAAATAGAATAAAAAGTAACATTTATGCTTTAAAACTACTAAGGCATTTCAACAATATCCAAACCCTGTTTTGGTTGTCTCAACGGTGTGAAATGTAAAAAGAATGATCAAGAGATATAAATAAGAAGAAAAAAAAAAAAGCGTCATAGAATGGAATTGCCCTTTCAAAGTTAAAAACCAACCAAACACATAATAAAATAACCAATACCAATTTCAGCTGTGGACCAAACTGTCCATTATTAAATGCTTTTTGTCACTAAAAGAAACTCTCACCAGTTACCTCAAAATTTGGTATATTTCTGGAAATTGAAATCTCCTCTTCTCTTACCTTCCCCACCAACAAACTAATGAAGCAATTTAAATGAATACTTTGAATTCTTAAAATTATAACTCAATAATATTATAAATTTTTTTCTCTTATCAAAGTGGTCATGATTGGCTGATTTTTTCTATGTCACTAAAGTTATCATTTAACTTACCAATTATCAAAATATATTAATCTCAATACTTTTAGTTTGTAAATTTTTTTTTTTTTGAGCTAATTATGTTAGTAGCTATCCCAACTGCCAGTTTATTTTGTTCCACAATCCACATCAATTGGGTAAAGTGGATCAAGGTAATCTACTATAATAAAAGTTAAAATAAAATAAAATAAAATTGGTGCACATTAACAATTTTACTAATTCTAAATCATTTTTAAAGATTTTTTTATTCTATACACACAACTAAGAATTGAATTTCAATTAGCATGATTCAATTATTTCTCATTTGTATCAAACTTTGTTGATTAAAAAACACAGAATAAATCAATATTCAATAATAAGTATAAATTCCAATAATATAAACAAGAGAGAGAGAGAGACAATTTTCAGATTCTGCAATACTTCATAAATAAGTATAATGCTATGTCAGTTCATAGCTAGCCTACCATGTGATACATGACAGATGGCACACGCATCCTTTGATAAGTGTTTCTGAAAATTAAGATGAATAAGAAGAACTAGACTTACATTTATCCTCTGCACTACACTGCACGCATATTTGCAAGCAAGTAAACGTGAAAAACAATCAATGGCAGCAGGAAGATAAATACAGTGTATAATATATGATCATGAAGAGTTAATTTAACTAATTCTCACTAAACATTTCTTTTAATCTATACAAAAATGGATGATATTACTACTAATACTAAGAAGTTGTTACATTATATTATCATTCATTCCCAATCTCATGTTCAACAATCTCATGATTTTGACCACTCAAGGGGGAAGAAGTAAAAGAAGAAACAGCAGAGGAATATGAAGTTGAATCAGAACAAGTGTTTGAACTACAAGTTGCTAAACTAAAGAGTAAATCAACAAAAGCACCAACTATGAACCCGTGATTGTTCCTACCATTGACCTTCAAATACCAAGTTAAAAGTTCCTCAAGTCCTTCCCAGTCCTTAACTCCATGAGACTCAACCATTTCCTCCATTGATCTCTTGAAATCCTGATAAGGGTCATCTGAGTCCATAGCAAGGACCACACTTTCTTTGAAAGGAAAACCACTTGCCTTAGCTTTTTCCAGAATTGAGCTTGTGTCACCAGGTTCAAAAAACAACCTTTCTGACCTCACACCACGTACCAACATCTCCAAAGACTCACCATCACAGTGGTAATAGTCTTCTGACTCTGTTGAGATGCTTGCAGATTCTGACGAGGTTGTGAACCATGAGTTAGGAGTTTCAACAGTACTCTCTGAAGGGTCAAAGAAAACTGAGTTAACTGTCTTGAACATGTCATCTTCTCCTCCTCTGAAAGATAGGGTCTTTGAGTGGCCACAAGAGGGCATGAATTGCCATTGATGATGATCATGATGATGCTTTGTTTGTGCTTTGAAAAGAGATGGAAGCTTCAAAGCTTTCTTTCCCATCGGATCTATGAGGTATAGATTTTTTTTCTCTTTCTCTGAGATGAGTGAGTGGAGGATGAGGATGTGATGGTGTTTGTGTTTCTATGGGATTTGGAAAGCGTTTTGGTTGTTGTGTAATAAATTTGATGAGAGGTGAGTATTTAAAGCAAAGGCTCAAAGAGGAGGCAAGAGAATATGACAAGGAAATGGGATCTGGTAAGTGCTTTCATGGGTGAATTTAATTTGTAGGTTTGTAAAATTCAATGTTATTCAATGCTCTCATCAACAACTGAATGTAACAGCACTTTTTTCAGCAGTGTCTATCTCATTTCTCCCTTTTAAAATATGACAGATATTGTTTCACAACACAACCCAATACTAGTACTGTTAGGTTAGGTTAAACTACTCATTCACTTCACACTTGGTTTAAATTTTAGTCCTATGTTGGAAAAACTTTTCCAAATAGATTTTTAGCTACTAGGATTTTTTTATAGGAGTTTTACATTGTCACAAGGTTTTCTCTAAATTAATAATCAGACCCAAAACTTAATTTTACTTAAAATAGAATCATTATAAAAAAATTTAAAAAAGTTCTTTACTAGCTCGGTCCAAAAACATAGCATGAAAGTGAATCGTTATATCATTACATAACACATAATATTTTAATTTGCATGAAAGGCTTAATATAATCTAATTATATTTCACATGTGAATTGAGCTAATGACATTTGAAATTAAATCAATGTACATTGTAATTAATTATTGTAATTAATTATAATACACAGTCAACTAAACAACCCATTCACAAAATATATTCATATTTTTCTCTCTTTATATTTTATATATATAAATATTTCTCTTTTTTTATAATTTATAATTGATTGTCTAATTATATATTTATTTCAGTTGTCTATCAAATATTATTTTTGCGTTTACAATTTAGGAAGATCACCTGCCGTGAACCTTTGAACCTTTATCTTTTATGTCATAAGATTAAGGGAACCTTTGTGTTTGGAATAGAATGTGATAATTGGTAATAAAGAAGATTTTAGAACTGAAATAAATAGGGTGAATTCATGTGAAGGTTATAAAGAGGGAACGGTTGTATCACGTATACTTATCCTCGGCCAAAGTATTTATTAGAAAATGGAGGTTGAGACCTAAAACTAGGCTCTCTATTTATTAGGAACTTAGCTCTGTTTTTTACCTCTTATACAGTTATACTATACAATAGATGTTGATGTAGCCATCACATATAATAAATAACCTGTCATCTGGCTTTAAGGACAAGTAACATAACTTTCTCAATCAACACAGTTACTTATTCGAATTCGAAATCTTAGCGATTCTCTATCTTCTAAGTTTCTTTTCCCAATGAAATATTTGTACAGTAGAATTTATTTCTACAATCTAGATTTTCCCAGTGAAAATTTTATGAATTTACTAAGTTAGTAGCTGTTGGTTGGCCCTTGTACGTGTGAATGAATGGCTAGAAAAATAGAACTATGGTGATGCATTTTTTCATTTAGTTTGGGAATGTACATGTATGTTTGTTGGCCACTAATAAAAAAGGAACTCTACCACTTAGTGGTAGCATAATGCTTTATAAGTTATAGTTCTACACATGTAGTTCTTCTTATGCATTATAAACATGCTAAGGGGTGGTTTAGTTCCAATCCCTTCCCACTACTCCTAAATTATAAGCGTTACTTCTGACTTTTCTTTGCAGAGCATTGGCTCAAAACTAAGTTGGTGATTATATCTTATTTATGCTTTAAAAATAAACAGTGTACAATATCTTACCAATTCATTTAAGAATAATTTATAGAAAACTATCCAACATATAAACACAGACAATTGATTATAAATTATGATAAAAGATAAAAAATTAATAAAAAAAACACATATACATATATATTATATGAATAAGTGGACTAATTAATTATATATTTAACTGTGTATTACAGTTGACTGCGAAATAAAATTATTTATTTAAACAAATTTCCACTTATATTTTAATATATGCACAAGAAAACTTGAAGTAAAATCATTTTAGAACAAAAAAAAAAATTGATGCAAAAGCCTCTGATATCCTTTTGAATTCGTTGACCAATTATGTTTTTTTAGAACATTCTCGAAGACATGCTACTATTTGCTGGCATTGCTGTAAGCTACTATTTGATCGGACGGTCCCCATCAACCAATCAAATTGACTCCTCTATCACAAAGAAAATATTAAAATATGTTTTAATCTATCAAAAATTTTATAAATTTAATTATAATCTTAAAAAAATATCTAAAAAAATTCACAGAGATGCACCTGTTTAGTTTTGTGTTTCTTTTTTAGTACAAATGGTTGTACATAGAGTCCATGTGACAATGGGTCCTAAAATAATAGCTTGGTTGTACAGAAAAGCAACACTTAGCGAACTCGATAATGAGGTTTGTAGGGTCCCATAACATTTCTCATCAAATAGAATAAAGCAATTAAACTTATAAGAGAAAACATGTGAGGGAATAATTGTAGCATCATGAGATAAAAGAAGAGTGATAACTATATTACACTAATGTTAGTGAATCAAGAATTACTTTGGTAAGATATTACACCCAATAGATTCCTTCTACTTTAGGAGAAAAAACCTCCTCAATTATAGTCAATAGTTGTCTTTATTCTATCTCTTGTTTGGCTTTGCTTGAAATCAATAAATTTACGCGGGAAAATTTCTATATTGTAAGGTTTGTCCCCATTGGTCTCATAAATTTTTTGAGTAGTATGAAGTTACACTACATATATATTAGAAGTCTCTTTCTAATTTCGAGCTATAAGCTTTATAATGATTGATATTATTCCATACATAGTTGAAATTAAACTTAATATTCTTGTATCAATCCAATATCACTAGGTGATGAAGATGTGGATATATAATTTAATTTAATTTCTCTAATGTCTTTGAAATCTCATTTTAGTAGTATAGAATTGTAGTGATAATCCTTGAAGTGGAATCTGTGTATATCTGTGTCATCCAAAAATTGGATTTCTCAAGAGCAAAATAGTTGGAAGTGAACTGTTATGTCTCCCAACCACATTAATTGGTCTTGGCCATTTTCCATGGATGCACATGCTACTTTCAACTCTATGATTGTTCCACAACTTGTGTTTAATTCAAGAATAGTTTAAATTCAAATAATAATTATAATAATAAAAATAAAAATAGTTTAACTTTCAAAAGTCTAGGCTTCAATTATTGCTAAGATTTTGTGGCCAATAGTACTCACTCACTAAATTTTTTTATTCCCTTTTTCTTTATTGGAAGCTCCCACACGTTAGAAATTAAAGGTTTAGAGAATTTTTTTTTAGAAAATCAACATCGCGGACAAACATCTAACTTGCAAGCTCTTCTTCCGACATAAAATTGCTAACATGCTATTTAAATGTATCTTTTATAATTAGTTTAATGTTATGATAATAAGTCAATTTATAGAATAAAATGAGAGGTTATGATTGTTGAATGAAAAAAATAAAAGTTTGGTTGGTGAGTAAAAAGCATGCAAGTATATAAATACATTATATATTTGTTTAAATCTTAATTATTATTTTTTAATTAATCATTATAACTCTTTACTTTATTTTCTAGAATAAATCTTCATTTTTGAGAAATAAGACCTCATATATTTATTTACTTTTATTATTATTATTACTATTATTATTATTATTATTTTGGGTTTCCTGCCATCCTTAAATTTAATTGGGTACATTCTTCTTCTGATTGGTTTTTGGTATTTTATTTTTTTTTTGGCAAAAGCACTTTGGCTCATAGATAAAAATACTCACAAACTCTATTGCCAGTTATATATAATTTCTAATATTTGTCAACAAAGTTTTAAAATTGTAAAGAATATTCAAACAGAATTAAACAATATTAGTTTGATTTTTTCTGAACTTTATAAAACATTATAAAATTTTAAACCAAGCTATATCATACTTTTTTTTTTTCAATATGACTTTTAAATTAAAAAGTGAGTCAAACACCTAATGGATGACTATAATATATGTTAAATTGTAATTGGCAGTGACATGCATGGTGCGTGTAATCATTTTCAACACATTGTCAATTGCTCTCGTATTTCCTCAGAGCATTAAATAATTATTTTAAGTTTTAGAAGATTACACTCAAGAATACCAACGTAGGAATGTTACATTCTCGTGTTTAATAAAAATTATAAAAAAAAAAATCTGAAAAATCATGTAATATTGTTATTGCGATTTATTGTTTTTTTACCAACGACATTTATTTTTTACAAAAAAAAATATTATATAAAAATATATGATGACATATATAAAATAAGTGTCAAGTATCTTATATCAAATTTAATATTTTAATCTGTGGATTATTTTCTAAAATATATTTTTACTGAAATATTTATTTATTTTTAAATGGTTTAATAGAAATTAAAGTAAGAAATCAGTAAATATAGAATTATAATAATAGAAAAAATAGGAAAAAAATTATTAAATAATATAACTAAACTAAAAATACAAAATTTAACAATTTCTTTAAAAAGTAATATGAAAATATAAGAATAAAATTAGTATTATTTCCAGTAAATATTTTTTAATTTGGTAAATTTAAGTTAATAAGAAAATGACTTTTATATTAAATATTTATTCACTTGAAATTATTTTTTATCATAAATATTAAGATTTAAATAAAACAATAGGGATAAAAATTGTAAATGGATGAGAAAGACTAGGAGCTTACGCAGTTACATTTAGTAATTGTGTTAGTGGCAGGGAGAAATTGGTCATTGCCATATGAGATTACGTGGATTCTAATAAACATTTTCCTTTTATAAAATTTTATCTCAACGAGATTATAAATTATAAGATAAGATCAAAAACATGTAAATAGAGTTGATATTTTTCATAAGTTTTTATATTAATTTTTATTCCTTGTGGCTTTTTTCTATTTTTTTAAAATTAGATTTTAATATGGTTTAAGATAAATTATTAAAATAGTATAAGAGGAAAATGTATCATTGACGTGTACGGCTAATTATCGGATATAAATATTTACAATAGTGATGAAAATAAAACGATGGGACGAACGATTTCAATTCGAATAGTAATTCATCATTTTTAGTATTGTAAAATTTTAATCATGTTAATAATTTAATAATTTTAATCATGTTAATAATTTAATTATTTTTCATTAAATAACTATCTTGAATATATCAAATAAATAATTAGTAATTAAAATTAATATTAATAATAAAACTTCAAAAATTTTAAGACACACATTGATGCTAGTTTTTAGCGTTAAAACTCTTTTGATATCTAGGAAATGATTATTCAGTTTCCTTGTTTTCAACAAAATCTCTCCATTTCTAACTCATCTAATATTATAATAATAAAATATATTATCTCTCCTCATTTAATATTATTGTAATAATAAAATATGTATTCAATCTGACACAACAAATCAAGTGAAAGAGATAAGAAAGATTAGAAGAAGACTGGTCAACAAGTCATGGAGCTTGTACACATTAGTAGTAAATTCTTTTACCTTAAAATTTTTTCATGTGTCATATTATAAATTTAGCATTTTAAATATTCTTAAAATATAGCCTAAGTCTTTTTCTCCAATTTTTAAATAAAAAAAAAAGTTGTTGGGAAAGGTTAATTTTATTTTTTTTCAAACTCAATGCTTATTATCCTCATATTGTTCACACTACATGATTTACTATTAGTTTCTAGATCAGCAAACTTTGTTTCTGTAGATTTAACTATTAGTTGATTGATTTGCATCAAGGTTAATTGGAATGAAAAAATTACGTGTCATTATCACACAAAATATTACACTTCAAACACATTATTAGGCTTTTTACTTACCCATTCCTAGGAAGAAAAAATTTAAGTTTGGATTAATTGGTTTGCGTCAAGTTTAATGAACTATATGACATCATAATAAATGATTTTATGTTTTAGAATAATATGATAAATTATAAATTAGATAAAATCTATAATTATTTGTATGTGTTGATAGATTTTTTGACGATCTTTTATTATACGCAACTTATAATCTAAAATTATTATTATTTATAATCTTATGTTGTATACTAATTGATTTGATATATTTTATATTTATATAAGTTGGGCAATCAATCAACAAATGTAACAAAGAGTTGGATCTTCAAATAATAAAAGTAAGTCACAATTTATTACTTTTAAGTTATTACCGTGTTATTTTTTCTTCGATATTTTAATTGTATACTAGTTTTTAAGATTTCTTACATAATATTTTAACATTTTTTTTTTGTATATTTTAATTTTTCAGGTCAGTAGAATCTACTTTAATTATTTATGGAGAAGTTATTTCCAACTTATTTAAATAATGAAGGTTTGAGAGAGACTTATCTTACGCCTCTCTCTTTCAAGACCATTTGTACATGCGACGGAAATATAAAAAATGAATAAATAAAATGTTATGATAATATTTATTTATGTTTTTTATAAATTTTGTACATATAAAAATTAATTTTATTTTGTAAAATTAATTAATATTTATAAAAAATATTATTCATTATTAATTATTTATCAATATCAAATATTTAAATAATTTTCAACCAAATTTTTTGTAGATATTTATCATGGCACTGTTCCTTACTTAAGAGTACAATATCGTTTTAATTATTTTGTCCATACTTTAAAAATTTTAAGATATTTTCAAATATAAAATATTATACATAAATATAAATAATTAACTAATTTATATTACAACATTGTGGTTCAGATAATACCATATATTATCACTCTCTAATTCTAGAACTTGTCCCAAATATTAAATATTTAAGATTTAAAATATCTAATATTAATTAATCTGTATATTTAATAATTGTATATATAACATCCTGAATAAAGTCTGAAATGTCATATAATTTAAAGCAATTTTACCTTTACGAAAAACGTACTTTTTCCCTTATTTTGTGCCTAAAATTGGATGAAATCTTGAGTTATTGAGGCATGTTTTTTTCTTGATTTTCTTCCACCGACTGAAAAAAGTAATAATAAAACAAAAATTTAATTTTCTTTCCCCTTTCTGTTTCCCACATTTTCGTGTAAAGCAAGATTGCATTAATTACTTATTCACATATATTAATTTATTTTTTTATAATGATTTGACGAGTCCAACATCGTAATACAACTCACAATGATGAGTTGGTGATAGCTATTCTTGAGTTTTAAATGTTTGAATGTAACTATGAAATACTGTGAAAAACTATTTGACTGTTAGACTGTTTTTGAGAGTTAGAAGCTAAAGACAAAGAAGATTGTTGGAAAATGAAAAACTGGTTTGTAATTGAAAAATAAAAAATTAATTATTAAATTATAATTTTTGTATAAAGTGATATATTAATATCATTAACAAATAAAATATAGCAAATATTTAATAGGGTCATTGTTTTTATATAAAATTCTGCTTTATTCAAAAAAGGTAATGAATAAATTTAATTAATATGCTAAGGAAGTATAAGAAATGAAGAATAAAAAGTTAATAATTTATTTCAAATAAAAAAAACATTATTTCAAGCATATTCTCAAAAATGCTAAAACCACTAAAAAACATTAATTCGGAATTTATTTACAAACCAAACAATTGTAAGATAAAGGAAAAAGATAGAAATTAACTAAAATGTCTTATCGTCTTATAAGTATGATAATTAAATTGATAATATATATATATATATACATTTTAAAAATAATAAAATAAATATAAATTTTGATACAAACAAACCAAGATAATCTATGTCGAGAGTTAATAATTAATTAATTCCTTAAAATTTAAGATTCTTTAATACTAACATCATTTAAAAATCATTAATTAATTGTCAAATTTTATTTTATTAGCTTTTTCATACGCACGCTTGATTAAATCTTCATTTGATAACATCTTGTAACCTAAACCGCAGGTAAATTTATTTAAAATGTCATATACACTAGTGAAAAATAAAATAGAAGATGTTAGAATTATCTGCACTAACATAATTGTTATTTAACGAAAGTTATGTTTATTTTTTTTATTGGAAAAAAAACTATTTTTATCAACAATAATTTTAATATTTTACATCTTCTTCGTTATATAATTATGACTATTATTAATTAATCCATTCAACTTCGTTTCTGGATTCTTCAAAGAAGGTCTTAATTTTTTTGTATATTATTTTATTATAACTCTAATTCTCATGTATTGAGTGTTTTTTTTTTTTTTTACGGTAATAACTCTAACCTATTTCCAGAAAATAAACAACTAATTACAGTAGAAAACATACATAAAAACTCAAAACATTTATTATTCATGCATATGTGCTAATAGTTATTAGCACTACACAGATAATAAAAGGGTGTAACTGAAGTTACTAACAAAATGACAAAAGATAAACAATAAACTACTCATGAAAATTAAAAGACATAAACTTCTAAATAGAAAAGGTAGAATTTTAATTGAGGCTTGTCTTCAATTTCTTTGAGGGATTCCCTTGAAATTCATCAATGAGGTTGGAATTTTTGCAGCTTGGGCATTTAGGATCAGCTTTGGACACCATCACATAAATCATACAACGACGACACCCCATCACAACCAATGGTGGTGGCTTATCTTTTGGGACACCAAATTTCCTTTCAATTCCCATTAAGGAAGATAGGTATTCTCCAAGAGATTCCAATGATGGCAATGAAGCCTCAGAATTTGTAGGTTTCACTGCTTTTGGTACAGAACTTGACCCTGGCAGTGATAACTTCAATTCAAGATCAACTCCTCCTGAATGATTTTCATTCTCAATGTTCATCCCAGCCTCAGTCAAGCTTCTTTTCTTGTTTTCCTTAGGCACCGCTTCAACCTTTGAATCAGCCAAACACATGAAAAAATTAATACACAAAATATATAGTAAAAACAATCCAATTCCAGTTTATTAAATTGAGAAAAGGGAAAATATATAATTTGATACCTTATCAGTATTTTTTTTTTCTTTTCAAAATTTTAATAACAAAATTTTACTACCGTAATTTTAAATATAATATCATTTCTCACTGATAACAATAATAATAAAGATAACAATAACAATGAGACGATAAAAATGAAGCAAGCGAGCTCATTGGACTCACTGATTGAGCGTCTTACGCTAAAAATGAACAAGACTAAGCAGTCTGTTATGCCAACAACAATAATGAGCGCCGATAAAAGTAAAGTGAACAGCTGGTGACGATCGATATATATAATAATAAAAATAACAAAAATTACAAATTCATTCATCGATAATAATAACAATGACAACAGTGAAAATGACAATCGATAGACAATGAAAATAGTGAAAACGGCGATTGATAGACGATGACAACAGTGAGAACGACGATCGATAAACGATGACAATAGTGAGAATGACCATCAATAAACGATGATCGATGAAAGACGATAATAAAAATTGACAAATAATTCTACTAAAATTATAAATTCTTTTTCTTTATTACAACACAATATTCAATATCACAAGAAAATAAAACCACAGAACACATGTATGATTGAGATAAAGAAGAAAATAGTTCACCTTAAAGTTAATTTCAGTAGGAGTATCCATTGTTGTAAACCTAAGTAAGCAGTGGTTAAGAGATTGTAAGCATATATATACTAAACAAGATTTCATAGCACGACAAATGCGTGTCTAGTTCTAACCTGGATACTATCTGGATCCATGTCTATCTAGAAACTATTCAAAATAATTATGTATTTTTATTTAATTTAATAAATAAAAAAATTCACGAACGTTATTAATACAAAATCAAACTCATTCTAACTCGAAAATGGTGTAAGGTTCATGTTTACCAGCCAGATCAAAATTAAAAAAAAAAATGCTAAAATGCTCATAATTCAAATAGCTGTTAACAATTTTAATCATTTCGTAAAATATAGAATATGGTCAAATGTTAAGTTTAAGTTTAACATATTATTATTGTAAGATATTTTATACCATCAATTAATTAAAAATTATATTTTAAATAATTATTATAAATTAATATTATTTTCAAACTCAAATATAAGTAAATTAATTAATGTACAGGCTGTATAAGAAAATTATTTTAAACCATTTGAATTTACTAATTTCAATTATAAATATTTTCCCCTAAATTATCATCCGTTAAAACTTACACAATGAATAAAAAGAAAGGGGTAATTGAAAATAGAAATTTAATAAAATAAAATTATTTAAATAGCGTCATTATTAAATAGAATTAATAATTAAGATTTGTTTGTATTTAATTTCATTAAACGTTTTTTCTTCTCATAAGATTATTTATATCTCATAGTGAACTTAAATGAGTTTGTTTATCTCTGGTCTATAGGACCTATAATAACACATAGTCTTAAAAACTCTATTTCACTCTGATGCTAAAATTCCTTAGAAATAATTTCTTAAGTTTATTTTAAATATAAAATATTAATTATTGTGGTTAAAATTTGTTTAAGCAATATCATTTATATAAATAATATTTTTTATAAGTAACTCTATGTTATTTACTCCTACGAAACTAAAATACATTATAAATACATTTCAGTTAAATTCTAAAATGTTCGCACCGGCCGGAACCTTCGAATGATTAAAGTAACGATTCATTTAACGTATCATAAATTCTAATGTAAAAACACAAACAAATTTATTCTGATGAAGAAAACACTTTCCTTTCAAGGAAAACGTAAAGTTCATATAAAATTTAACAAAATGACTGGAAAGTTTGAAAATTGTGCCATGCGAGGAGTGGAACGAAAACCAAATTCAAATTTTGCATAGAAATATTTGCCCAGAAGAAAAAGCTCACGTGCATTTTCATATGCAATTATATTAATTTATTATCAAAGAATAAGTGTAATAATTAATTTCATATACATTTATTTTATGTCCGCTACATTTTTTTTTTTTATATAATTTTTCAGAAAACGCTTTTACATATTAAGGATATCTTTTAGGGTGTGACTAGGATACACGAATGGAACAAAACATGATAGGATGACAACAATGTAATCTTGTTAATATAAAATGTTTAATGTACATTTAAAATGTAAATTAAATAAAAATAGGAGGTAATTTACAGAGATATTCTTTAATAATAACGATAAGTATTTTTATAGTGATAACAATATATTAAACTACAAATGATGATTGTTGCAGTGACAATAACTATAATAATAATATTAGTAACAATTGTGATTATAATAAAGATAACAATATAAGATAATTAGTTATAATGATAATAATAATAATAATAATAATAATTATAAGATAATTAGTTATAATAATAATAGTAATAATAATAATAATTATAAGATAATTAGTTATAATAATAATAGTAATAATAATAATAATAAAAGTAATGATTAACAATATTAATAGATGAAAGAGATGATTAAATAATGGTAACAAATATGGTGGTAGAGTGACATTGATAATAATAATAATAAATTTATGATAATTATAATAAAATGGTATAATAATAATAATAATAATATATAATAATAGAGATGATTATGATAATAATTAAGAGTGAGAATACGTTAAGTCAATTTATATTTTTCTTAATGTGATTTATAATTTATAATAAATTATTTTTTTTAATTTGATCTGGTCTTTACCATAATAGACTAATTTTTTTTATCAATATATATATATATATATATAATTTTTTATTTTTATCAAAATATATATATAATTTTTTTATAATATTCATAATAAAGAGTAGCTAGTGTGATTGGAACTTGGTCTCGACAGATGATGATGATTCATATTTTGTTTCATTCTAACTGATATTGAATTCAGTCTTATCACATGTGGAGAGAATAAACGAATATCTTCTTCCCTAGTCACAACACACTTTTTTTTTTTTAATTTATCTTAATAAATTGTCTTTGTTATTTTTTATTTCACTTTTTAAACTTTTAATTGACTTATTTAATCCTAATATTTTTATTATTTTTAATTACATGTCACTTCTAATTATTTAAGTCGAAGGACTTTTTTATTTTAATCATTTAATTTTTAAAAAAATTAATTTAGTTATTCATGTTTTGAAAATATTAATTACATTATTCGAATTTTCTTTTCTTTTTAATGATTTTAGAGAGCCTAACATATGAATACAACCCATAAAAATACTGAGTTTCAAATGTTATTTCCTTCCATTGATTAGAGAAATAATTAAAAATATTCAAAAATTTCTTTCCCTCCTTCAATCCGCTTCCCGTGTCATCATGCAAAACAACCGGAGCATTAATTAAATATTCATATTTATTAATTTTTAAAATATTTAAATGTTACTACCAAATTATTTTATTTAAAAGTATGGATATTATTCCTATAAAAAATTATAAATATTAATTTCTATAACATATATTTTAAAAATTATAAAGTAATTATAATTTTTTTATGACTAATTCCTTTTAAAAAAACTAAGTTTCATTTTACATATTTTTTATTGTCGTTTCTTATTTGATGACACCATGTAATTTTGAATTTTATATTGATATTATAATAATACCGTCTACTTGATAAGCCATGAGTGTTAAAAAAAAATAAAAAAAATTGTTGAAAACCATGATTTTCAATTCAACATATCAGTGAAATCGACCGTTAACTAAGAGCTTGATTGTTTATAATAATGAAAGACAATTTTTGTTCATGGAACAATATTTGATATCACTCTGTAAAAGAAATTCAACTCATAAAATGCATAGACAAATAAATGAAGAAGAAATTTTTTACCTTAAAATTAATTTTAATTGGGATTCCATTGTATTTGAGGCGAGGGTAAATTAAAAAATTGTAATATATATATAAAACGTCACTTATAATATATATATATATATTAATATTTTTCTGTCTTCACGTAAATATTTTATTATAATTAGTTTTATTATAATTAATTGTTGTATATTGTAATTATTTATTAAATAAATGCATGTTTAGTCCTTTATAGTATTTAATTCATGTCTAACAAGAAATCACTCAAATAATTTTGTATTTTAATTTAATTTAATAGATAATAAAATTCATACGCGTTATTGATATAAATTTAAGAAGAGATTAATTCATCTTAAAATTTACTTCATGTATGTTGGTTGCAAATTGATGTCAATGAGGGGTAAACTTAAAAAAAAAAAAAACAATAAAAGAAGGGAAATAGTATGAGGAGAATGAATAGTAAGTGTGTGTTCCATTTAAAAGTTTTAATTTTTTAAATAAACTTAAAACTTCGTAATGTGAAGAATAAAATATTTTATAAAATAGATATAAAATCAATTTTATTTCTAAATTTTATTTAGGGTAACACTATGACTAAAATATGACTGAAAAGTGAAAAGTAGAAAAATCTTGTCTTATTTGTAGTTATAAATTATAAGTTAATTAAACTAACTCACGTGATAATGAAGAAAATTAATTTACATCATTTAATTTTACTAATTTCAATTGTAAATATTATGTTTTCAAACTACTATTTATTGAAATTTGTATCAATAATAAAAAGAAAATAATTAAACACAGAATCTCAACTAAATTAAAATTATTTAAAGAATGATAATAAAAGTAATTAAAATTTAATTATATTTGCATTTATTAATTTTTTTACATATTGAGTTCAAAATTTTAATTATAAAAAAATTATAATGAAATAAAAATATAAAAAATATTTACGAAATGAATACATTTCAATTAAATTCTAAAATAGTCGCATCCAGAATCTTAAAATAATTAAAGTAACGTACCATAAATTCTTATATGAGAACGCAATAAATTTTATTCTAAACAAAACATTGTAGTTTCAAGAAAAACGGCAACCTTATTAAAATTTAACAAAACGACAGAAAAGTTAGAAAACAGTTACATGCATTTTTGTATGTACTTATATTAATTGATCATCACGTAATTAATGCAGTATATGATGTCATATACATTTATTTCTGTCCATCACTTTTTTTTTTATATAAATATCTTTAGATATATAAAAATTATTTTAGACTTAGATTTTAAAATAAGCAAATATTTTAAATATATAAATTACAATGTGAAGTTATAACAATAAATTATAATATAATGATAATGAAGTTGTATAACTAAATTGTTTTAGTTATTGACGTTTTCTTTGAAAAACTATTGAAATTCAATATAGAAATAATGATAAAAAAACAAGATGGATTGATAATGATAGTAAAAGATCCAAATATATAAATAAAGATAAAAAATAATAGTTTTGAGATGATTAAAACTAATAAAAAAAATTACCGATTCATAGATATTCTTTTTAATTCCGTGTGAATGCACCTTTGAAGAACAGAAAAATATCAAGAATATTTTTAATTAAAATAATGCAGAGTAAGAATCTCACTTTTTAAATTTTGTTTTAAACTAGCATTTAAGTTTATATAAATATTTTTCTATATAAATAAAATATAAAATTAATAAATAATTTTTAATATATAAATCATATTATAATTATTTAATTAAATTTTATAATAATAATTTTTAAAATATAAATTAATATTTCAATGTCATGATATTTAATTTATATTATAATATAAAATTCTTTTCAATTATTGATTTTTTTAGATGATGTTGAAATTCAATTAAAAAAAGGAAGATGAGCAGAATTTTTTTCTATCAATAGATGAAAAAGATATGTCATCAAAGAAAAGTGAGAAGAATCTTAAAAAAATGCTATCGTTATCTAAAAATAGTTAAAAATATTATTGTTAATGAATAAATCTTAAAAACCGAGTTGAAAATTAATTCATACACAGATAGAAATGATAAAATAAGTAATAAGGAATTAATTTTTTCTTGAATAATATCTCAAATTCATTTTCTAGAAATAAAAAATTTTGTCCCCACCAAATATTTTCCTACTCATATCATATGAGAGTAATAATCAAATGATTTTTTGAGATAAGAATAGATATTATGATATTAGGTTTAAATATTTTTATATTTATTTTTACTCCTATTACAAACACTTTTTTAATAACTAATTTTCTAAAAATCACTTTTTAAAAGTTGAAATAAATGAACCATGTGTTGTGTTTGGGTAATTAAATTGGGCCGAGGCAGGATTGAAATTAAATTGGGCCGAGACAGGATCCAAAATGAGCCCAATACACGACGCAACACGAACTCAGTTACAGTGAAAGAGGAGAGTGAACGAATCCATTTCCATTTTTTTTTTCAAAAAAAATCGATCCAAATGAATAAAATTATTTGGAGAATCCCCAAAATTTGAAATGTAGAACAGCGCCAAACAAACGCAGTTGAAGTATGTGAAGAAATGTGGTCGTCGTCAATGGAGAAGCACGTCGTGCAGATCTTCGAGAGAAAGAAGCGAATCACTGAGCAAGCACGGCAACAGTGCCATCTATGGGAGCACCACCTTTTCCCCAAACTCCTCCTCAACGGAATTACCCCTCCTTCGTGGCTCTGCAACTCTTCCCTTCACGCGGATCCACAAGGTAACAAACCTAGGTTTTCATCTATTTCGTAAGTTAGGTTTCGTTCATTTTCTGCTTCGCGTTTTTTTTTTTAATAATAACATCAAGTACCTATATACAATTCGCGGATTCGTATTTCTTTCAATTTAATTTTCATATAAGCAGAGAAATAGTATTTTCTTCAATTTCGTGTTATAGCGTCGTGCAGTTTAATGTGATTTGCGTTTGCGTTACTCATGTTGAGCGAGATAGTTTCAATTTGCATTTCCATTGTAGCTATGTTATGTACGAGCCAAATCAATTAGCATTTCTGTTGTAGTTATGTTATGTATGAGTCATAACATCTCGGCTAATTTTCCTTTGCGAAATTTGATTTTAATTTGGTGATGATGTTTTTTCTCGCCGTAGAGTTAAACAAAGATGGTGTAGTTTCCGAAGTTCTACTCTCGCAACCACAATGTAGAGTTCCATTCCCAGGTGTATGCAGCAATTTGGATTCTGTATCTTATGGTGGTCAGTATCAAATTGGTTTGCATAACGAAGGTCGTGCAGTGGGAAATGATTATAATGTGGGTGATGGGCTTTCGTGTTTACCAGATTGCTCCGTCAACGATGTTGTATGTGCCTCAAGTGGTCCTCCAGAATTGGATTCAGGTGCTGTATCACCTCAGAATCGTGTTGAACCTGGAGTCTCAGAGTGTCACCGTGACCCGACTCTGTCTCTGGCGAAGTTGCAAAGGTCAAGGTCGAGGCAGAAGGCTCTGGAGCTACGTAATAGTGCAAAAGCAACCAAACAATTTTCAGGTGGAGATGATAATGCTGGTGTCTGTGCTGGCACTGTTGCAGGTTCTGCACTCTCAACAGAACATGCAATGGAATCAGACGTAGTCAAAGATTTTCATTCCAACATCCAAAGTTGTTCCATGGAAGAAGTGGTAAGATTTGACTGTGTAACTGAAAAAGAGAACAAGTCTGGTCACTCTGGCCGGATAACAAGATCTAAAAGCTCATCCCAGAAATTCAACACTTTGAATGTTGCTAGTTCTTCACTAACGAAGGAAGATGGTCCTCCACCTAATAATTTGAACAAGTCATTGGAGATAGTCAACCAACCTTGTTTTGCAAATAGAAGTTGTGGTGTCAATGAAGCAAATAAAGGGGAGTCCCAGCGCAAGGAATCTGGAAAAATTGTGCATGATGAGAGATTAACGAAATCTAGAAGTTCCAGCCAGGCCAGATGTAACAGCGAGTTGTTGAAGTTTGATAGCACCTTACGCAGTGGCAAAGGAGTTGAAATCTGTGATCATATGCAACCGATTACACATGCTGAACAAACTGATTTAGGCAAAGCCTCTGATTATAACAATGGAAGTGGGAGGAAAACAGTTGAAGATGGCAACTTCTGCCTCAACAAGCAAGAAAATAACATTCATGGTATGATACAAATACTCAGAAGTTCCTGCTCATCACCAAGGCATGATCTTTTGATGACTGGTGCTTCTGTAAAGTCTATTGATAAATCAGCTCAATCATCTCAACCTTTAAATTCACAGAATTCACAGGGTCCCATGGTTTCTGTTGTTGGGTCATTCAGTAATCAAAAGGATCCCGACTTTTGTGCAGTAGAAAGAGAAGATCGTTTGAGTATAAGTGGTTCTGGAAAGGTTGAAAGAGTATTGAAGTCTTTTTCTAGATCCAATTTCTGTGAGCAAAGTGCTACCTGCTTCGAATCTGCCAGAAAGAATTCTTGGAATGTACAGCCAACCAATCTGGAAGCTAGAAGCTTATCTTCAAATCCAGATTATTGCAAATCAGATATGGAAATTGGCAGGAATTACGCAGAGAGGGAGAACATTGCAGCACTAGCTGATTCTGGAAATACAAGGGCCGTGACTACCTGCGCAAATGAAGGATCATTAAGGCAATTGAGTTCTTCCAATTTAGATGGTGGGTCTTCACTTGCAGAATTAGTGCTTGTTGAAACAGCGGTGGATGAGAAAGTATTGGATGCCCAAGAAAATATATCATCTGGTGCTATTCCTACTGATAATGTTGAGCACAGTTCTGCCGCAATTCTTGGCGACGTTGATGCTGACTTCGATGGATTAGTTCAACAGGATCCTTCTTGTGTTAGCCCTAAGGTTGGGCAGAATATATCAGTCTTGAAGCTGCCCTCTGATTTTATTATGCCTGTGGTGCCTAAGCAACTTGATTTTAGTGATGTAGAAGAGACAAATATGAACGGAATTTGTAGTCCTAATTTAAAAGAGGGACTGCAAAGAGTCTCACCAGAAGAAGAACTTCTGAATTCGTTGGAACCTGTAAATTTACTTGAAGAGGGAACTTCTCCTGAATGCCAAAATAAGAACAACACTTGGGGGGAGGTGCCTTCGTTACAAATGCATGAAGTACTGACCAGAGAAGAGAGACCTCAGATGGAATGTTGTGCAAGCCACTTCCAGGAGGAAGATATAGCTAGAACAAATCAAAGTGCC